>RJVU01057542.1:3137075-3189909 GCA_003731715.1 Anabarilius grahami
TACAATTATTATTTTTAATAATAATAATAAATTATTCATGATTTTAAAATATTATAATTATATCACAATAATATAATAATAATAATAATCCAATCTTGTTACTTGTTCAACTAAAATCTTTTAGCTGTGACTTCTGTACCTCATTGTCCTGTCCTGTACCTGTCAATGCCACATATCTTGACAATCTTGGCAAAAAATTTGTTTAGTGAAAATTGTGGAAAATTGTTCATTACAGTAGATACATGTCATGCTCTCAGCTTGCATGCTTTTTGACCTTTTTATGTGTGTGTCTGCTGTAGGGGGAACAAAGTGTATCATTCTGTTGATTGCTATGTCTCACAGGTGTCTGTCTTGTACAGTGTGCACATGCCCTTTTGAGGTTAAATTCAATAAGAAGTTCAAGCCCTCCTTAAACAGTTTATAACCGAATAAGGGGGACAACAGAATCCATGAATGCCCTTAGGAATGAGACAGTGCTCAGGGCTCTGTCAGAGGAATCATAATTTACTATTTTCCCCCTCCCTTTGACAGATCTCTTTGTTCCAGCCGACATTACACATGTCAGGTCATAACAGCATTTCCACCAGCTGACAAGCAAAGGCATGGCTTTAAATGAGGCCCATTATCATGAATCACATTTGAAAATGTCAGAGCCCTAAAATGCAGGAGGTTTACCAGAGTTTTCTCTTAGATCCTGTTCGTCGTCCCACTGCTGATTATATTATATTAATGTATCAGTTACATTGAATGTGATTCCCCATTGACTGGGAATCAAAGCAGATGCTGCATCATAGGATGGTTATTGGATTAGATGGGGGTGCTAGTAGAGACATATATATCAAGAGACTATTCAGCTCAAAGTCATGCCACAACGCCTTGGATTTATGTTTGTATCTATCAGCCTTTAAACACTGGACAAAGATTAAATTTTTTGTTAGGATGCAAAAGTAGATGCGCTTGATCCCCGATAATTTAGATTGTGCTGTTGATTACAAATTACAGCCCCTATGCTTTTTTAAGTCTTTAATACTTTTATCTACCCCAGCTTGATATGTAAAGACAAAAATAAGGAGGCTAAGGCTGACTCTCTCAAAAAATTGTAATATTGCTTTGAGCATCACAACCAGCTCGACACAGCGACACTGGCTCAACCATAGCATGAGTTGACAGATGGAGGGGACTGTATAGGGGCCTGGTTGAATTTTTTTGCAATTCTGTTTAGTGAAAATCAAGGTACATACATTTCATACTTAGGCTTTAAAGGTGCTAAAGAGAATGTTTTGTTTTATAAATTTTTGCAATATTACTTGAAACTGTCTTTACTAACTGATAAAAGACTATTTATTAGGTGCACTGAAAGGAATATTATTAATATACATCATCTGTGCACGAGGTAGGGCCTTAAAAACATCAGCCAATCGTTTACGCGATGGCCCTCTGGCTTGTCAATCACTGCCATTGCGTTCCTTGTGAGAGACGTGCGCGGATTGGCCCTCTGGCTTGTCAATCACTGCCATGACGTTGCTTGTGAGAGACGTCCGGCTGCGCGCTTCACTCCACAGGCGCCGCATGCAATGTTTTTGTCAGGAGACATTAGTAACAACTGCAGATTATGAGTTACCTGCGGTGAGTCCGACATAATGAATCCACTTAATGATTGTAAGGCCGATTATGAATGTAAATTGATACTTATGACTGATCGCGCTGAAACGCGTCCAGTCAGAGGCAGTTGCGTTCAGTCTGCGATTACAGTCGGTGTTCAAATTCCATGTAAAAAGTAAATAAATCTGCTTCAGGAGCAGGAAACAATCGCTGTATGTTGAGCATAGTCTTAGAATGTTTTAGCTAGTCATTAAATGTGTGCCCGGCTTAATAACACAGCGAATGCCGGTGGTAAACACTCGTGTTCCAATACTCGTGCACGAGTTTTGGGAGGGGTTAACTCGAAATGGAGGGGGGTTGTTCTTACGCATGCGCTCATTTCAAAAACTCAGTCGACGAAAAGATCCTCTGTACCACCTTTAAGCTCAGTGAGACAGTGAAGTGAACTAAGTGTTATCAACTGCTATCAAACTTAAAGGGGCTATATGTAAGATTTTCACTTTAATAAAGCATAAAAATACCCCAATATTTTTGCAGATATTTAGGAAACATGCTAAGTTCACCTACTTGTTTCTCAGAAAAACAATGCTACAGCTAGATATTCTACTTTGAAATGTGCGTTCCGTGTCGGAATGTTTGTCTTTGTTTTAAGCCGCGCACACACTTAACGGTTGTAAGGCCGATTATGAATGTAAATTGATACTTATGACTGATCGCGCTCAAACGCGTCCAGTCGCGTTCAGTCTGTGTTCAAATTCCATGTGTAAGTATTTAAATCGGCTTCAGTCGCAGGAAACAATCGCTTGTATGTTCAGCACAGTCTTAGAATGTTTTAGCTAGTCGTTAAATGTGTGCCCGGCTTTAGTCTGTGCGAAACCGTGTGCTGCCAGTTTATCCAATAGTATTTCGACATCACAGGTTGACAGTTGGCGGAAAACTCCGCGTATTGCGGCCATGGAAACCAGCAAACAAACTGGGTCAGAGAATCGCAGATTCTAATTGACCTGAAAAGCCTCTGCATCCATCTAAACATCTCTTTGAACTTCAGCATAATAAAACCCAGATAAATCAACTCATCAGCTTACAGTGTGTAAGTCTCCTCAGCTTTCATTGTCAATTGCGCTCCCTCTTGTTGCGTGTCCTCAAGCTGGCAACCCGCGTCTTTGAACGAGGGGGCGGGGCAAACAATATTTTGAATTTGGACTGCAGTACCTATTTCGACCACTGGGTGTCCTTCCTACATAGAGCCCTTTTAAACTTCTGCTCTTCAAATCCAGTTTCCTTTTCTCTTTGGATCTAGTGTGAAGTTAACTTTCACTCTTAAAGAGTGAACTTAAATTTCTGATCTTTGAATCCAGAGGATCTGCTTTTTGGATTCCAGTGTGGATCAGTTTAGATCCACTGTGAAGTGAACCTTTAGATCCATTTTTTTTTGTTTGTTTTTTTGTTTGTTTGTTTGTTTGTTTGTTTGTTTGTTTGTTTGTTTTTTCGGTTTGGATCCATTGTGAATTTAAACTTTTACTATTTAGATCCAGTGTGAATTCAAACTAACTTTTGCAGATAAAATATCTAAAAATTCTTAAAACAACACAAATTTACTTGAGAATCAACACTTCATGAGATAAGACTTGAATTTTGTAGTAAGCATTTATAGATACTTTAAATGGAAAAACAGACATAAATACTAATGAACAATATAATTTTTTAACTTAACATGCTTTAGATCAGGTGTGAACTTAAACGTTAACTATTCAGACATAGTGTTAACTTAAAATTCTGCTCTTCAAATCCATTGTGAACTCACGAGACACATTAATTCTGACTCAAGTTGTTGGACAGAGCTTGCTGGGTTAAGTGCTAACATTTTCCGAAGGCAAACTAACCCAACCCAACCAGATGAATCAGCTTCAGATTCACAGCTCAAACATTTCAGAATGGAAACATCTGGTCTAACACTAATGCTTAAAATAATAGCACGTTTAGCATGACGACAGGCCATTATCTTCACGTTTTATGGTATTTTTCCCATTATGTGTGCAGTTGATGCAAACAGAGTTCTCTCTGCTGGTGTTTCCTGTCTAAGGAAGTATAAGGCATAGGGTTTGGCTATCGACATTTATTGAATGTGTATTGATTCAATGTTGATACACAAGGGGAAAGCGGCATGATGGAAGCTTCAGCCAAGTCGATAATTGTCATTTTATCCAAGTTCAATACTTGACTAATATATTCCACCATATGGACCAGCTGCAACTCCATTTATTTACAAACCATGTGTACACTGAATTGTGTGAGTATGTTTTATAGCTTCATTACTACAATACAGGTGGATTGTCTTGTAGATGGCTGGTTTTTCACTGCATTTACAGAGCAGAGTCATAAAAGATTTGAGGTTTTGGCAACTTATCTTGAATATTAACTTGAATACAATCAGTCTAGAGCACATCCTGTACAACAGGCAAGTGTTTAACCCTCGGAAATCCACAGCTCTCAAAAACGTTTCCCCCAGAGAACAGATTCAAAGCTATATAGTGATGGTCATCATTAGGATGAGCATATTCATATTGTGATCATTCTGTAAGAGGATGAGCAAGCCACTGAGAGAATTCAGAGTTTTGTTATTCATTATGATATACAGTATGGTTGTCATATATCCAACATTTTTCCAACTGACATTTTTGAATTTATGTTGCCAAAAATATCAAAATAAATTTTAATTTAGAAATGTAAAACAATTCTCATCATCTAATAGGTTTATTTAAGTAATTTTATGCATGAATTGCATTTTAAACATGTTTTTGAATAAAATAATAAATCCTGAAAAGATGTGCGTCATATCATTGACCCATTAGACACTATTTTCATGACACTATGACCAGTTGAGCGCTCTCAACTGGCATTTTAAGCCTGTCACTCCTAGTCCTCAACCCTTTAATGATAATAACAGCTCTTAGCGAGCACAATAAGAAGGCTTATAGCAGCAATATAGTGCACTAATACATAGAGAGAGTGCAGCAGTGACAGGTGTGACGCCAATCTCTCGGCCCGAGGCACTGTAATGTAATGTGGGCTTCAGATACAAGGTCTTTACAATGCTGGATTGTCTTTCTGGGTTAATCCCTTCACTTTGCACCATTGTCCATCAAGTCAACTGATATAAATCTGATAACCATTAGACACTGAGACTCACTCCAGTGAGGAAGTGCAGTATTGTGGGGAATAATGAGATATTAAGAGCACTGACACACAAGTCATACACTTTATCTCAATGTAATTCCTCATAATATCATGACAGACTGGTAATGTGAAATCCATTTCTTGTCACAACACCATCAGCATCATCGTCCACATAGAGACGCCTCCTCCCGCAGTGGGAGAGTATGTTATTCCTGCGATTATAATACATCAAACTAACACAACCAACCAATATGCCACAGCCTAAATATTATACAATTCTGGAATCTTCTTACATAAAGACAATTAGAATTTCTATAGACTAATCCTAACCCAAACCCCTAAAAGAAAACTTTAAATATTTGTATTTGTTTGTTTTGTTTTAAAATGATGCCCATGTTTTTAAATAAATAAATAAATGTTATTTATGAATACATTTTACAATTAATGATGCCCATGTTTTTAAATAAATGGTCCCACTTTATATTAAGTGGCCTTAACTACTATGTAG
Organism: Anabarilius grahami; assembly: GCA_003731715.1. Taxonomy (NCBI): domain Eukaryota; kingdom Metazoa; phylum Chordata; class Actinopteri; order Cypriniformes; family Xenocyprididae; genus Anabarilius; species Anabarilius grahami. The sequence goes on from RJVU01057542.1 coordinate 3,142,363, forward strand.
TTATACTTACATCAAAAAATAAGTACAATGTATTATTGGGTTCATATTGAATTGCAAAACACTTTTGCTGCTATTGAGGTGGGATACGGGTAAGGTTAGGGAAAGCTTTGGTGGTATGGGTAGGTTTAAGGGTAGGGGTTAGGTGTAAAGGATGGGTCAACAGTGTAATTATAAAAGTAATTACAGAAATTAATTACAGATGTAATTACATGCAGGTGTTTTTAAAATATAAGTACAATGTAAAGACATGTATGTACACAATAAGTGCATTGTATCAAATGATTAATTTAAATGTAAGTACATAGTAGTTAAGGCCACTTAATATAAAGTGGGACCAAATAAATAAATACAAATGAACAAACAAATAAATAAACAATTAATTACAGTTAATAATTACAATCAATCAATAAATCAATCAAAAAAAATAAATGTTTTGAATACTTTTTTCCTATTCCCCAGATTGTCCTTAAAAAGAAACATGTTTCGGTAAATATCTAAATGAGGACATGTAAATTTTAAATACTATAACCTTCTGTTGTTCATGTTTACACGGCGCACAACGCCAATATCTCTCAACATGGGGACAGGAGAGGTGTCAGTCAATAAATTGGAAAACAAAGTATCTTGCGTTACTTATTTGAAAAAAAGTAACTCATATTTTGTTGTAAATTTAAAAGTATCCCAATACATTACTAATTACTTAAAAAAAAAAAAAGTAATCTGCTTATATATCTTGCGTTACTTGTAATGTGTTACCTTAACACTGGCTAACTCTAACATAAATATCAATATACATAGTATCAGGGGCAAGGGAGGCAGTGCCTCCTCGAAAAAACTGGATGAGAAAATAATACGACGTAATGTTACAAAATTTGACACTAAAAAGTGAAAAAGTCACTCGTTTTCTAAAGAAACACTGTCAAACAGCGATACCCGCAGGTGAAGTCGTAGTGGGTTGTCCGCGACTCTCTGTCTCCCTTCAGCTCATAGAAACAAAGCAGAGCCCCCAAATCGTACCCCAAATTTAGTGGGGGTAATTGAGAGTTAATGTCAAAATCAAACTCGAAATGGCCTGAAAACATGATGACTGCAGGGGTTTTTAGTGAGCAATCAGCGTGGTGAAATTAAAGGTACATCTTTGTGTCTGTGAGTGAGTGACCAGTGTGTATAAGCTTGATGACTGCAGAAAATAATTTGACTATTAAAAAGAAAAGCTGAATATTAGTTATAATATATATTGTTTAAATTGTTATTGCCTTAAGTTATTATTTTGGAATAAATGTAAAAATGCGTAAAAACACTAACTTGATGAAATTTATACTTGGTTTTAATAAATAGAACATTACATAGTGTAAAAATACAAAACAGAATTGTATTTGGTCTATCTTTTTATGTAATGTTAACTTAACCAGGAAAATTGTTTAACAGGGAAATAAATGAGGACGTTGCCTCCTCATTTTAAATATATATATATATAAATAGATAGATAGATAGATACTCACACACACACACAGCACAGCAAAGTGAATACAAGTAGATGGATGGAAGTAAAAAGTGGGTTTTACTTTATATTGATGGTCCCTATAACACATTCTGTTGACTATTAGTAACTTTGCACCTACATGTCTACTAACTTTCATTAGAGTGTTGTTAGTAGAGTATTAGTAGACTGGTAAGGTTAGGGTTAGAATAAGTTGACGTGTACGTGCAAAGTTACTTATAGTAATAAGTAGGCTACAGTAATATATATTATTATAGTAAGTCTGTTGAGTGACCATCACAATAAAGAGTTAGCAGATATGCATACAGTCTACTAATACTTTAATGAGAATTAGTTGACATGTAGTTGCAAAGTATATAGTATATAAATTGACATTTCTATACTATAACCACAGTTTTACTACAAATACCATGGTTAAACTACAGTTAGTGTAAGATTATGGTCATTCTAAACCTACTCTTTTCCCAAACCTGTATTTTTTGGAAAACATCATTTATTTTGTTATGCTATAGCCAGGCCTATTTATGTTTTCCATTTGAGAACGTCCAAAAAGGGTGTTTTAGTCATATTCACGTATAACTGGGGACATTTTCAGCAAATTTCTTCCCCGAGAATAGTTAAACATGCACACTCACGCACACTCTTCACTCAAGAGGAGCAGCAGATCAGAAGTGTTTCCTTGTCAGTTTAGCACCATTATGGAGGGTGTGGGTTTAGCTGCTGTCAGGTGTATGTCACCATCATTCATGCTCTGAGATTAGCCTTCCAGAAAACGTCGAGCAAAACTATTCAGCGGTGCACTGACTCTCACATTATGGGCTACCCGACTTTCGGTCTAGTCTCCTAGTATAGGCTGCCACCTAGTGGTTGAAAAACACAGTGACATTGAATCACCGCCACACCAGTTGTTGAAAATTGCAAAAGAATAAAAATTAAATAATACTTTTTTTTTTAAACTCAAAAAGTACATTTATAAGTATACTTAAAATTTGTCAATAAACATTATATGCTAAACTATGGTCTCATTCTGGGTTTGCGTTTAAACATTTCTGCCCACCTGACTATTGTGACTTGGTTAAGTTTGTGACATGACTCGATTATTCTTCCAAAAAACAAACAAAAAAACTTAAACACAAATCTCTTTATTGCAATTCCAGGAAAAAAATATTAAACCCTGAACAAGACGGAATCCAATACACTAATATTCAAACCCATTTCAGAGATGCAGTTCAATATAACCGACCAAGAATTTCAGAAAAGCACAGTGAAAGAGAATAGCCTCCATGATACCCAACCGCCGCCATTACAAACGCGAAATCTTCACTGTTTTTAACAGGGAATGAAAGTGTAAAAAGTTTTTACATGCAGAATCTGATAAAAACAATATGATGTATTTCATATATAGTTGGTAACTTTAGTAGCGAAAGGTTTCATTTGCTAACTTTATTAGTTAGCATGAACTAACAATGTACAATACTTCTACAGCATTTATTCATCTTAAATCTATGATAATTTCAACATTTACTATATTTTTTTTAATCCAAAGATGTTAACATTTAATGCACTGTGAACTAACATGAACAATTAGATTTTTCTAATGTAAACAAAGATTAATAAATGCTGTAAATATATATACTGCACATTGTTAGCTAATGCATTAATGTTAACAAATGAGACCTTATTGTAAAGTGTTACCGATTTTTTCCCCCTCAAATATAATAATTTAGGCCCTTTGCAGATGTGTTTGAAATATGCAACCACAATATGCTTGGATTTTTGTCTTTTTAATAAACCTCCTATGTATTTAAATCCATCAAACTGTAACTGTCATTCAGGAAACACCACAAAGTACTCAAACCAAAACTGCCACTACAGCAAATATAGTGACAGTTCATTAAACAACACAATAAAAATGTTACTTCGTATCCACTTTGACAGTTTACTGGAAAATCTTCTTCAAAAGACAGTCTCAAACATAGGGCAACAAACTTCCTGCTAAAAATGTGCTGTACACTCTCGATCTAAACATCAGCTTATAACCACACATCACATTAGCTCTGGAACTGGTGTTGGAAGATGTTATCTGCTTTACATTAACAGACATTATTGATATTAAATAACTTACAATATCGAAATACATACGAAAATGTAGATTCCATCATACAATAGTCAAAAAACAGAACACGCCCCAAGAAAATTCCAGTTTCTAAGGATATAACAGAACATGCAATCCTCACCCTTTACAAAGGTTTTATATAAAAAATAATAATAATAATAATGATAAAAACAATTGCTCTGTAGTCCAATGATCAGAGATATGTCTCAGATAGTTTCAACTCATGCACTCTGAAAACAAATGCAGCAACTCAAAATTAGAAAGACAGGGCAACGCTAACAAATACATTGAATACTGGTGTGAATATTTAATGCACAAAGAATAAAGTATATTGGCATGGGCAAATGTGCACATAAGTATTGTGGGGCAAGAAAATTGGTTATTTCGAAAAAATATAACAAGTATAAAAATATTATATATTGTATGTCTACAACTATTTGGTCATTTTCAGAAAATCTGTACAAGTAATTCATGAAATTTAAAAGATGGACTTGAATAATTCTGTTTAATTTAAAGGGTAAAAGATTAAATACATCCTTTAAATGAATGTGCCTTTGAGAGACTGATCTGCATTCTTTTCTCTTTTTTTTTTCATATAAAATAACTAACTATAAATCCGAACGCTAAAAGGGAGATTAATTTTTTTACCCTCATATTCACATCATTAAAAGTGAAAGGAAAGGGGGAAAAAACACAATGATAACACAAGACTTAAAAAAAAAAAAAAAAAATCATACATTACAAATGAAAACAGTGGCACAGTCAAAACAATAGCAGTTATTTATTCTTGTGACCATGCAGGACATCAGAGATCAGGGTGTAGGTTGAACGTCCATCTTTGCTTGTTTGTGTGCAGTCTGATGGAGGAGTTCAGCAGACGCAGAGGGTTGCTTTGCGTTGCTGTAGTATTGGGACGCTGGGGGTCCGTTTGGGACTCTTGGCGGTGTTGCGTTTGGGTACGGAGCGTTCCCCAGTCCTCCGGCGGGAGCTGCTCGGGGTGAGGGGGCTGCGTCTGGGCCTCTTCCCCACCGGACTTGACACATCTGGTGAGGACAGGGGCATCTGTGGGGTCCAGTTGTCCTCACTGGGGCACACAGTCAAGGCAGCTTTGTCCGTGAGCTCAATATAAGGGAGGTTTTCCTCTAACGGGGGTTCTGCGCTGAGACTCACTCCTGACAGACCGTTCCTCCTCTCCAGCGCCGGCAAAGACTCACTGCTGGCTGAGGACAGGTCTGGATCCGGGGTCTGTAGAGGGTCGAAGATATGGTTATTTTGTGATTTAACCATTTCTGATTCTAGAATTTGCATTTTATTATATACAAATTACACATGTTGGGAAGGCTACCTTTAAATTGTAGCTTGCCAAGCTAGTAGTAAAAGTAGGTAAAATCCTTTTGAGAAAGTTGACAGCTCCACTACAAGTTAACACACACTTAAACAAACATTAAACTACAATGAATCTGTTTATGAAGATTATTTATATTATAAAATATTTATTTTACATCTTGTATAAAAACAATAAAGACCTAAATTAGAGAATAAGTTAAATTAAAGTGTAATATTGTGAAAATATTATATTATAATATTGTGAACTATGATTACAGTTTTCTATTTTAATGTAATTTAAAAGGTCATTTATTTCTGTGATACAAAGCTGAATTTTCAGCATCATTACTCCAGTCTTCAGTGTCACATGATCCTGTAGAAATCATTCTCATATGCTGATTTGGTGCTCAAAATGTTTTTTTTTAATTTTTACAAATGTTGAAAACAGTTGTGCTGCTTAATATTTTTGTGGAATGCGTGATACATTTTCCAGAATTCTGATGAAGTTCAAAAGAACAGCATTAATCTACAATATAATGTTTTTGTAACAATGTACAAATCTTTACTGTCACTTTTGAACAATTTAATGCATCCTTGTTGGCGCCGATAGCCTTGTGGGAGGCACGCGGACATATAGCGTCATTGCGATTCGGGTGACCCTAGTTCAAGTCCCGGCTCTATAAAAATTCAAATTAATGCATCCTTGCTAAATAAAAGTATTAGCTTCTTTAAAAAAAAATAAAAAAATCTTACTGACCCCAAACTTTAAAACAGTTGTTTATGCTTTAAAATAATTATCTCGAATTAAGCTCAAATTAAGCAAGTAACTTCCGTTAAACTGTAAACAATCAGCGAAAGGTTCACTCTATGAACGCAATAAGCATTTTCAAAAACTGGGTACAATGAGATGACATTATTCCACTCACTCTTCAATCCTCTAACATTAAAAGGAAATTTATAAATGTAAAAGCATTAACAAACTACAATAGACCATGAATAACCCCAAAAGCTTGATTATTTCCGCAGCAGTATATTACAAACGTGTTAAATATCTTTTTAGTAATATATGTCTGTATTATACAATGCCTTAATAAAAAATAAAAAAAAGTTAATTAACTGGAACACTGAGTGATATTTCAAAGTGATTTCAGTCATTGTGACACACATTAAATATTGTATTTACCTGCTTTAGAAGCATTCCTATAAACACTGCTAATAAAATTTGAAGTAAAAATGGCAGACAATTACATTTTAAAGCATCCGTGTGAAAAAAAACCTGGAAAGAGACGTGAGGATTTGGGGAGAAAGACAACAGATTCTTAGTGCATTCCAGGGAATTATTCATTGGATATATCGTAAATTATACCGGGAGAACAGACCACAAATGCGCAGTTTATGTTGTACTTTTTCATACTGTTACAGCAGAATACAAAGTGACAAAAAAAGAAAAGAATCAGGAGGAAATTAATGCAGCAACTGAATTCTCCTGATGTCTGAAAATAGAAATGAAGGAAATTTTACAGTTCATTCAGTCAAACTTGATGGATAAGGATTATTTGTAGTGCAACCTTATGATTTTGAAGTGATTTTTTCAGTCTTTTTGAGTGAGACTTCCCCCCAAACCCTCCCATAATCTAAGACGCAGTAGGCTTATTAGGAAAAAGGAGGATATCAGACTTTTGTTTTATTGGATATTTAACTATGCATACTCATTTGCCCTATTTTTTCCATTTAGATTTCCTCTAATGCTTAAAGTTAAAGCTAATATTTAAAAACAATATTAATTTAACACTGTTTAAATGTAATATTTAGCAAGACTCTAAATTAATATTAATTTTCCATACTTTCCATCATATTTTAATGCCTAAAATCATGTAGCATTTGACACTGTTTATTTGTAGTTTTTGTGTTCAATTTATTGTTAAAATAGTATAGAATTTTAGAATAGAATTACCAATAATTCTCAGTTTATCAGTATTGGTCAGAATTTTAATATCTGTGAATCCCTAAAAGAAATGTGAATCACTAAACTTAAGTGAAGTTTTAAAAAAAAATCCCAGAGGAAGTACCAGAAATGGAAAAGATACAAACTACAAACAAATGGCAACAACTCTAAAAGACAAAATACAAATAAAGAAAGTCTAAAGTCTGGTCTTCATCACTACTTTACAACAGGGGAAACGCATCATGGCTGCTCTTTTGCATTCTCTTGCCCTGTCCTGTATTTTTCATTTCCCCTCTATCAAAATCATAACAGCTCCAGAAGAGCAAACAGGAAAAATGATCAAAGCGGCCTCCCTAAACCTCAAATCCACTCCACTTAAAAGGATTAAAAACACAAACATCTGTCCACTCTCCAACTCTCTGAGCCAAAGCAAAACAGCCAAGAGCAGCTGGAAGAGCCGTGCTTCAAACACACTGGGGCCAAACAAACACAGAGACATGGCTTCCATCGGAACTGCTCTGACAATGGAGGCCTCGATCGGGAAAGGGGGAGACGGAGAGAGAGAGAGAGAGAGAGGGAGAGAGTGACAGAAAAGCAGGCAAGACTGATGAGCAGCGTGTCAGAGTCTCTTTTGGTGGGCATGGAGCCAAAGTGTGGCTACCATGAGCAGGAACTCTGTAAAAAGTCTTATCTGAAAACTTCTGATTAGTTGTGAGCCTGGACAGTGTACAGAAACCTCTTGAAGTTCAAGCGTATCATGAACTCCTGTTTTTGTCTGCTTGAAGTTGCAGAGAAGTGTTGTCAAAAGCACTGGTTCTGTATGTATCGGAGTACATACATACTTTTTACCCACAAATGCTTGTCTTGAACTGCTCTGCAGAACTTACTCATTACGTAATCACATTGGAAAGGTCACAAATGACGTAGGTGGAAAAAAGACTCCATCTCATTTTCTCTTCCAACTTCAAAATCATCCAACATCGTTGTTTTACCTTTTTTTTGTAAAAGGGCGTTTGACCATCTTTGCACGTTCGCTTTGTAGACACTGGATGGAGACTTCGCCTACGTCACGCATGACCTTTCCAATGTGATTACGTAATGCATGGCACATCGCAGAGCTAGTGCAAGACGGTGGTTAAAAAGTATATAAATTAAAAAAATTTTTTTAGAAAACGACCGATCCTTTTGCTAGATAAGACCCTTATTCCTGGGCTGCGATCACGTAGAGCCCTTTGAAGCTGCACTGAAACTGCAGTTTGGACCTTCAACCCATTGGTAACTGGTAAAGTCCACTATATGGAGAAAAATCCTGGAATGTTTTCCTCAAAAACCTTAATTTCTTTTCAAGAAGAAAGAAAGACATGAACATCTTGGATGACATAGGCGTTAATAATTATCAGGAAATTTTAATTCTGAAGTGAACTAATCCTTTAAATGTGACAATACCAGACTCAAGATACAGGCTGTTTCTCAATTCCAAGAATGCAGAGAATGTACTTGCGTTCTCGTGGAGTCCGGTCTTGCCAGACAACCTTGAAAGAACGAACTCGGAAGGACGCGAGGACACAGAACGCATCATTTGAGAATTTCAGATGTGCTGCGATCTTGTTGCTCAACTGACCGACCCAGCATCTTATAAGTGGCTAATGCAAAATAAATACAACATAATATCACAAACAAATGTCATAACCTATTAAAAGATTTCTTTATTATTATAGATATTGTTTTCATATAATTTGATATCTTTTTATTTCACCGCGTGTATTTATGAAAATGAGTAGCCATTGTGTTACATGCTTTGTCAATATTAAGATTTTCAGGTTATCACTTTATTAAAATAAAGCAAAACAAACGGACAAATGTTTACATTCAAGAGCCGCCACGTATTTGCAAGCTTGTAGCGGGAATCTCATAAGTGAGAACGAGAACTTTAAAGCTTGCAGGCTTCGGTACGTCGACCGCCGGCAGCGTCTTCTAGGATTTTTAACGGTTCGATTCTCTCAAGTCTGCATTCGATGCATCCTCGATATCAAGAACACATCCGGGTACTTTCATGCGTCCTCTGTTCTTGCGTTCTTGAGTATTGGAACTGAACTTCGACTTAGAGCAAGAACGCAAGAACACAAGAACGCAAGATCGCTTCAGAACGCATAATGAGAAACAGCTACAGACAGTACTGACTAGTGCCCACTGCTGCACTTCTGTCAAAATTTCTTTTTACATTTTTTTTGCAGTATTGAACATATAGATTATGGGAAGCACGCTAGCCAGACAGGATTTAAACTTTGTCGGTTGAAGACCCAAGTTTGGTGTGAAGATCACGATTCCTGATTTCTAACGCACACTCATTTAGTTTGGCGGGGTCTTGCGGCTATCAGAGCAGAAACGAAATATAACCAACAATGTGTAGACAATATGAATAAGAGATTCATTGTGAAGTGTAGACAGCTTCTTTGATTATAACATCAGCTCGAATTTGCAGGAGTGTAGAACTCTGTGAGCTTGTGCTGAAATCAAGTGATACTCTTTTCACTTTCTGTATATATTTTGAATAAAATTAGATTAGAAAATGTATATAATTTGAATAAACGTTTCATTTTTTGATGGCCACATACACATTGTGAAATGGGTTTCAATTTAAATGTAGAAACTAAATTGTCTCTATAAATTATTGATATAGTGATAACCATAGAAATGGATTGAACAAAATAAAAACCAAACAAAACAGATCTGTGCAAATGTCCTGGCTGAATATGTTTAGAAGCATAAGCCTAAAAACACTTGATGTTCTATTACGTTCCTCATTTTATTACTGACTTTTCACTTGAGTGTTTTTTAAAGCAATTACTACTTAATTTAATAAATATTAAAACATTTTTGAAAGCTACAAGTTAATTTTTTAATGTATTATTTACTTATAGTTGATGTTAGCATAAATTGTTAATTTATTGATTTATTTAAAATATTTTTTATATACAAATAGTTAAAATAAAATAGTTATGTAGTCAAAGGGAGTGTATTACAATAGTTTTTGCTATGGAGTTTAAATCAGTACAAAGCACTAAATACAAAACTGATCTTTTACTGGTATTGGTATTGGTAATGGCGACTGAATTTTTGGTAACTGCGAAAACAGGAGTAAAACAAATGGTTATCTTCTTAAATTAAAGGCAGTTGGACTTGACAGCGATCCTCATAACTCACCAAAGAACCAGTGGTCCATGGACATTGACATGTGACCAGAAATCAGGTTCTCTGACATTTATATGTAGCTGAGTTCAATGCCGGGGAAATACATAAAGCAAAGCCTATGAATGCTTTACCTGCTAGACAACACTATAAATACAATATAGATAGATCTAAATCCGGATGACCAAGCCCAATTAAACACACCTGAACCTGCTAATTAAGGTCTTGCAAGGCATACTAGAATCTTCCAGGCAGGTGTGTTGAGGCAAGTTGGAGCTAAACTCTGCAGGACTGGCCCTCCGGAAGCAGGTTAGGATATTATGTATTGTCATATCGCCAACCACTAAAAAATTGTTAAAGCACTATAGACATAACATTAAGGGTGTCAAGATTTCAATTTTAAATCGAAATTGACCGAAATTAAGTCACAATCTCAAACTTCGAATTAAAAAATGGAATTGTCGATGCTGCCACGCCCCCATATCGCGTCCGGTTGCTTGCCAAGCGGAAAAAAAACACACGTGTTGAAGTGCTGCGAGTCAACCTACTCTAACAGCCACTCAAAAGATAGCATGGCAACTGCAGATGCAGGAGACCCATCGACAGAACTCGAACCCCCTCCTCTTTCACTGAAGTCGCTGGTGTGGAAGTATTTTGGATTTCCAGCGAGTTATGTTGACAACGTTTGCGTTGTCGACAAAAAAAACAACAGTTTGCAAGCTATGCTATGTGCGTGTACCATATTCTCTCACTGGCAGCACGACTAACATGGCAGGGCATCTCCGCAGCAACCACAAAAACATAGATTTATCTGTTAAATCAACAACTACACAAACTACTCTTCCGTCTTCATTTGGAACTAAACTTCCAAGCAACTTAACTCGTGCAAATGCAATTACACGTGCGTTAGGAGTATTCATAGCCGCGGACATGCGACCTTATTCGGTGGTGGAAAACTCCGGTTTTAGGCATTAAATTAGCGTGCTAGAACCACGTTACGAAATCCCAAGTAGAACGCATCTCACAGCTACGGTGATTCCCTCCATGTACAATAATGTAAAAGAGAAAGTTATTGAAGGTCTAAGCAGTGCACATTTAGTTGCCTTGACTAGATTGCTGTTCCTCCAGAGCAACACAGAGCTTCATGACTGTCACAACACATTACATTTGTTACATTATGTTGTTAATAAAAGTTTTAAATTTGACAATGTAGTGTGGTACATTGCGAACAAAGGTCAGATATTATATTGCATAAAAGTCTAGTCTGAAAAATGGCATAGCAACCTGTGCTTTAAAAAAAATGAATGTAAAAATCGAATCGAACCGTGACCTTAGAATCGAAAATGTAATCGAATCGAGGATTTGGAGAATCGTGACACCCCTACATAACATTATGACCTTCCGTAAAGGTACTAGGAAACAATGTGTATCATGAAGAGCTAAACAAATTTGACTTGACGCCTTGTCCATCCATCCCTTTTCTGTAGCTTTCAGCAGTCTGTAAAAGTTCTTGTTGAATCTATTTGTACAGTCAATCGTGAAGCTCTTTCCCATTTTAGATGTGTTTCGTGTGTTATTGCCTTTTTGCCACACAGTGGGTGTAACCACAGTAACTCCCACCTACTGTGATGTCATGTGCATACCCTCTATTGCAGGGTGTCATTTTTGCGCTACTGGTGGCACCAAGCAGAATAGCAAAAATTAATTTTAGGATTTTGTTTCCTGAAAAAACCCTCAGACTGCCATTACTTCTCAAAGTGTAGTTTTAAGCATTTGTTCCTGATTTTACCTTGATGAGTGGTGTGTTGGAGCGGGACCCTGTTGCTGGGTCACAGTGCGGGCCCTCTGCTAGGCTGAGTATGACCTCATCTCTGTGCATAGGTAGGTGGGGTTTGCCAGGCTCAGGAAGGGCGATAACGATGACGCTGGTATTGTCTGCACGTAGCATCCTTTGACGCCATCGCATCAACGCATGGCACCCCAACCGACGTGCAACCGACATCCCGAAGGGTGCCTGTAGGGCGTAAAACACACACTCTTAAGGCCCGTTCACATCAAGAATGATAACTATAAAGATAACTATGACAAAAACTACATTAGCGTCCACACCAATAACGCTCTGTTTATTCTAAGCGCAAGCTGCAGGTTTGTCATCTGCTACTTTAAAAGCTTAAGCTCTTTAAAGCAGGATGGATTCAGATTCTGACTGTCAATATTTTTATCGTTCATCAGCTAGAAAAAAATTGTTCTGATTGCCACTGTATTCACTTCTCTGTGCCACTGTGGTGTGGACTCTGCCATTCTTTTACATTTAGAACGATTTTTAGAACTATATCTGAGAACTACTCTTAAGGTGATGATACACGGGGCAACTTTTTGAGAAATGTTGCCGGGCAATCTTCTTGAGCGATGATGCTTGGGCACTTTCCCACTGAGAATGGGAAACAAATTTCAATCTAAAGTATCCCGATAGAAATTTGTTGCCCATTCTCAATGGGAAAGTGCCCAAGCATCATCGCTCAAGAAGACTGCCCAGCAACATTGCTCAAAAAGTTGCCCCTTTAGAACTAGAACTATAACTGGCCTTTAGAAATGAACACAAATAGCAGTGACAAGATCGAATAGCACATCATGTGGTTAGAAACAAATTTTTTCATACCACAGCTTCATCATGGCTCTGGCACACAGTCACCGCCTCCTGTGGTGGCACCATGTTCCAAAGGCCGTCACTGCCAACGATGATGTAACGATGCCGTCTTGGGTCAAGGGTCACCACACTGGTGTCAGGCTCAGGAGACACCACAAACTCTCCACTGTAGAAGTCATAACTCCATAGATCACCTGCACAGACACGTTTGCAACATTATTTGCATCCAGTAGCATTTGCCAATAAAAATATCCTGGAAATTCTAGAAAAGCTTCAGGAAAAAGCTCTAAATTCTGTAACTAAGGGCCATCAGCTAAAAAAAAGAAAAAGAAAAAAAATTACAGAAAAAGTCTGCTGATCCCGTCTCAGCTTTAAGGTAAAAGTGATAGTTCACTCAAAAACAAAACTTCTGTCATCATTTACTCACCCTCATGTTGTGCCCAACCTGTATGACTTACTTTCTTCTGTGGGCCACAAAAGAACATATTTTGAAGAATGTTTTTTCCATACTGTATTATACAGTTCATAATAATTTCCGTTCTTCAAAATAACTTTTTTTGTGTTCCACAGAAGGAAGATCATCATACAGGTTTGGCACAACACTTGGGTGAATAAAAGATGACTTAAATTTTCATTTTTGGGTGAACTAACCTTCATTCTTAAGCAATCTGCAGCAACAAAGCAACCAGAAATCATAAATTTTCAATGATAGTTGGCGATGTGAGGTGAGATGATGGGGATGGAAATTAAAGAGTTAGTTCACCCAAAAATGAAAATTGTCATAATTTTCCTCACCCTCATGTAATTCAATAGCCATAAGACTTTGTTCACATTCAAAACCCAAATTAAGATATTTTAAATGAAACCAGAGGTTTTTGTTCTTCTCCACTGAAAGACTACTCACCCAAAACTTCAATGCTTTAAAAAGTTCAAAAACACCATAAAAGTAATCCTGCTTGTTCCCTCAGCTCACGCAATGTTCAAGCTTTCACAAGAACCAATGAGGTTTGTTTTTGGAAGTCAAGCAAGTAGAGTTCAGCTTCTGTTTAGCACATTGGATGTGCTCAATGTTTATGCATTGTTCAAAGTTTATATATGGTAAAAAAAAAAAAAAAACTTTTCAAAGTTGTAAACTAAGCAGATTACTGGAATATGTTTTACAAGAAAATTTCAGTCTTTCAACTTCAACATTTCACGGTTAATTCAATGTTACTTGCTGTTTTTCTGTAATTATTAAAATTTACTAGCAATTTGAGTGAAAATTGTTTCTACATTATTATTATTTTTTCAGTGTATGTGATTAAAAGTAAATTAAAGGATTAGTCCACTTTTAAATAAACTTTTCCTGAGTTTTAAAACTTTTCTTTCTTCAGTCAAAAAGAAATTAAAGTTTTTGATGAAAACATTCCAGGATTTTTCTCCTTATAGTAGACTTCAATGGGCACCAAACAGTTGAAGGGCAAAATTAGTTTCACTGCAGCTTCAAATTGTTCAACAGGATCCCAGATGAGAAATAAGGGTCTTATCTAGTAAAACCATCGCTCATTTTCTGAAAAAAATTGAAAATTATATAAGTTTTAACCAGAAATGCTCATTTTGAACTAGCTCTCTTCTTCTTCTTCTCTATTTGAATTCCAGCAGTGTAGACACTGCTAAGCGTATTACTGCTCTCCACAGGTCAAAGTTTGAACTAATTTTTATATGCAATATGCTAGTTCAATAGTATATAACAATTAGTTCAAACTGACCTGTGGAGGGCAGTATTACACTTAGCAGTGTCTACACTGCTGGAATTCTAATAGAGGAGAAGAAGAAGAGAGCTAGTTCAAGATAAGCATTTAAGGTTAAAACTTATATAATTTTCAATTTTTTTCAGAAAATGAGCGATGGTTTCACTAGATAAGACCTTTATTTCTCATCTGAGACCGTGTTGAACAATTTGAAGCTGCAGTGAAACTAATTTTGACCTTCAACTGTTTGGTGCCCATTGAAGTCTACTATAAGGAGAAAAATCCTGGAATGTTTTCATCAAAAACTTTAATTTCTTTTCGACTGAAGAAAGAAAGACACGGACATCTTGGATGACATGGGGGTGAGTAAATTATCAGGAAAAGTTTATTTAAAAGTGGACTAATCCTTTAAATCTGTTCATCATATAAAGTGACCATGTCTCTTCAGAAGACTTGGATTTAAACCACTTGAATCATAAGAAGTGTAAACTGATTTTCAATGGAGGGACAGAAATCTCTCCGGTTTCATTCAAAATATCTTATGTGTCTTATGTGGTTGAACGACATAAGGGTGATGCCAGAACTGATGACTGAATTTTCATTTTTGGGGGAACTATCCCTGAAGATGAATGGTGAATAGGCACTGAATTTGATTGTAATGGATTCTACAGGCAACACGGTTTGCATAATCCTTCTAAACAACACCATTTAAAGTAATGGCTTTTGACTTTTAAATGAGAACTGAAGTCAGTACAAACCACATATTACTCAATATTTAATATATTGGAGTGACAGTTTACCCAGAGCTCTGGCAACAGCGAGGAAGGGGATCTGATCGATCGGGGTGCTCCTTCTGACCGGGCCGTTGTGAGTTAGCCTAGGCCTCTTCCACACCACACGGTTTACACCAGACTTCTTCACCACACTACACTCACACACAAAAAGAGGAAAAGACTGCATGTTATCGAAAAGATTGATTCTTATGATGACTTAAAGGTATCAACAAACATCAAGCACTCACCTGCCTCCCAGTCCCTCAATTCTCTGCTTCTCTTTCGGGAGCTCGGGCTTGTGGTCTTGTGTGACCTCCACAGCTTTGATCACTTTATCAGCAGGATCTTCCCTCACACCCAGCACAACAGACGAGTCCCCGACATGAGCCACAAACATGCGGTCCCCTCTGATGACCACCACACTGGCTGTAGTGCCCGAGGTACTGGGGAGGCCAGTTAATGTTTTTGGCCATTCAGCTGAAGAACAGACAGAGGGTTAAACACTACTGTAGCAAGACATTGCAAGCCCTTTTTCACCACAGTTGAGTAAAATTAAGTTTTGAAAGTCATAATAATGAGAAGCTTTCGTTTAATAAAGACTTAACATCTCATAATTGTTACGTGTGGCTGTAGTTGAAGAGACACGGCAAACACAGACTTCCACAGGAACGGGGTTTTAATCAATGACACAGGAGATAGCATACACACATGTAGATAACAAGGAGAACGGACCAGGAGTGAAGGAGAACACAGGGTATATATACAGGTGACTAACAAATGGAGCTAAACAAGGTGACGGGATAATCAACAAGACACAGGTGGATCAAATGAACTAATCAACAGAACGGGGAAACTAGGTCACAGGGGGAACATGACATGTAACATTTCGCCCCCTCCCGGATAGGCGCGTCCTCGCGCCGTAAGAGTCCAGAGGAGGGAGGGAGGGGGTTCTGGAGGAGGGCGGAGTACCAACACAACAAAAGAAAAGAGTCCATAGAAAACAACAAAGACAGTCCAAGGGGNGGCATTTAATAGACAGAGCCGTAGTTCACTGACAAGCCACGCAATATCGCGTTCATTATCGAAGGCGATACATCTGCGATATGAACGCGATATTGCGTCGCTTGTCAGTGAACTACGGCTCTTTCTATTCTACGCCGCTCCATTTGAAAGCAGGTGATGGCGATTTTGCGGTAATCAGGGAACCGGCTTTACTGACGAAATGCGCGTGACAATCGCATGCAATATATCGCCCAGCCCTACCTCATAGAAAGCAAGATATTGTTGATTAAAGTCATTTTTTTTTGTTTTTGTGCACAAAAAGTCACTTCATAACATTAAGGTTGAACCACTGCAGTCATATTGACTATTTTAACAATGTTTTTACTACTTTTCTGGACCTTGAATGACGGTAATTACTTTGCTTTCTATGAGAGATAAAAAAATTCTCTCAGATTTCATCAAAAATATCTTAGTTTGTGTTCCGAAGATGAACGAAGTTCTTCACCCCCCATCTATTAATGCATCATGTTTTTTTCTGGAGCATCAGTGAATGTTTGAACCTTTTTTTAATAGTTGAGTTTGAGTCCCTCAGTTGTCCTCAATGTGAAAAGACGGATCTCAAAATCATTCAGTCACTGCTGTAAAGGGTTCAAATATGTAATAAATGCTGGAAAACTGAAGAATCTGCAGGACCTGGAGATTTTTTTTTAAGAACAGAGCTCAGTTTAACTGCTCAGAACAAACAAGGGACTCAAGAACAACCATCACAAAATATAAAAACAGTCATGGATCATCCAGGTAACCACACACAGTATTAAGAATCAATGCTTCACATACTTATGAATGGGGTTATTTTAATAAATTCAGCTATTTTTTTTGTCTTGTGGATTATATGTAAACATCTTTTATGTAAAATATCTTACTCAGGACAGTACTAAATAAAAAATAACATGCATTTTGTATGATCTCCCTTATTTTGTTAAAATTAACATTTTCACAGATTCTGCAAGTGGTTCACATACTTTTTCTTGCAACTGTACATATTATGATTTTAATACTTCAAAAGATTACGAAAAGTCTATGTTTTAGGTCGAAGCCAAGCGGCAACCTCCCCCAGTTTCTCTTGAAGCCAATACGGAAGTGACTTAAACTGCGATTCATCGACTGGCCGCTAGGGACAGACTGCAAAAGAGAGCAGAATCTCATTGACCCCCATGTTAAAACGGCCAACTTTACAGCAGAAAAAAAAACATGTTTACAGCCTGGATCAAATTAAGGTTTTGGTCTAGCTAATTTTGCCCTTCATGACAACTCTGAGGGGGGTGAATTTTTTTATAACTCATCCGTTTAAATTATATTAAGCCTTAAAGATCTGCATAATTAAGGGCGCGGTCACTTGACTGACAGGTTTGCCGCTGCTGTCTGTGAGCCATCATGTCACCTCAGCTAATTCCAGCCGCTGAATTTGGCATCCCTGCCTTGTTTGTGTTTTTCTCGGGATTATTTTATACAATTATCAAATATTATGGCTTGCTGTGCGGTTATATGGTTGAGACAGATGTGCGTCTGTGTACATGTGCACAGTACACATGCGGAAGATAAACAGAACACACGTTGTTGGATCGTCTTGGCATTGGCTAAAAGTTTTGTTCGTGAGATTTACTATGACAATGGCTGGAGAATATGCCTCTCAAGACTCCACAAACTCCAACAACACTGCTTGGATATTATAACTAAAACTGCGGCACTATTTTGAAAAATTGTACTTTGGACACAGGCTCATTTGTTTGTGAGAGACTAATGAATACGATCATATACAGTTTTACAACATAAACGCTGCTGAGGTTGCATAATTTCTTGAAGAACGATGATGGAGTGCAGATCATTCAGATCTGCAAACAATGGACAATATATCAATATTTCGTGGATTTAACGCTTTTGTGAACAAAAACTGCTGCTGTTTGTTTTTCAATGGACGCTCATGGACATTTTACCCAAGTGCAACGCATTGGATTGATCTCGCAATCGCTATTTCATTACAAAGGTATGGGCTGCGTCCAAAAACTGGAAAATGCTGCATTCTGAGGACACATTTCAAGGTAGGAAGGCATCAAGGCACGTCCGAATCCAATGTTAGCTTCACTTCCTGTCTCATGAGATACCTTCATCTGATCGAGTTTTGAAGGAAGCATAGATGTATCCTTAGCTGCCTTTGATATCCCACAATCCTGTGCTTTCCATTCTGTGACGGTTGAGCTAGAAAAATAAAGATGGCGTCCGAAAGTTGCGTTTGCTGCTCGGTTTGTGAATAAATGTACGATTTTGACAAACATAATTAAATTTTGATATCATTTATATCGAGAAGTTACTACTGTAATAATTAAATATTTGTTTAGTTCTCACCAAATCTCGCGCTATATTGCTCTAGATCATTAAACTCTTACGCTGCCTCAGAAGTCTGTCCGAAATCAGTTTCGTGAGGTACCTTCATGCACAAACGCTGCCGTACAAGTCATTCTCTTATAAGGCACAGAGGCAGCAAGACAGCTACCTAGGTTTTCGGACGCAGCCATGGAGTCCTGTTTAGATTTTGCGTGTTGTCATGTGCACACCTGACACAAATTACAATTACTGGTGCTGGAGCATCTATATCGTAAAAAAGACACCGTAGATAGTAAACCTTGTACTTTCAAATGATATGACTTGTTATCTTTATTAAAATTGTAGGTAGTATCTAAGATCGATAGATAGCTCCTTTGCCTACTAACATGATCACGTCGAGCTAGGCGGCATGGTTTCAGTAATCAGGCACCTCAGTTCCAACCACGTCCCGCCTCTTTGCCCATTTTCAGTTATCCGGGAGTGACGCCCTGCTAAGATGGCAGCGGCCTCATTTTCGCTTCAAAAATGCTCTTCAGAAATCTATGGGTGACGTCACAGACACTACGTCCATATTTTTTTTTACAGTCTATGGTCAAAGCAGACCGCAAAGAATAGACTGGACACATGACTGTTACATTCGTGTGACATGCTTAATGTTATTGAGCGCAATAAGCAAAGTACTTGCTTTCTTCTCTTAAAAAATAGAATGTGAAACATATGGTTATATCATTTTCATATATTTAAATTTATTTTACACACTTAAAGCATTATCGTATTGCATAACACATTATTTAATGAGTTATCGCAGATCGCATTTTTCTTCAATATCATGCAGTCTTATGAGATACTAAGATGCTAACAAAGTTTCTCATTATTATGAATTATATTAGTCATTATTAGAAAGCTTCTCACAATGAGATGTCATTATTATTTATGAGAAAGATTCTTATTATCAGACACTAAGTGATTATGAGAAACATTCTTCTTTATTATGAGATACATAAACATCTCTCTCATTATTATGAGAAACTCATTTTTTACAACAAACTTCCTCATCATCAGATGTTAAGTCATTATTATTAAAATATTTATCATTACTACGAGGTATTACAAGATATTAAGCCATTATTATGAGAAAGGTTCTCACTATAATAAGATGTTAATAAATAAAAACAATAGATTTTTTTAAAATATTATAACTAACTTATGAGAACATTATCATTATTATAAAATACTAAGTACACAGTTATGGGACAGTTTCTCAATGTAATGATAGTAAGTCACTATGAAGAGTAATTTTCTCAATATAATGAGTCATAATTATTAGAAAGTTTCTAATTATTATGACTTACAGAATCATATTTTTACTCAGCTGTGGCAGAAACGGGCTTCCGTAGTATAATGTATTTGCGTCATCCCTCTAAAAGCGTGTAAAGGTCTGCAACAGTTTTTAGATGCACCTGCTGTCTGTCAAACTAATAAGTAAATAGACTACGCTGTTCCGCGCATGCGCACTGCGACCCATCCATTTGATTTCTTTTTTTTTTTTTGGTCTTTTCTGCAGTAAGTATATAGCGTGGCGCCCAATTTCAAAAAGTGTATTATTGCGAGTGCGACTGCTAATTTACACAATGGCAACCCCAGTATTTATCTTTATCTGTCTTACCATAAGAATAATTTTAACACGCATGTGATTTCAGGCGCTAAAAATTGCCTGGAGGTCTTAAATTACACTGTCGGAGCTACTAACAACGTACTTAGACATTTTAAAAAAGCTAATGTCATGGGAAATAGTCTTGAATGTTACTTACGAAGCTTTTTCCACATTGCATGATGACATGCGATGAAGCCCTTGCGTATTGCGGCACAAACTTTCCGGTAATCCTTGGACCAAAAGCCCCGCTGCTTCTTTAGAAAATCCCAGAGGTGATCTCGAGCGAACAGCGCGGCTTCTCGCCCTCCGTGGCCGTCAAACACAGCGAAGAATGCGACCGATCTCCTGCTGTCCGCTGCCGCCGGTTGAGTCAGGGGCTCCTCTGTACCGTCGGTCTCATCGGTCGACAGTGTGTTTCTCCACGTTACCATGACGGGTAAAGGCTTGTTTGTACAGTCCGGCGGGTCGCTTTCAGAGACAGGCTCTTGGTCCGGCTTTGGATCAGTGTGTCCGGCCGCTCGCAGCTCATCGTCGCTGGGTTCCAGCTCCACTATCACCTCAGTTAAATCCTCCATGTATTTCCTTCCTCCTTGTTCGGAGAAGACGCTTACTCGCAGCGATAGGTCTGGATTCATGGCTAATCGAACAGTCCTTGCTGATAGATCAACCTAAAGCCTGCACAAACGTGATTAAAAGATTATGGTTAACCTAAAAAACATTTATTAATCTGAGCTCGTCTTTTGTTTATTTTCTAAGCTGCCAGTCCTTACTTCCTTCGCAGACACATACTAACGCAGACAGAATTGTCATTAGCGCCATCTGTTGGACTGGAGGATTGTGCACGATTCAGGGGAGGAATATGGCAAGCCGTTTTAACATTAATTCCTTAAAACGTACTGTTATCTATTTTTATGTTACTAGCAGTGGCGGAGGCAGAAAGTGGATGGTGGGTGGGCCTCTAAAAGTGTGGGTGGGCCAGAATAATTCGCATCATCCCATGTTTTTCAACTGGCTTAATTTGGGAGGGAAAAAAATGATGGACCGTTCCTCAGTGGCGTCAATTCACAAAAAGTCAAGGTATGGCAAGTTCAAATTACGTTATTTAATATAATATATTACCTGACAATATCAATTCAAGTAAATCTACGAGATAAGAACAAGACAAAACTGTAGTTACAACATGAACCAACAGCACCAACCGATTAAAAAAATAACCTAATAATAATAATAATCACATATTTGGAATTAACCTGGCATGGTAACAGGCAGCTATATGGATAAATAAAAATAACAAAAAAAAAGTCAGCTTACGATTCTAAAAAAATAAATAAAAAAAAAATCAATTCTGATTTGAAACTTGTGACAAACGCGCACACATTAACCCGATCACTTTATTTAGCGTTCATGTAAACATACGTTCAGATTCATCGAATGAATTCATTTATTTATTTAAGAAATTCAATAAAAACAGAATATTGCTTCAGCCTTATTCAAAGGCCGCAGAAACATGTTCGTTTTTTTACACACTTCAATCCCACACCCAATGTTCTTGGTTTTCTTCATATTTATTAAATATAGGCAATTGGTTGATGAAACATTGATTGAAATTAAGATACAATTTCTACAAAACGAAATTCACTTTAAAGAAAGGCTTAGTATAAAACAAAACTTAATGAAGTGGTCAAACTCATGTCTGACCCACTGCATGTCTCCCGACATTGCGCATCCGTGCTATTCACTTTTCATAATCAACATAGCCATAGGCTAGGTGAAATTAAAAAAAAAAAATAATATTAGGCTCTATAGCTTAATATTTAAATATAAATATGAAACTAAATTGGCTATTTTTATCCCTCTGGCCGACGAACGCGCCGGCGCGTTCTGATGGATTTTTTCCTCATGACAGAAACAACTTAAAAGGTTAGTTCACCCAAAAATGAAAATTATGTCATTAATGACTCACCCTCATGTCGTTCCAAACCCGCAAGACCTCCGTTCATCTTCGGAACACAGTTTAAGATATTTTAGATTTAGTCCGAGAGCTTTCTGTCCCTCCATTGAAAATGTATGTACGGTATACTGTCCATGTCCAGAAAGGTAATAAAAACATCATCAAAGTAGTCCATGTGACATCAGTGGGTTAGTTAGAAGTTTTTGAAGCATCTAAAATACATTTTGGTCCAAAAATAACAAAAACTACGACTTTATTCAGCATTGTCTTCTCTTCCGGGTCTGTGTATATCCACAGTGACGCTGCTTCTTCTTCTACGGCGGTTGGCATCCAGCTTATTGATGCATTACCGCCCCCTTCTGCTCCGGACAGTGACGCTGATGACGTGTTATGTAGTGCGCCTGAGCTTCGTTTACAGTCTAAGGGAGACGCACGCTGTATTCAAGCTATTCTACATTGTTTGTATTTTGGTATTGCTATATTTTTTAAATGGTGCATAGGTGTGCATGTCGCGGATGTCCTAATCGCGTCACTGTCCGGAGCAGAAGGGGGCGGTAATGCACCAATAAGCTGGATGCCAACCGCCATAGAAGAAGAAGAGGCAGCGTCACTGTGGATATACACAGACCCGGAAGAGAAGACAATGCTGAATAAAGTCGTAGGTTTTGTTATTTTTGGACCAAAATGTATTTTTGATGCTTCAAAAACTTCTAACTAACCCACTGATGTCACATGGACTACTTTGATGATCTTTTTATTACCTTTCTGGACATGGACAGTGCACCGTACATACACTTTCAATAGAGGGACAGAAAGCTCTCGGACTAAATCTAAAATATCTTAAACTGTGTTCCGAAGATGAACGGAGGTCTTGCGGGTTTGGAACGACATGAGGGTGAGTCATTAATGACATAATTTTCATTTTTGGGTGAACTAACCCTTTAAGTACTAGTATCTAATACTAGTATCTAAAAAATAAGAACTAGGACTGAACAAAAGCAACTCCCCCTGGAGGTATCTTTATGTATATAATTTTATTAAATGCTTGAACAAGACAAGTCAAGACGTGCCTGAATAACTATCAGGGGGCAGTCTAGGTGGAGACACTGTCATTGTTTTCTTGCACAATGTGGACTACATGTTTGTTGTTCTTGTAAGTGATTGATTAAAGATGATACAGAGGATCTTTTCGTCGACCGAGAAACCAAAGACTGTTAGTGAGTTTTTGAAATGAGCGCATGCGTAAGAACAACCCCCCTCCTTCACAGCTCATTTCGAGGGAACGCCTCCTAAAACTCGTTCACGAGTTTTGGAACACGAGTGTTTGTTTACCACCGGCATTCGCTGTGTCGTGTTAGTGGATTCATTATGTCGGACTCACCACAGGTAACTCATAATCTGCAGTTGTTACTCCTGTCTCCTGACAAAAACATTGCATGCGGCGCCTGTGGAGTGTGGAAAGTTACTGGAGCGCGCAGCCGCGCACGTCTCTCACAAGGAACGTCATGGCAGTGATTGACAAGCCAGAGGGCCAATCGTTTACGCGATGATTGCGTAAACGATTGGCTGATGTTTTTAAGGCCCTACCTCGTGCACAGATGATGAATATTATTAAATATTATTTAATATTTATTTAATAATATTAAATAATAGTAATATTATTACTTTCAGTGCACCTAATAAATAGTCTTTTATCAGTTAGTAAAGACAGTTTCAAGTAATATTGCAAAAATGTATAAAACAAAACATCCTCTTTATCACCTTTAAGAAGTTATCTTAATCAGTCACTCTAAGTTTGCATTCTGTGCTGTTCAAACTTAAATATTCTGTGTATTCTGTTAATGTCATCTGTGAACTGTAGAACCCTCTGAGCATCCCTTACACTTGTACCTAATTAATAACTTCTAGTATAATAAATACTAGGGGTGGGAGAAAAAAAAAATCGATGCATCGCGATTCTCTCTCCAACGATTCTGGATCGATTCTGAGAAATTCAGAATCAGTTCTAAGCTTATAGTTTTTAACCGGATGCGTCATGATGCTGAGTGTGCTTTAGAAACACCCATATTCTGCCTGCTTCCAATTCCTCACACACATACACCACTCGAACCTTCGGCAAAATAATCATTCATAAAGTTTGGAAAGGTTGAAGTGAATTACATAGGACATTTGCGGGTTTCGTTGCACAGAATGGCCTGTGAGAGACGCGCGCTTTGTTTGATGTTACACACATGCAGCGCGCGGTCTCACCCGCCGGTATTTTCCTTACAAATGCTATACGAAGTCATCATTTATGTCGTTTGGAATGCAGTGGACTTATTTAAAATATGAAACTCAGAAGGCTGCTTTCAATTTCAAATGCTGACGCGCACTTTTCTGAAGACTGCTCGCGCATGCGGCTGTGTGCGACTTGCCGACTTCGGGTAAGTGGTTTATTGCACTTGCGTCTCAAAATGGTTTTATGACGCAAAATTAATGTAAACACAGCCAGTATTGTCTTAAGGGATTAAACGGCCAGGACAAACCACATTACTTCTTATATTTCAAAAGAGATCCGTGCGTGAATGCAGCTTATTAGATCTCCTGCTGTCTATGTTGTCATAGTAACAATCAAACAACAGTAAAGATGAGAAAGAAAAATCACTCAGTTCTTTGCTCCCTTTTTATATTTGCTACTTGCTTGTATGTTTTGAAGTTATATAAGTTTAAAATTCTTAATAAAAAATTGTTTTAATTTAGTATTTTTGTCAATTTGTAATTACTTTAAAAAGTCGGCTACTTATAATTACTTATGTAAGGATATGTAAATGTAAGGATTTTACGATTTTCAAGTCAGTAAACCAATTAATTAATTAATTAAAAAGAAAAAAAAGTAGAACAAGAATCATTTTGGAATCGGATCATGACTCCCAGAATCGGAATCGGATCGGATCGGATCGTGAGGTGACTAAAGATTCCCACCCCTAATAAATACATATAGTCACAGCTGGAATACATACTAGTCAGAACTGAATGGTTGATATCTGAATGACAGATCCCCATAATCAATGAGAAAAATTGTAAATGTGTTACTGTAACAATACAATAGATAGTCACAATTAAAAAAAAGTACTATCTAATGCACAATTACTAGTATCTATTAAATATTTACTTGTATCTAATGAATAGGTAGGGTACAACAGGGCTAAAGGCACACCTTAAGAAAAAAATTGCTTTTCACTACTCTCAAAGTGTATGATTGCAGGAAAAATATATATGTTTGTATTGAACATTGATAAAGCAACAGATTTTGTGTGAAAATAAATCATAAAAGTGGTTAATTTTGTTTATAAATCTTATAAATGTATGAGGTGGTGAGGGGGGCCTTTTATCCCACACATGGGGTAAAAGGCCCCCCAGCATGGGGTAAAAGGCACACAGTATTGATACAAATACTTTAGCTAAAATGTTTTAATAATGTCTAGATTAATACTTGCTGGGAAGAATCACAAATTAGCAAAGTTTGTACTATTTTCTGTTTATTTTGATAAATAAAGTAATTTTTTGTTCAATAAATATACTGTCATTAAAATAGACCTATGTTAATATAAAAATATATTTTAAAAATACAGAAACAAAATTACATTAAAAAGTAAAATTCTGAAAGCATTGAAGGAGATCCCATAATATTTAATATAGATTTACAGTAGTAACAATAAATTATATTTTATTATGATATGATAAATATAATATTTTTAAATATGGTTGTTTCATTAAATATGGGTATTATCTCTAAGATGGATACCCAATTTGATATATGATATTTGCCATCTCACTCTAACCATGTCATATCAACAAATGGAAAAGTCAGCCAGCAATTCATTATCATGTTAATTATTGTGCCTTTTGCCCCAACAGCAGGGGCGCTTTTTACACCGAATACCATACTTTTACATATTCTTCCGTTATTGAAAAACTATTGCTTGAATTACCTTGAACAAAACTGAAAATCATTAAGAAGATCTTTGTCTGAAAATACAAACATTAATTTAATTGACTCTCATTTGCTACTTAAATCAACAACATTTTAAAAAACATTAAATATTAGATCAAACTACCTCAGAATCAACTTTGCATTGCTGCCCGCGATCGCTTCAAGGATCAGACAAATTTGCACGTGCATTTTGATAAGCGGACATTTAGGAAAGTTCTGCGGCAAGTTTTTGTGCCATCTAGTGGTTTAGAGGGAAATAAAATCAAAGGTGCCTTTTGCCCCGCGGCGCCTTTAGCCCCGTTGTACCCTACTATATAATAAAGTATTAGTATATATTTAATAGGTGGTATCTAATAAATAAGAACTAGCATCTAATAAATAAGTACTAGTATCTAATGAATAAGTACTTCTTTAAAAAGGTACTTTTACCTAGTCTCAGCCTCAGACGTCACGTCCACGGACTGGCTTAATGTCTGATGCATATGGCACACAAAATTGGAAACACTTCAGGAGTTTTGAAGTCGTCATCTGATTGGTTAAATTCTACAGGATTTCCGGGAGACTAGTGTGTCGCATTCTTAAATTTGACACACTAGTGTCACAAAGATGCCATGATGCCAAACCCCTTTATGGAAAAAGCAAGCCATCGTGTTTACAACTGTGACAATAGCCACGTTTCCACTGTTGGGCCAAAGGCGAGCATGCTAATGCATGCCAGGACCAGTCGCGTTTCCACTGTCACTTCCGGGGCTTGATCAGGCCTCGTCAGGGCTTCCTCGGGGCCAACGGCCAGGGTTTTTTGACCTGCCGAATACCTTGGTCCAAAGCGGGCCAACTGGGGCTTGAGGAGTGGTCATGAACAGAGGCGGAGTTTACCTGAGTCAGGAGATGGTCAACACCGCTGCTCATTTCCCATGCTATTATATCAGGCTACTTACTAACTTCAACATTTAAGACATTTTAAACAATTTTCAGCTCAAAACTCACTTTCACTGTATGAGGCAGAAATATACTTATATGCGATGCTACTTATGGCAATCATTGCAATAATAAATACACACGTTTATGGAAAATATCAGAAACTGCTTGAGGAACATAGACAACTCATATATGATTATAATCGTGTATTTATTTGGTTTAATGTTTTATCAGTCTCTTCCCTGTACCTTTGTTGATACCGGACTAATGCATCCGCATATCTGTCACACACTCCGGTTAACTCGTATAACTCATAACTCCTGTTTTCTTCTCATGAGCTCCGTCTGTTGCTCTGGCTGAAAGAAAAACAGTATACTGTATTGAGACGGGAGAGATCACTCAAACCTCCTCAGATTGCTATCATCACATTTTTTCGTGTAAAATTAATAGAAATGCTCAGAAATGTGACGTAAACATGAAATTTTATCAATATTTTTCTAAATGTGTTAGCCTTAGGACTTAAAAGCCGTAATGGTGTTGTTTTGTGCATTCTTGTGATCGTAAATAAATGGAAGCACGTGCAACTGAATAGGTATGTGTTCTCTTTTTATGTGAAATGTTAAAAAACAGTTTGATTGATGTGCACCAGCATGATTGATGTGCACTCCTGACACAAATTAGTATTACTGTAATATCTTTCTATTGTAAAACATTGGTCAAATATTGATTTTGGAATCTTAAGTCTTTAAGTAAAGACCAAACATTCGCTTTTGTCAAGCTCATTTTGCAATCTAGCTTGAGTCAGCTGGTGAAATGGTGACATTGTTCTGTGGAGGCATGTTAAGGGCGGGTTTTATGGAAGTGCTCCAGGGCTACTGGCTCGACAGTGGAAATGCAAATTGATTTTGGCCTCGGTGCTAGGGGTCCGAGGCTATTGGCCCAGCACGGCACAATGTTAGCCCTGGCTCGACAGTGGAAAAGCAGCTAATGAGCACTTATCAGGGTCACCTAAACACTGGATTATCAAAAGTATGTGAAGTATGTAAAATTCACGGCATAGACTCTGAGTTTTAGACACCGGTCTGTTGTAGAGACATAGGCGTTACGTTTTCACACCCTAAACACGGAACAAAACGAACTGAGATTGGTTGCTTTACATGTCAGTCAGATGGCCTCTGAGTGGTCCTTGGCTAATGAAAGCTGCTATGGAGTCCAGACCTGCCACCAGTCTGAAGCTCTGGCTACACGAGACTAACTAGTACCTAATGGAATAGATACTAGTAGCTAAAAAAAAAAATAGTACTAGTAACATGGAAATAGATACCAGTATGTTTAAGGATTAAATGTTAAACAGCTTGCCATATGAGGAACTTGTCTGTGTTCGAAATGGAATACTTGTTTACTGCTTAGTACATGTTATATAGCTAAATTAAGCTTTTATATCTAAAGTCTTTGATTAAGCTTGTTGTTAATTATTGACCTAAATTGACTTGAGCTGAATAAAATTTTTTTCTTCTGTAGAGCTGCTTTTAGTTGAACCAAGTTCGCTTAACTAATGAACTGAATAAACAAAATTGAGCTGATTAATGAAATTTAATAATGAACTTTGCAACATTATACTGTTGTTTTCTTGTTTATTACTGTGAAGCTGCTTTGAATCTGTATTAATTCTCTGTATAAATAAATTTGACTTGACATGACATTATGATGGTAAAAATCAATATTCAGAATAGTATACTATGAATAGTATATTACTATTGCTGGATAGATAATAAATATGGTTATTTTGCATTTTTAAACAGGCTTGTGTAGAATTTCTTGCCTTCTGGCTGTCCGATCAAAGAATCATTCAAAAAAGAATTTCAGCTGATATTACCTATGATTTATTCATCATACTGAAAAAAGGTATAGTGAGTCGTGCATTGCGTTGTAAGATTCAGTACACAATTCAATATTCTCTGTTGTATACGGCACATTTTTGCAAATGTCAACAGTTGGTTTTGCAAATGCTTAGAGAAACTGCATGCAGCCAGCAATCTTTCTGTTACCAGTCCTGAGTTTCAGCCACTATGCCAAAACAGCCTGGAAATTACAATCATCAGGTTATGTCAGTTGTTTGAGTAAAAATAAAAACATCTGCATAACAATGTAAATAACAATTGTAAAACCCATCAAACTTATTATTTTAGGGAGTAAACAGGCATAAATGTTCAGATAGTGCAGATGTTGGAATTCACTGTGACGGTACCAGTACTGTAATAATATCAGATGTAGTAATGAATGACTACCATACCCATTTGCCAAAAATGGAAAAATAAAAAAAAATTCAAGTCCTAGTAATATTTATGGAACAGATAAAACGGAATTTGTTTTGCTGGTTTACCATTCTGATGTAGTCAATGTACAGTGTTTGTTGGACAATTAAGACAAACTTAAAATGCATGAACGCTATCTAGTGTCTTACAAAATTATGCATTACCAGGAAGGCTTTTAATCTATTTACATTGATTTCGTTCATCAGTGAATGCATTGTCTCAATAATTCTCTGTTTCTCTGCTTTTACATATAAACCCTAAAAGCTATCAAATGTACAAGATTTCTGAAAACAGGACCTTATCACTTTGTACAGTCCAGTCCAACTAAACAACCCGGTTTCTGCAGTATGAAGAGTGTGATCGTAAAAAGGTTGTGCTGAAATTCCATTATTAGGAAATGTGGAAATCTTGAACATGGGTTATTATTGTAAAGCACAAACCATGTTAACCCTGTGTTATTTTGTTGTACACTTATTTAAATATTTTACATCTGTATGCCCGGTGCTGTAATGCAACCTTTGAACAGTTTCTGACAATTAACATGTTTCTGAGAAGCACCTTATAAGTTGAGAATTTCATGACCCAGGGTCTTGAGTCTTCTACAGTGGTTCTTCATTGTTGTTGGATGGCATCTGCTACTGTTTGTTCAGTCCTCTCTGTCCCAGCAGAGCTCTTGCAGTGCTCCGGTTTACTACCTAGCTGATGGCCATACTCAAACCGGATCCTCAGTTCTCCCACCTGTGAGTGCGGAAGGATGTCTGGAATCCATTCGATCACAAAGGGCACTGGCTCAGTCTGCTCAGCAGCACATGTTCCTGAGAGACGATACCACAGTGTTTTAGTCATACAGTAAAGCAGAATACATTGAGTGATAACAATTATCCCCAGGCCCGGCTCCATGGGGTGGGCCTGGCCCATCCAATCAGGAGCTTGGCCCACGCCAAATAACAGTCGATTTCCAAATTGATGCGATGTTCACTTTAGCTCCAGATTTTGTGGGAGATAATGCTTTTCAGCCACTTTGCATAAAAATTTTGCTTTAAGCACGATAAGACGCGAAAGAGAACTCAATTCTATACTCGCATGCTGTTTTCTTTGCGCATAGACCAAAGCGCGCACACAGAGGGTGCTTCTCGTTCTCAAACAGAAGGCTGCGTCCAAGTAAGAATGCATATCTCGGCTGCCACATCATCAAGTGCCGCTGAAGGATCCTTGGAAGGCAGCCTTCATTTCGCCTACTTCATTTAGCTCATTCCTTCAATCACCCACAATCCTTTGCACACATTCCAATTAACGAAAAAAAATACTGATGGAAAATGAAAAGACAAAAATGTAAGAAAAATAATGTTTTGTTTTGGTGTAAATTAATCACTTAACACTAAACTGCCAATAATGTAAAACCACTGTGAGACCACAGATTAATGTCATTTACTGTACTGCATTAATAGAAAGCCAGTTAATATAATGATTTTTGATACAAAGTATTTTTCCAAAAATAAGTTAATAGAATTTTGTGTAGTGACCATAGGGGTGGGAACATGTGTGATGTAGCCATGCAGACTTAATAGATTGTCTCATTCTAGCATTCAATGCTGAGGAGGAGTTTAGCCTAGAAGCCTCTAGGAAGGACGCAGCCTCACTACGATGCAGCCTCCCGTTTGGGAAGCACCCAGAGAGTCGCGTCTCAGACAGCGGAGAGCGCTCCATTACTGAACTGAGTTCTCTTTTGAGTCATTCTTAAATGGTAGGGCTGGGACAATACATCGATTTTCGATCGATACAATGAATCTGGATCGATCCTGATATTTTCTCTCTTGAATCGATTCTGAGCTTAGTTTTAACAGCAGATGGCGCTCTCGGCTAGTTTTTAACTGCACACTCTCAAATGCTCACGAAGAAGACTGCTGGACAGCGCTCGTGCATTCGGCTGTCATGTAAGTGGTTAAATATACTTGCACCTCAGCTCAGAATGCTTTTATGACATGAGATTTGTAATTCGCTTCAACCTTTTCGAACTTTATGAATGATTATTTTAGCTTTAAGTGGTGTGTGTAAAGGAACTGGAAGCAGGCAGTGTACTAGTGTTTCTTAAGCACATATAGTAGTGTCATCAGCTGTTAAAAACTAAGCTCAAAATCTATTCGAGAGAGAATCGGGATTCATTGGAAAATATTATGTAGCAAATTAGCTCAAAATAAATATGAATAATTAATCATAACTAATTATAATTAATTATTAATATTTGGATCAGTTAATAAAATTAACTTAATGTAATACAATTAATATTACAATCAATTAACCCGTTGTCCAATGAACGCACAGTGTTAATTGTTCAATAATTCTTAGAAATGTTCATTTCCAGGTTATGGGAAATAACAATATTATTGTACAGTACTACTCAGAGCATGTAATTCAAGATCGACATGAATAGGGACTCCAGTATATGAGAGCAAAACACGGACAACTTTATGTGTGACATGAACAAGACTTTATTAACTAGACTAAACACTTAACTACTCTAACATTCACACACATACATGCATACAGTTTACCAAGAGAGAGAGAGCTAAAGCAGAGTACAGGAAGCAAGAGGTTACAGCATTGTTTGACATTCAGCAGATCAACAGCCTTGAGCAAACCATCAGTTTAGTTTTAACAGGCCCTTCTTTAAAAGGGGTACGGATACTCAATGTGTCCGATGATGAGACTAAGTTTGATACTTGCATGTCTCTCCAAGTTGAATTAAAACTGTCCTGATGCAATTTGTGGAGGCTTCCGTTGAATCTTTGCTGATATTGTCTTGACGAAAGAGAACCAGTTGGATTCAGAGGATCTTTGGTGAATGGAAGTTTCTAGGCCTGGCACAAGCTTGGGGTTCCGTAGAAGCTTCTAGCTTCTACAGCATCATCTTAACATCAATATTTGTCAGTAAAAGAGAAGAAGAGGAGGAAGAGAAGAGAGCTTTTTGATCTTGTGATCAGTGAATATAAGGGGTGAAGATGTCACACCCTCTTGAGCTGTCTGAGCCAATAAGGAGTTTCCCTTTCAGAGGGAAGTTTTACGAGTCTTTGTTCTGTAGCAAGATATTAGCATAAGACACTGGATTGGATGAGTGAGAAATGAACCCTCTAGATTCCTATAATACTAATGTGTCACAGAGTTAGTAACATGTAACATAAATTGCCAAGTAGGGCACGAAAGTTGGAGTCCGTAGATACCAAACATGCTACTAGCGTGATTTCAGTTAACTATACATTTGCAACTATGGAACATTAATACCAAAATAGTTCAAAATAGAGAATTGATACATAGAATAAAGCCTATAAAAGGAAAGTCATGAGATGGGAAAATTGGATACATGTTTATACATTTCCCAAGTGGTTATATAGAGAACACATAGAATTAAGCGAGTTTATTTGTCCTTCTCAGAAAGGATGAGTCACTAGTCTCTATAGCATTCTTTCTGATCATAAAAATACCATATATCTGTAACAGGACACCTAGTTGTGCCTGTGTGCTAGCTACATTTGGGATGCTGGTTGCAGTTTTAGGGGGATGGGTTCACAGAGCTTTGATAGAGTAAGTTTATGGGTAATTCCTTAAATATAATTAGTAATTTTGTGTGCCTGATTGGTCCAGACGCTACAATTAGAATTACTCCAGATTCTCTCGAATTGAGATTCGATGTATTCTCCCAGCCCTATTAAATGAACATATACATACAAAATTCATGAAAACGACAAAAAATGCTGTATTATTCGTGCCAGGCCAGTATTTGGCGATGTCACTTTGTAAAGAAACACTACACGCCTATAGACTGAACACATAATGCGCATGACGTCACTGTTTTCACAAATTAGCATTTTTATAGTTTACACAGAGACGATAACGGTAAAAATTTGCACTTTGAAACCTGTTTTTTTTAGTTGAAAACGGTGTTGTGTAAACGGTCCCTAAGTGAACACATCCACTTACCCACTCTGAGGAAGGTGCGTAGCTCCAGTGGTCTAATGGCCAGAGGTTTATTGGTGCGTGAATGGTGGTAGGTTTCTGGT
The DNA here is from genome assembly GCA_003731715.1 of Anabarilius grahami. NCBI lineage: Eukaryota > Metazoa > Chordata > Actinopteri > Cypriniformes > Xenocyprididae > Anabarilius > Anabarilius grahami. The sequence continues at coordinate 3,175,840 of RJVU01057542.1, forward strand.
CCAGGATCAGGAGGGGTCTCCCGGCAGCGGTACAGTGAATAGGAGCCATCACTGTTCTTCACAAAACTCTGAGTGAGTTCCAGTGGTAACTATTCAAACAGAGTGCCCTCATTTAGAGACTGCCCACAGATGCTATGGCCATTAGTGAGGATCTGAAAACGCAGAAAACGAGTACACACCTCTGGTGTATCAAAGATTCGTTTCACGTGCATCAGGTTGGTAATGTGCCAGGTGTATTTAGAGAAAGAGCCCAGAGGCAAAGCGTCATTACGCACAAATGCTAAAAACACAGAAATGACAAAATATTAAAACAAGGTATAACAAGATTTATAATTAGAATTAGATTGTTAGCACATGATCAATGGCTACACATATTATACTCACTGGTGGTATAGTTGGGCAGTCTTCTCTTTTTTGAGCCCAATGATAAACGCTGCTGTAGGGCATTGAAGAAAGCCTGAGGGATGTGGAACACCAATGGCTCCGGCTTGCCTGTTCACATCAAACTTCAACTTCAGTGTCAACTCAACATTCTAATCTGAACATCTGATACAAAAGTAGAAATGCTTGAAAATTGGAAAACACTCTGATAAATTACACAAAGCCTGTCAAGAACATGTCTGGTCATGATTTATTCCAAAATCAACAGAAAAATACACTCACTGGCCACTTTATTAGATACACCATGCTAGTACCATGTTGGACCCCCTTTTACCTTCAGAACTGCCTTAATTCTTTGTGGCATAGATTCAACAAGGTGCTGGAAACATTCCTTAGAGATTTTGGTCCATACTGACATGACAGCATCATACAGTTGCTGCAGATTTGTCAGCTGCACATCTATGATTCAAATTTCCCATTCCACCACATCCCAATGGTGCTCTATTAAATTGAGATCTGGTGACTGTGGAGGCCATTTGAATACAGTGAGCTCATTGTCATGTTCAATAAAGTTTTTCCAATCTTCTTTTGTGCAATTTTGGTGAGCCGTGTGAATTGTAGCCTCAGTTTCCTGTTCTTAGCTGACAGGAGTGGGACCCAGTGTGTCTTCTGCTGTTGTAGACTATCTGCTTCAAGGTTTGACGTGTTGTGATTTCAGAGATGCTCTTCTGCAGACCTCGACTGTAACGAGTGTTTATAAGAGTTACTACACTCCATAAAATGTTTAGGCTTTTTTTTTTTTAAGATTTGCACATTTAAATTAATAGTAAAATTTCATCAAATTGAATTGAATAATCCTCACATACAGTGCTCAGCATAAATGAGTACACCCCCTTTGAAAAGTAACATTTTAAACATTATCTCAATGAACACAAAAACAATTTCCAAAATGTTGACAAGACTAAGTTTAATATAACATCTGTTTAACTTATAACATGAAAGTTAAGTTAATAATATAACTTAGATTACACATTTTTCAGTTTTAGTCAAATTAGGGTGATGCAAAAATGCGTACACCCTACAACAAAAACTACTACATCAAGTACTTTGTATGGCCTCCATGATTTTTAATGACAGCACCAAGTCTTCTAGGCATGGAATGAACAAGTTGGTGACATTTTGCAACATCTATCTTTTTCCATTATTCAAGAATGACTTCTTTTAGAGACTGGATGCTGGATGGAGAGTGATGCTCAACTTGTCTCTTCAGAATTCCCCATAGGTGTTCGATTGGGTTCAGATCAGGAGACATACTTGTCTACGGAATCACTTTCACCCTGTTCTTCTTCAGAAATCCAACAGTGGCCTTAGATGTGTGTTTAGGATCATTGTCATGTTGGAAAAGTGCACGACGACCAAGGGCACGGAGTGATGGTAGCATCTTCTCTTTCAGTATAGAGCAGTACATCTGTGAATTCATGATGCCATCAATGAAATGCAGCTCCCCGACACCAACAGCACTCATGCAGCCCCACATAAGGACACGGCCACCACCATGTTTCACTGTAGGCACCATGCATTTTTCTTTGTATTCCTCACCTTTGCAATGCCATACAGTTTTGAAGCCATCAGTTCCATCAACATTTATCTTGGTCTCATCACTCCAGAGTATAGAGTCCCAGTAGTCTTCATCTTTGTCAGCATGGGCCCTGGCAAACTCTAGGCAGGCTTTTTTGTGCCTGGGCTTTAGGAAAGGCTTCTTTCGTGGACGGCACCCATGCATGCCATTCCTCTGCATACGCCGTATTGTGTCACGGGAAATAATCACCCCAGTTTGGCTTTCTACTTCTTTAGATAACTGCAGTGAAATTGCATGCCGATTTTCTTCAGCCCTTCTCATCAGAAGACGCTCCTGTCGAGGTGTTAACTTCCGTGGACGACCTGGACGTCTCTGTGAGATGGTTGCAGTTCCATCTTTTTAAACTTTTTGTACCACTTTTGCTACAGTATTCTGACTGATAAGTAAAGCTTTGCTGATCTGCTTGTAGCCGTCATCTTTCTGGTGTAAAGAAATTATTTTCTTTCTCAGGCCTTGTGACATTTCTCTTCCATGTGGTGCCATTGCTGACAGCATGAAATGGGAAGGGGTTTTAACACCCTTTTATAGTCAACTGTCTGCTGGACACCTGTGTAATGAATAATTAGACTCACCTGTCGTTGAATTCTTGTTAAATTAAATTTAGCTTTGCTCCAGAGACTTTCAGTGGGGTGTACTCATTTTTGCATCACCCTAATTTGAGTAAAACTGAAAATTTAAAGTTATATTATAAAAAAAAAAGTTATATTATTAACCTTACTTTCATATTATAAGTTAAACAGATGTTATATAAAAATTAGTCTTGCCCACATTTTGGAAATTGTTTTTGTGTTCATTGAGATATTGTTTTAAATGTTACTTTTCAAAGGGGGTGTACTCATTTACGCTGAGCACTGTATTTTAATTGAATAACTGATTAACATATTTTTACATAAGGATTATTCAATTCAATTGGATGGAATTTTACTATTAATTGAAATGCGTAAATCTTAAAAAAAGATCAGGGGCGTATCAGCTCGAACCAGTCTGGCCATCTTCCTCTGACCAGCCCATCTCTTAAGTCACTTCAATCACCTTTCTTCCCCATTCTGATGCTCAGATTGAACTATTGAACTTCAGCAGATCATCTAAATGCATTGAGCTACTGCCATGTGATTGGATATTTGAGTAAACGAGCAGTTGAACAGATATACCAAATAAAGTGGCTGGTGAGTATATATATATATATAGATTATTTTAGAATAGATTAGAATATTTTAGGACCATTTAGATTTATTGTACTGACATTATTTTCATGCAAATTGTGTACATTTTATTTGACTTTTTACTAAATTATTTTTATTTTAAATTTTTATGTTTCTATTTTTACACTAATTTCAGAAAATGTAAAAAACAAAGTATGTTCTTGTATTACTTATTTAAAAAAAATATTTATACACCATAGTAGTATTTGTTGTACTGCCCTTGTCATTTAAAAAAAACAAAAAAAAAACACTGTATGATGATTCTCAGGACAGGATGATTCTCATTATTGTGCTTAATTGTCATAAAAATGTAAAATATTGCAAAACTGCAAATATAGGAGAAATTTTAATTATCCCAAAATATGCTGCATTCAAGTTGTCCTAGAATGTTCATAAATACAATGTCACGGGTGTTCAAATCACTTTGGTTGGAGCAAGATGGAGACACCAAGTTTTTTTTAACTCTACTTCTACAAAATTATTAATAAATATGTACATCAGGTTTGTTTTTGCTTTTTTTTTTTTTTACTTTTTTTATGATACATTTTTGAAGTTGCTGCAAACGGAATCATTTCGTATTGTTATTGTACAATACTATCATATTTTGTACAAAAACTTTCATACATTTAACACACATTCAACAAATTTACTTATTTAACAAAGTCAACATGTTTTCTCACGGACACACCCTGACTTGAAAACTCAGACTTAAAGAAAATCCTCACTCATAATTGCAACTTAGTGATAGCGTCCTTGTGAGTTGACATGACACTTATGGACTAAACAGTTTTTTTTTTTGAGGTGAATTATAACCCAGACATGTTCTTGACAGGCTTTGTAAGAGTCACCCTAATATTCTCTCACCATCAAACTGGAAGTGCATCGTCTGATGGATCCTCTCGGTAACACTGGCCAACCACTGCTGGAAACCCAGTGACACATGTGCCTCATCTACCGGCTGGCTGCTTCCTGTTTAATTCACCCAATGACATAACACACATCAAAAACAGCAAACTATGATAATGAAAGCCATGTGTACATCATTTATAGTTTCAAACCTAAAGGTGTAATGTGATTATAAATCTCTCAAAACCAACCAACAAATGTTTTGTATCTGTAACAGTGCTAGATAACAATAAGAGCCAGAGTGCTGGAAAAGAAGAAATAAAGTCAAAGAAAAAGAAAAGCTAAATTGTGTATGAGAAGATGAAAATATCTGGAGCACCTGGGTTCTTAATTCCAGTAGAACTGGAGTGTTTTCTGTGAGTGGGCTTGCGCTGGTTTAGGGTGGGAGCAGAAGTGTCTTTGACAGCCAGAACAGATGCAGAGGACACAGTGGAAGCTGTGTGAAACAGTGACAGGTCCAGAAAGCCGAAGAATAAATGAGGAAAACAGATTACAGAGGAGGTGGTCAGTAACTGCAGAACATAACAGCAGCATTTAGACATCAACAACAGATTTCAGTGGGTGGAAAAGAATAGGCTCCAGGAAGGATTCATTTTGAGCCACATATTCAGGCCCACAAAGAATCTTAGCCAACAGAAATCAGAGATTTCCACAAAATTAGAACATTCATCATTCACAAAATTCCCTGCTTCCTTATGTGTCTGTTTATTAAGTATTTTGGTGAGTTTTATGTAGTTGATGTACGTAGCACTCTCATCGTAGTTTAACATATTTTTCCATTCTAGACTAGTTGAACACCCTTTTGTAAAAAAACATCTAGCATGCTAACATATCTAGTGGCTTTTTGAACAAACTCTAGCTACTTTCTGTAGAAAACATTTGGCTTAATCATCACTAGCCACGTTTTTTGTCATTCTGATTGAAATCATTCTGACTGAAAGATTCGGTGGACTGTTTATATGAGACGTTATCTAATCTGATATGGCGTTTACATGTGCCGGCGCTTTCAATCGGAATGACTTTGTGACGTGCACATTAGCCTATGTCTTGTTTGCGGCCTTTTATTCCTGTCAACATGGAATTCCATTATTTCTTATGTGCGCTATTTTATGTAAAGGGTTGCTATTACGCTGCATTCACACGGGGCGTCAACGCTTGACAGAGGGTGTGTCTGAAGCTTGTGTTGACATGACCGTTAGTGATAACAGCCAATCACGTTACTTTCTGTTGTTGCATGAATGCAATTGGCCAGCGACTGCTCTTAAGTGTTTGCATAAGGCGATCTGATTGGCTGACGCCTGCGTTGGCGCTTGAAAAGTTGAGAAATCTTCAACTTCTGCCGCGAGTGAAGCGACGTGACGCAACGGAACCCACAATTCAGTTCGGCAACGCATGACATCACCCATTTAAAGTAAACTAGAAGAGTTAACGCCGACGGCCCGTGTGAATGCAGCGTTACGGGGTGTTCACATATAGTTCACGTTTATAGAAAGGTTTATCCCACCTCTCTCAAACCGATTACAATTTCATTCGGTTTGGGCATTTTTATTCCAATTGAGGTGTTTATATGGAGCATTTTCATTCGGATTGGACTTTTAAACCGATTACAATGCTCCATGTAAACGCACCTACTGACTGAAAAATTGAATATCCTTCTTGTGGTTTGTTACTCAGGCAGAGGTTATGCACTGTGTGCGTGAGAAAAATTCAGAAATTTTGTCATATCTAACCTTCTCTATGAGTGATAATTTTATTCATAAATATAACCTTAATCACAGCACAGCCGCTGTCTTTAACTCAAGTCTGTGGTGATTTTGTCAGATGACGTTGTGTATATAAATCAGGATTTTAGCATTTCATACTCATTTCGTTGTCAAGAACATAAAAATATGCAAATAATAACAGCTTTATTCACAATTTGCCTGTATTAAAATATGTATGTGAAAACAGAGAGTAGGAGAGACCTAAATAGGTGTAAAGGGTTAACACTAGGCAGAATAACATAAAATTGCAACGACTGCATTTATATGCTAATCAGCGCACAGTGTCATCTAATGACATTTAGCCATTTTCAAGCAGACTTTAGCTACTTTACACTGAAAGTAGTTGGCAACAGTGGTCTCGAGACTATCTGTGGACATTTGTACAGTAAGGGTGTTGATGGCCGGTCAGAGGTCACACTTTCTTGTGGGGTCTGTCCATGAGCTTTAACTTACCCGTAGACGACTCAACAAATTTGAGTCTCTTGGAACGATGAGAGATGGAGGGCTCAATGTGCTGCTGAGATATACCGAGTGCTGTGGGATCTGCCCTCTCCTGCAGTCCTGGACATACACAATAGTTCTGACAGTCATCTCTGATGCATAGAAAAACACTCAATGCACTATATATAGACCTGTTCCAAACCTAACTATATAAATAGACACCACTTTTATTCATCACAGATGTGCTGTAGACACAAATGCTGGCAGGAATAGTATACTCTCTTCTAAGATAGCTAATTTTTGCCAAAAACTAAAGCAGCATTGCATGTATCCTTAATGGAGAAGGCAAATCCAGATTTGACTGCGATAAGCTTTGTGCAAAAAAAAATAAAAATAAAAATTTATTTTAAAAAATGAGAAGAGGAAATTAATATACACTGCTCAAAAAAATTTACGGAACACTTTTTAATCAGAGAATAGCATCAAGTCAGTTAAACTCCTGGGATATTGATCTGGGGCGCGTTTCCCGAAGCGAACGATGGTCGCAAGTTCCGTTGTTACCAATAGAGTTCAATGGGACTTACGACCATGTTTCACCAACGATGCTTTCGGGAAACGCACCCCTGGTCAGTTAAGTAGCAGAAGGGGTTGTTAATCAGTTTCAGCTGCTTTGGTGTTAATGAAATTAACAACAGGTGCACTAGATGGGCAACAATGAGATGACCCCCAAAACAGGAATGGTTTTACCAGTGGACGCCACTGACATTTTTTTCCCTACTCATCTTTTCTGACTGTTTTTCACTAGTTTTGCATTTGGCTAGGGTCAGTGCCACTACTGGTAGCATGAGGCGATACCTGGACCCAGGGATGGACTGGGACCAAAAATCGGCCCTGGCATTTTGGCCCAGACCGGCCCACCACCACATAAGATCACAATCAAATTATATATTATATATATATTTCATGATTATATATGTATAATTTCATGACTGAAGAGGCACTGTGCTTTAATTGCAACGTTTTCACAATAATACAACGGATCATCATCATCATAATATATATAAAAAAATTATTTTACTTAGCCAGGAAGATGTAAAACAACTAGCTTAAAGGTCAACTGATTCTTGTTAACTAGCTGCTCCGACCTTTTTTAACACTGACGTTATGGCTTTCTACACCTGCACAATTAGCCAAACTGCAATCATACAGTGTATAGCCTGCCTACTTCTTTTATTGTTGTAGTGTTATCATCAACAGTTTGTCCACCACTTGTTTTTGGCTCATTTTTATCAAGGCTTACCACAGTTTCTACCCTCACTCCCTCATCTCTGTCCCTCTCCTCTTGAGTCTCCTCCTCACCAACACTGTTAATGCCACTGCCGCCGACACCACCACCACTTTCATCAGCCACGGGAGCTGGCAGCGTCTGCCTGAAGAGCCTGTTTTTTTCTCTCACGCAGCTTCTCTGCACCTCCTTTGCGTTTCTTCTCCATGATCACACTGAAACTGCTTGCAGGCAGAAATCCCATAGATGGTGCTGTTCAAAGATATGATTGGGCCAGTCCAGTGTCAATCAAGAAAACAACCAATGGGCCGCTGAGCTACGTGTTTCATGGGCCGCGTCTGTCAGAAGGAAAAAAACCTAGTCTATGTGATATTTTTGACTAAAGTGTTTTGGGCCAGCAGCCCAGTGTCAATTGAAAAAACATTGGGCCGCCGATCTAGGCCTACCAATTTTATGGGCCTGTTCATGGGCCGAGATAATTATTTTTTTTTTTTTTTTTGCGGTCGGCCCAAAAAAGCACGTCGGCCCACCGGGAAAGTGCCCGGTATGCCAGATGGCCAGTCCGCCCGTGCCTGGACCCTACAGAGGTTGCACAGGCAGTCCAACTCCTCCAGGATGGCACATCAATACGTGCCATTGCCAGAAGGTTTGCTGTGTCTCCCAGCACAGTCTCAAGAGCATGGAGGAGATTCCAGGAGACAGGCAGTTACTCTAGGAGAGCTGGACAGGGCCGTAGAAGGTCCTTAACCCATCAGCAGGACCGGTATCTGCTCCTTCGTGCAAGGAGGAACAGGATGAGCACTGCCAGAGCCCTACAAAATGACCTCCAGCAGGCCACTGGTGTGAATGTCTCTGACCAAACAATCAGAAACAGACTTCATGAGGGTGGCCTAAGGGCCTGACATCCTCTAGTGGGCCCTGTGCTCACTGCCTTGCACCGTGGAGCTCGATTGGCATTTGCCATTGAACAGAATTGGCAGGTCCACCACTCGCACCCTGTGCTATTCACAGATGAGAGCAGGTTCACCCTGAGCACGTGACAGATGTGAAAGGATCTGCAGAAGCCGTGGAGAACGTTATGCTGCCTGCAACATCGTTCAGCATGACCGGTTTGGTGGTGGGTCAGTGATGGTCTGGGGAGGCGTATCCATAGAGGGACGCACAGACCTCTACAGGTCTGCTCATCCTATCAGGATGGAATCCTTGGACTCATTGTCAGACCCTATGCTGGTGCAGTGCATCCTGGGTTCCTCCTGGTGCGTAACAATGCCTGGCCTCATGTGGTGAGAGTATCCAGGCAGTTCCTGGAGGATGAAGAAACTGACACCACTGAATGACCCCCACGCTTGCCTGACCTAAATCCAATAGAACACCTCTGGGACATTATGTTTTGGTCCATCCGACACCGCCAGGTTGCACCTCAGACTGTCCAGGAGCTCAGTGATGCCCTGGTCCAGATCTGGGAGGAAATACCCCAGGACACCATCCGTAGTCACATTAGGAGAATGCCCCGACATTGTCAGGCATGCATAAAAGCACATGGGGGCCATACAAACTACGGAGTACCATTTTGAGTTGCTGCAATGAAATTTCAGCAAAACGGACTAGCCTGCTGCATAATTTTTTCACTTTGATTTTTGAATTCAGTCCTCTGTAGGTTGATAATTTTCATTTCCATCAAACGATGTGACATCCTCTCATTCCTAACACATTACCCAGTCCATATCAGTATAGATATCCAGCATGATATTTTTCACCATTGAAATCTGATGTGTTTTCAAAGTGTTCCTTTAATTTTTTTTTGAGCAGTGTATTTATTTATTTTATTCAGTACCAAGAAGTATCAATAAAAAGTTCAGACTTATTTAAAAAGTAAAAGTCTGACCAAATATTTGTCTACTATATATTTGTGTATACATTGTCTACTGAATATTTGTGTATACATTATTGTTGTTAGCTGAACATCACAGTAACATCAAAATCTATTAGTAACAACACAGTTGAGTCTCCTGTGCACTTCCCTTAAAGGGATAGTTCACCTAAAAATGAAAATTATCCCAGTATATTTGTGTTGTATAATTTGCTTCCTATGTGGAGCTTTCCAAATCTAACACTTTTGGAACCTGGGTTAGGATGCAATCTTAGAGCAGGCATAGCCGACCCTGCTCCTGGAAGACTACCTTCCTGCAGACTTCAGCTTCAAGCCTGCTGAATGTTTTTTAAGTAATCATGAGGTAATTACTGATTAGCTGGTTTAGGTGTGCTTGATTAGGGTTGGAATTTATGATGCGTTCACGCCACCTCGTATTTACCGGAATCTTGAGATGACAACATGTGACGTTATATTCGGAGCTGTCCACGTCTTTGGACTGGAATTATGCGTTTCCATGGCACCACTATCAATGCCTATGAATCTACAGCGGTCAGGTGGTACAATCTGGGAGCTTTCAGAAAACTCTCAGCTTACAACCTGTAATTACGAGCTCTACGAGGACGTGAACACTTTTTACAAGCTAGAATCTCGTAACTACAGGAATTACGAGGCCGCGTGAACGCACATCTAACTCTGCAGGACAGTAATCCTCCAGGAGCAGGGTTGGCTAAATCCACCTTAGAGCAGGGGTGGGTGACTCTGGCCCTTGAGATCCACTTTCCTGCATAGTTTAGCTCCAACCCCAATCACACCTGAACAAGCTAATCAAGGGTGTCAGAAGAGGCTTGTTCGAGAGGCATCAGTGCTGAGCAGTCCGATCGACGTATGACATCTAAGTATAGTGAGAGCATTTGGAGAGCATAAGACTCCTTATGCTTTTAAATTGCTCTCGCAGTACATTGATGTCAAAGCCGATCATTCTGCGTAGCACCGATGCATCTCGAACAAGCCTAATTACTAGAAAGATACAGGCAGGTGAGTTTTATCAGGGGTGGAGCTGAATTCCACAGGAAAATCAATCTGAACGGCCAGAGGCCACCCCTACCTTAGACAGAAAGGAGGAAAGTCCTGAAGACCCACCGCTCTGCACAGTTTGTATTTCTGTCTTATTTGTTACACTCAGTTCAGCTCATGGAAATCTCTCCTAATGAGCTAATGATCTGATGATTAGGTTTGTTAGAGATAAGAGAGACATGTGCAGAGTGGTGGGTTGCCAGTCAGAACCACTGCACTAGGTTTTTCAAAAGAGAGCTTATGTGTATGAAGGTTGCAGACAAGCTAAATCAGGGGTGTCCAATCCTGCTCCTGGAGGGCCTGCAGAGTGGAGGTGAAATCCTACTCAAACCCACCTGAATCACCTGAATCAAGGGGTGCATGTCAATCAGCTTCCTAGGTTATAAATCAGTATACTGTGTACACAAATTAGGTTACTGTAAGAACCCTGGCTCACTAGACATTGGGACACTGGTGGCTCTATTTCAGGGATTTTCAGGGGGTTGGGGGTGTAGTATAATTCTTTACAACAAAGTTGTATACATTGCCATTTGCACATGTAACATGTATTACATTCTAAATTAGTTATCATGAAGTTATGAATAACTTTTTCACATATTTGACCATCATAGTTAATGTTTCATGAATATACTCTTGTTAATAGTTATATTGTATTAGTTCTTAATGATTTACATAACTTTATTTTATTTAATAAAAATGAAGCGGACCAATGATGATTCTATAAAATGCGCCTAAACTGTTGCTATAGAAACTAATGCAATTTTCATGCGCATCTGACTGACACATAAACCGAGTGTTCTTTTTTCATCGTTGTTGTTAATGTTGTTAATATTTCAGCAAACCGCTTGTTTCATATATTCAGTTAAACAGCATTAAGTAAAAGTAATATTATAAGGCTACTTTCTAGGAACCTTTTTTGATGTCCTTCGGGGGGGATCAAGCCTTCTTTAGGGAGGTCAGACCCAAACTGAAGTAGCTTGTGTAATTTGTTTCAAACTTCAGAAAATGTGATGTATTTTCCGGTAAGTGCATTGTGGGATTTTTTTAGGGAGCAAACGATCCAGTGCATTATAAGGATATTGCAAGTAAAACAGCTCTTGAAATGGCCGATTCCCTGATCAGTGGCCTGACTACTAGGGAGCTGAGATGCACCCAAGATTTTAGAATTACTAGAAACTTCCAGGCAAGTGTGTTGGAGCAGGTTGAATCTAAACTCTTGCAGGAAATTGGCCCTCCGGGAGCAGGATTGGACACCCCTGAGCAAAATGTTTGACTTACCATTCATGTTGTAGTTGAGGAAAGCTGAAAACTCAGTGGCAAGCTTTTCATCACTCGTGAAGGCACAAACGCAGGCATAGAAGTGCAGGCAACGTTCAGGTAAACTGTGCTCATGGGAATTTTCTCGTTCTTTGACATTAGGGTGACCCCCACTTCTCACCCCCAAATCCCCCTTGGCATTGGGTGCGTAGCATGCACAGCGAAAGGGAGCAGCACCCTCATTCTTCTCTTTAACACTAGATAAGCCTATCGTCAAATGCAACAGTCCCAGAGGGTGGGCTTCACCTGGCTGGCATTTTACTATTAGGGTACCTTTGGAGACCCTCTGCACTAAGGGTCCCGGCGTCTCTGTAGCCAGCCTCCATAACTCTTCCTTGGCCTGAGAAGTGGTCACCAGGGCCTCCAGCACAGAGCTCTTAAGAGGCAGAGGTGTTGCTTGGGTCTGACACTCCATTGCTTGCTTCACATGTGTACAGGGACTTTTGGATGGTTGCGACACTTGCTGATGGGAACCTTCAACTGTCAACTCGCTTCCGTTCTGCTGGCAAGAGGGCATGTAACAGCGACAGAGGTTGACACGTGTCAGCAAGGTTCCATCTGCGGTAGTAATGGCTGTATCCGTGAGGACTAACTCAACAAATCCACGCTGTTCAGAGCCTCGTCCCCGCTGACGCACAGAGAACACCTGTGGTCCTCCAGCTCTGCCACCTCCGCTGTCCGTCACAACTTGAACTACTTCCGACACCCCTTTCTTCAAACGTCCCGTCACATTGTCCCCATCCCTGAAGATTGTTCCACAGGCCTTGTTCTTGCAGCTGAGACCGCGGGTGCCGTTGTAAACACCACACTGAGGGCACTTGCGGATGCCTCTTAAGGTAGCCTTGCCCAAGTTGGACAAGAACGCAGGAGTCTTCCGCTTGTCCCGAGGATTCCCGCTTAAGTTACCAGAGGTTTGAGTCACAGGAGAAACCACCGTTTGTGTCGCCAGTGGTATTCCAGAATTTACTAGAGGTCCATCCATTGTTAACACATACACTAGAACCGAGAGTGATACAGGACAATTTTATTTTTCATGAAATCGGGGGGAAACCTAAGCAAAATACTGTTTAAGAACTGTAGTGCTACTAAAGTACAGTCCAGTGGAATCGTTAGACCCTTTTTAATGGAGCACAAAGCCCAATTAAATAATTGCTATCCCAGTAAAATATTACTGATAAATCCTTTTCTGACAGTGGAGATTATATTATTCCATGTAACGACTTGCAAAAAGATCTGACAATGTGCAAAATACATAACAGTATGGGGACATTTTTTGATTGCAACAGTAGGCCTACTGATCAAAGGCTAGAAATGCTCCTGGTACTGTGATAGTTTTAAATGGTCATGGCACTGAATGGCTAACATCAAATACCATGGTATTTTCATGGTACTTCAAAGAATAACACTGTACATGTTCAAAAAAAACCTGGTGTTGGCATGGCACACCTAAAAACCTGTAGTATTGCCACAGTACCATGTCCGAAAAACCGTGGTACTTTATTTGGTTAATCTATTCTAAAGAAATAAGCATATGATGAATGAGGATAAATTAAACTGATTAAAACAGATTAAATGATGAACCCTAACCCTCATCAGGTAGGTCTTAGTAGAATAGAATATGAGTAGTTTTAGTACACACTTCATAAAGTAAAATTAAATAGCAAAGACAAAAACACATTAAACATTCCTTCAAATTCTTCCACAATACTTCAGAGCACATTTGCGCAAATGGCATTAAAATGTCATTGACATGTTGCTGCAATTATACAGTAGTACAGTATAGATTAACAAAGCACTGAAATGACATCGAGTTTAACATTAGCTGTGTGACAGTGAATGAATGAAATGTAGTAAATGATGATGGGAGATGGGCCAACCTCTACAGCGGCTCTTTCCAGACGCTCAGTGGTCAGATTCCACGGAGGATTTCACTTCTGAGCTTCAGCGACCGTCGCCATTCCTCCTTACATACAGACTCTCTGCTGCGGCTGTAACGAGCTTTCCGATTGGCCATAGGGTGACCAATCAAAAGCATACTGGGAACTGGAGTCAGTTGCAACTCTAAACTCATAAACATTTTGCAAATATAATTGTTCCCAGTTTCGCTGGCTCGTTGATTATTTTCTTTCTGCAGTAGTTATGTATAATAATTATACTAGCTCTTACATGATGTTTTTTTTTTTTTTTTT
>RJVU01057542.1:3189914-3239513 GCA_003731715.1 Anabarilius grahami
TTTTTTTTTTTTTTTTTTTACTTTTTTAATATTATGAAACTTTTTATTATTCCTTTATTTTTGCTACAGGTAGAATAAGAATCAGATACCATCATGAACAGATTTAGTTTTACCTTTGCCCATATATTCCATATTAAAAACACCTATATACTGTATCTTACATGACTACATAACTATAACCTAAACACATAAAAATAAAACATTTTATTACTTGTGTGGTAATGATTTCTATCAATATTTAAGCAAATTAAAACTGTCCTTCACTCATTTCCACCTCAACCAACAATTTTGCCTGAACTAGTAACCCTCCACAAGGTAGAATAAGACAACCCAGCTCAAAGACAACATAACAGGGCAGACAAAAATGTTGGTTTGCATCTGCATTTTAATGGGACAAAGCAAGAACACATAATAGTAAGATGAACATTATTTTAAAAAAATCCTCAAAACACAAGGTCTCAATTTATTCATAGGCACTGCCTATGTTTAATGATCATCAGTTTCTTTAAATGAAAACAACTCAAATAAGGCAACACAATTGGTCTCGTGTATTAAAACTCCAATGGGCAACAGTGCAAAATTCTGATCCATTCAGGTTTCTCGTCTTGATACTAAATACTTCATTTTTTAAAAAAAACGTTTCAATTTTATACACAGAATTAATCGCAATTCTAACAAAATGTTCGTTGCAGCGCGAGTCAGCAAATTCTTCTCCAAAAGTTCTCTGGAAGAATCCTTAAAACCGTATGGACCAGCATTTAACAGCGCTGCTAATGCCGAAGAATAGATGCGATGAAGCCCAAACCCATTCCCTACCCACCTTTCCTCCCTCCCTCCCATCTACCTACAAAAAAGCAAGCAAGCAAGCATCCATAATCAACATCTGAATTATCTTTATATAGCGTCCCAACAGTTAAACAGAGTTTGGTTATTTACATACAGAATGGTATACTGTACTTGTAAGCCCTCAAAAAAAGTGGAATGCAAAACAATTTAAAATACCTAAAATTTGCGGAACATCAAATTCTTGTGAAAACGTATTAATATTGTGCAATATTCATCTGCCTTTAAGGAAAAAAATGTGGCAGTCATCCCTGCAATTGGTTTAGTTTGACAAATTGAATGTCTAATTAAAAAAATACAACAGTTGACATCCATTTTATTCATTTTATAAACACAAAAAAACGTTGACATTTCACACGATTCGTTGGTGTCATCGCTCCTCTCAACAAAACAATTTTGCTTTTAAAATGGCAAGTCCAAAAAAAAAAGAAAAAGGCAAAGCTTCATATATTACAAAATCAGCAGCTGAAATCGCTCTAAACAAACCAAAAAAAGCAAAATGGAAAAGTTGCAGTTATTGTTGATTTTATTCATTTATAGTACTTTGAGTTAAAAATGGCATAGTCCTCTCCGAATAAGTCAGTCGGACACCAGGCCGAAGACTTGTGGATTTATGTGGGTGTGTGTTAATGTGTCTGAATACGTTTGTATCAGGATGTGTGGTTTAATCCCAGTGTAGGGCAACTCGAGACCCCACAATGAGCAAGATCTGCCTCAAAAAGTCTCGAACGAGGAAAATTACAGGTGGAGGTTGGGGAGGGTCAGGGGGAGAAAAAGAAAAAAAAAAAAAAAATGGCACACCCCCCTCCCTAGGCCAGGCATCTTGATGGGTGTTTGAGAATGGGGTGGGGGTCGTGTGTAGAGATCCCTGCTGCGGCCGCAGTGGAGTTCTAGAGTTGTCCATCGGCCCATCAGTGTGTGTGGTATCCTGCAGTGCCCATGCTGGACTGGTTGGCTAGCACGGTTCCATTGACTCCCTGCGCAGGCTCCACTACGCCTCCGTTACTCACTGCACTCACGCCAGGCCACCCAGCGCCAGCCTGTAAGTGACTACAAAACAAAGTAGCTATTAGTTGGTGGGAAAGAAGAGAGCAAATCATATTTAGCAGAATGTTTTTTTTTTTTTTTTAATAAAGTGACCACTGCATCACTTCTGCTTGGGACTCAACATGCAACATGCAATTGGGTCTTTATACCAGAAACTATATTAGATGTCTTTTTCATTTTAGGATGGTGGTCTCTCATATTGATCATATTTTGGAGTCTGTGGTAGCTAAATTATAAAAAAAAAGCCCTGCTTAAGACTACCATTGGTTCAACCTTTTTGACTCGAAGACCCTCCATTTTCCAACACATTCGAAGATAATTTGTGGTATTTCTGCTGTAAATGACAAAGCTGCATGTTTTCAGACTTTAAGATAAAATGGGAGTACTGATAAATTAACCAGTTTATTTTGTGATTCTTGAAGTTTCAAGAACTGCATGTATAATTAATCTAAATTAAAAAATGTTAAATACATTTATCCACGCTGGATTAACATTTTTGTAGTTATAATAACCAAACAGAAACTGCTCTGTATAAACATTGTTAATAAATGTGATCTACATTCCTCATAAGCATAAGAGAACATCAAACTTAAGCAATCAAAAGCAGCAGTTATAAACCTCAAATCTACATACTGTAAGGGTTAGGGAGCCAGCAACTAAAATAGCTTGAGTGGAAAGGTTGACCACTTCCTACATTTTCCACCAATTTATTTGGTGGTGTCTGTAAAACCACTCATTTGAATGATTGACCACTTTTTTGCACACTGCTTGTGTGGTAAGACTGATTTCAGATCCACGTGCCCCTAAACGCTATGTAGAAATCAGTGATTCTTGAATTAGATTTTTAAAAAATTATAGATACTACACACAGAGCAATTTCTAGTCAGTTTATTATTTTAGCTGAACAACTATGGGGGAAAAAGCAAAAGCTCATGTACTCAGATTTCATTAGTTTATTATCTTGTTTGGTATTTTTTGACATGTTAGAAAGAAAGTAAACGGTATATGAAGTAGCATTATTAGTAATAGAAAAGCTACAGCAATAATACTCTCATATTTGTCCTGTCATCACAGGACACCCACACCTGACAAACTCCAAATCCTTGATTTCAAACTATGCTGTGCTATATCCAGTTGGTCGCTGTCATATTCACTATGTAAAATTAGAATTACTTGCTCTATATTTGAGAAAATATGATGCCCAGTGCATAGAGACTTAGCAGGTAACTAAGTACACTGCTTATTGTGTACTTTATTCTCAAACTTAGTATAGTGCATTTCCTTTTTATGCAAGCTTTTTACAATTTCTTTGTGAAAAATACTATAATAGGATTACAGAATCAAGAAATTGCTAAATTATAAAACTACTTATTTTACATTTATTTCATCAAGTAAATTTTTTCATACCTTTTATAAAAATTTCTTATCTATATATATATCTCTATCTATCTATCTCTCTATCTATCTCTATCTATCTATCTATCTATCTATCTATCTATCTATCTATCTATCTATCTCTATCTATATCCATCTATATATATATATATATATATATATATAGCGCCTTTTAAAATTAAGCAAAATGGAGGCATGAAGATCTGTAGACTTACTTGAAGCCCTGTTGGTTCCAGGCCTGTCCGTACACGCCGTAAGTAGGTACCTGCCAGCCGTTAGGGACATACTGACTAATTTGTTGTGCATTACCGTACCACTGTCCCCACTGGCCGTATGGCTGTGCGGCGAAACCAACTTTGTTCTGCTTTAAGATCAGAAAAATACAAAACATAAATCATGTGCCCAAGATTTACTTATACTCATATACTTATTCTCATTGTGTTTGCAACAGTACTTCACAAGCAGCAATTCCACTCTACCACTTTTTATATTTTGCTGGAACACTTCTAAACTTTCTTCAGAATAAAAAAGGGGATTAAAACATACTACTGCTCACCTGGGGTACCTGCACCTGCTGCATGGGGCTCACCATGTCCGTAGTCTCTTTACCCCAGTAACATTTCACTAGGTGACCTTCTAGGGATGTGCCATTAACAGACACTATCGCGTGAGCTGCACTCTCATGAGAGTTGAACCTACAGAAATTAAGAGCGTTACATCAGCCTTTGCAGTTAGGATGTGTAACCACCACATTTCACTTGAATAACAAACATACCTCACAAACGAGTAGCCTTTGTCTGGAAACACTCGAATTTCCATTATTTGGCCAAAAGGGGAAAAGGTCTGTCTCATGAGTTGTTCTTCGGCAAAAAGAGAAGAGCAGCAACATTATAAAAATTATTTTCCATTAGAATTAGCTTGAATTCAAAATGGTTACACAGACTGCACAAACACTCACCTGTAAGGCCTGTAGTGACTCCACCACAATAGACAGTGCAGTTGCTGGGGCTGGACTGGTTCACTACTTCGTCAAACGACAAGTGCTTGGTGTTTGCTGTGAAATTTAAAAAAAGCTGATTAACCTTTATAGGTCTCTGTATTTTTCAAGTTCATAGTGATGTCACAATAATGGAATTTCCAACTTCGATATGATACCTTGAAAAATATTGTTATTCAATACCATTTGAGATACCACAGTCATACAGATTATTTGTCATCTCATAATTTTGATAATTTGGGTAATTTTGTTGCAGTAGCTAACACATAGCACAGGGAGGCTTTATTTGAATCATTGAACTACATTTACAAACAGAAAAAAAAGAACAGTAAAATGTAATAAACTGCAAATGATAGCACAAGTAAATACAACAGAATAAAGAGCGAGTCTAACAGTAGTATTCAGGTAAGAAATAAAGAAATTAAAGTAATCGAAAGTATTCAAAACAAATGATTACAATTAAAGTTACAAAAGTTTAGTCAAGTTTCTCTGTCTTTTGTTCTTAACATGAAAAACAGCAGCAAGTTTATTAGCCTGCTGTCACTTTAAGAGCTTGTGCACAAAGCCAATATACTGTTACACAACATGCATTTTCTATCAACTATTTACATTCCAAAACTGACTGTATTAAGCTGAATATTCAGGAAGACGGGCATTGACAATTTTGTATGCATTTGACCTTTTAGCGCAATAAGAAAAAAAGTCAATTTGGTTCTCGCGAGCTGTTTGAGAGGTTGCTTTATGAGAGCACCACTTATATAAATCAGTGGTGCGCACGCTTTTGATGTGAGCGAGAAACCTGTCGGAATAACAAAAATTATGCTCAATACAAGCACAATTCAATGGAGCAAATGAGATGAGTGAGAGAATAGGTGGGTATGTGTCACTTCGCTGCTGGAGAGAAGAGAGCAAGAACGAGCAGCTGGTATCGGTGTATCGATACTGCAGAAAATACTGCAGAGTATTGGAACAGTTTCAGATAAGTCATTCAAAGATAAAATCCAGTTTGCTGTAGGTATCTATTACACACTTGTATCAAGACACACTGCACCAGGATTGACGTAATGACAAACACGTTCTCGCAAGTCTCATCATTAACGCTAAACACGGAGTGACATGTTTTGACATGCCATTTTAGAACTATGAGATTTGACTTTGCGGATGACTTAGATTAAGCAAATGCTGTGTGTGAAAACAGCTTAGAGCTCAACAGCCCAAGTCATAAGAATGGAAAAAGCGCACTAGATGTTAGAACAAAGTTTAAAGTAAACGACAATATTTTCTTGTTTGACAGAACCAGCATTTTAGCATGAGTTAGGTAGGGATTTCATGATGGCAGTTAGTTTTCTCCTGATGAAAAGGAGTGGAGATGTCTGCAAATGAATATGAATACTCACTTTCATAGGTGGCTTTAGGCGCTGGGGGTTTTCTTGTAGCCCAATTAGTCCTGATCTGCCTGCCGCCCAACCACTGACCTCCCATCTGCTGAATGGCATTCTCCGCATCCTGCCAACAACCAGCGCAACAAGAACATCAGCACAACAGAAGCTTCTGGGATTTGCACTCAAATGCAGATGTTCCACACCCTGGTTCTGCCTAATCAAAAACCTGCATTTCCTGATGTTGGGATTGTGACTCACCCATTTGTTGAAGAATGAAACAAAACCATAGCCTTTTGACTTCCCCGTCGCCATGTCTTTCACTACACGTGCATCTCTGAGAAAAAAAAAGCAAAAGTTGAGAGTGTTGAGTACAGAGAGACAATTTAAAGTTCCAATGTGCTGTTTTTACAGGGAAAAAAGAAAGAAAAAAAAGACGACAATACTTGTGATTTAATGTTTTTTAAACATAACTGAGGGAAAAGTCATCACGTTATAAAGTGCAAAACTAAACACCAATGGCTATTGAAAAAAATGGTTCTCTTTAGTGTTCATAAGCAAAAAGAAAACTGACAGTGCCAGTAAACCATTTCCATGAGATTAAATACTAGACTATTTAAAGCAAAGCAAATCAGATGTGCATATTTAATAAAATGGCACAACTGAGTTATAAATCCAAACCGAAAATGGGGTAATAGGCAAAAATCTGCATTACCATCATATGATCATATTATATATATATATATTATCTTGATTAAAAGGCAAAATAGTTAAAGGCATTTACATGACCTTACATGTTACTGGCTTTATTAGTGTACAAATGTTTAAACAAACCCAATGACTCCAAGTAGTTGAATTCATTGGGGGTGGAAAAAGGGATTTTCTTTATTCAAAATGCATCGCATCACTTACGATATTCTTCCAAAGGGTGCAAAGGCAGCTCTGATATCATCAGTGGTGATTTCTGGACTGAGGTCTCCAACAAAAACGTGGAAGTGATCTAAAGAGCACCAGACAAGAGTTACTTGGATTGACACCTCATTTGTAATAATTCTGACATTCATCAGTAGGTATAAATTAGTGACAGATCTATGTATGGGCCTATTAATCAGATGATATCTGGCCTTAAGGGAGATTGAAAGCAACTCACTGCTTGTGTCTTTTTTCTGGCTGCTTGGTGATGTAGCCCAGTTGACCTTTACCTCCTAGGAGAATGGTTTAGGGAGGAAAAGATTGAAAGAAAGGTTAGAAATGATAAAGACATGTTCAAGTCGCTACTCTCTACTTATCTGGCAATAAATCACTCTCCTAAACACAATGGAGGTCTGAATGTACAGCAGAGAGGAGGGAGACCTGACGATACTCATTTCACACTTCACTGTCCAAGTGAGAACTTATTTGAATATCAAAATCTTGGTAGTAAAAAGGTCCAAATAACAAGGGACTTACAAAACAAGTGAAATTACCAACTTGTATTACTCCTCAAATGGTCCTTCATTACCTGTTGAGGATAAAATATTTTGTACTGAAAAGGCATAAGATGCTTAATTTGCCTCTAATGTATAATCTTGTGGAAATAGACTTGTGGATTCAAATTCTAGATATTAGAAGGGATAATATCGAATATACACTACTGCTCAAGTTTGGAGTCAATAAATTTTTTTGGAAGAAATGAATACTTTATTCAGCAAGGATAAATTTTACACAAGATTGCTATGTTAAATAAATACTGTTCTTTGGAATTTTCTATAAAAATTGATGGTTACCACAAAAATATAAAGCCGCACAACTGATTTCAACATTGATAAGGAATGTTTTTCGAGCACCAAATCAGCATATCAGAAAGATTTCTGAAGGATCATGCGACACTGAAGACTGCAGTAATGATGCTGAAAATTCAGCTTTGCCATCACAGGAATAAATTACATTTTAAAATATATTAAATTTGTTTAAATTGTAATATTTAAAAATAACTTTACTGTATTTTTTTAACAAAAGCAGCATAGGTAAGCATAAGATACTTCAAAATCATCAAAATCTTACCAGCCCTAAACTTTTGAACGGTAGTGTATATGCCATAACATCTTTAAGCATAAAATTAAAAAGAGGTGACATGACTATGAGAGNTATTTTTTTTTTTTTTGTTTCCATAATGTTGTCTTGCATACAATAAAAGTGGTAATGATTGTTGCTGTAAATCAATTTGACATTGAGGTTTAGCATATGTAAAATTCATATTTCAAGGAAGCGCTTCATATAACAATGGAAATACAAAAGCATGGTTCAAGGTCACGCCACAGAGCTGGATCTTATGAATGATGTAGCATTGTCACTAATCATTATTTTGGCAAATCTGAGTAACAATAATGAAATTTATATGGCCTAAAACATGAAAATAAACTAAAAAAAAGGTCAAAAAAAAAAGAAAAGGTCAAAATCTCCCTCTCAGTTCACATTGCACATCCAGTATACGGGCCAATGGTGACCTCTGAATCAAGTGGTGAATTCTACTTCGCATAAATTTTGCAGATCATTTGAACTGTTCCACCCTCCCGTCCCAGCCCAACTCACCCTGTAGATACGATAGCTTACCTTACCCATTATTTTACGCCCATTCATGGCTGCAAGTGAGGCCGCTGCATGCCTATGCTCGAAGAACTCCACAAAGCAGTATGGATCGTTACCTGCCGTCTGACGGGAAATGAGTGTGATTAGACTACAGCAACTTACTTAATAAAATCTTTTTTTACAATGCAATTTTTTACAATGCTGATGTGAATGATTCTTTAGCAGCGTACTGCGCTTGAACTGTGAGATACACAATTATTTCAAACTATCTGTCTTGGCGAGTATTCACGAAAACATGGTTGTGAATGCAAGCAGTATTACATCCATGTCTTAGGTCTTAATATAATAAACCTGCTGCTGTCTGTGTCAATGATAAACAACAAAAGAGGGAATCACTCACTGATCTTGACTGAATAACTTTTGTAGCTTTAATAACAATCAATTTATTTGTAATGAACACAAATATAGTGATTTATACATTTGATAATTCAATTTCTGTATTATTTCTTACATGAACGCTTCTGTTAAATGTCAAATGAAAAAATGTAAAGCACTGTATAATTTTTTTTCTTATGATGTATTTATTCTACTGTTTATTTGCCTTTGTTCTTTTTTAATATAGATAAAACAACAAAAAATAACTATATTGTTAGTTAATATAGTAATTATTAATTGGAGAAAGATACATCGAGAATAGTTTTATAATCGAATCGTTACCCTCTGAATCATAATCGAACCATGAGGCAATTGAAGATTCACACCTATGAAAAACCAAGTTACTGGTGCAAGAAATAAAATAAAAAAATCAATGCTAAACACATACATTAAAAATATCCATCCATCTAAATGCTGTATAAGCAAATGATATACTCACATCCACAATCATTTTACAGCTCTTACAAGGGCCAATCTGACCAAAGAGCTGCATAATAAGGGCCTCTGTCACATCCCGAGACAGGTTTCCAACATACCTGAAAAAAGGGGGTAAGGGCATGACAATGAGTGATCTGATACATTTGTATAATCTATAATTTGATACAGTAGTTACAGGGGTCCATGCGTGCAATCCTCAAGTACCTGGGTTACAATGATCCAACTAATCTACATTACAAAGGAATTAGGCAGACATGAAGACCCACGGGCCGTTACTTAACCTTAAAAAACCTAATTAGTCATCCAGCAATGAGCTGCTTATTATCGTGTATACAGGTTTGAAACAAAGAGATGACAAAACAGCACGCACGAGCGCAGAAGCAGCGAGCGAGCAGCAACAAAAGCTCTCGCACTGTAGGATGCGACGGGGCGAAAAGCCAGATATGACCAAAATATGCACATTTTTTACATTTATAATCCGTATGTACACACTGGCTGCGTGTCAATTGTATAAGCATGCTGCATTTATACAAGTAAAGCTTTACAAATACGTCAGTGAATACACTAGACGGCTTCTTTGTCTAGCAATTCAGTAACGACAATGAGCTTTCAGTAAGTACAAGGCAACTTCACACACTCAAACACAGACAGCAGTGTGTGAGAGCGGCCCTGCTGTGGCCTCAACAGGCCTGCTGCAATTATCTAAATTAACTCAATAACTAGCACATGGTGTACGAAATGCTTTGAAATCACACGACTGCCCTGTGGCCAACGGTCTTGAGCGCCAAATATAAAGTGAATCCTTTTTTTTCTCAGCAATCAGAGCTTTTGTTTGGGACACAGAATGTACACGTCTGCTTTGTGGTTGTATTTCCCTTAGCATTACACTCAAGACTGGTACGAGCTAGAAATGACTTAAGCGAAATGACAAAACGGAAAGTGCTTTTTAAAAAGCTATGGCATGAATAACTTGATCTGATATGAAGTTGTCTGTCTAACGTGTTGGCGTACAATACCAATATACGTACAGGGTCTTGGGCTGCTCGTCGTCCATCATATTTTCCCGATCGAATTAAGACAACGAACCCTGAGAGACAATCCTCTTGTGTAGATTTTGAGATGATCTCGAGTTCCGCCTGTGTCTTGCTCTTTCCAGTGTTGTTACCCTCTCTGTTCTCTGCCAAACCTGTTATAATGAGAGTAAATGTGAAATGCCGCCTCGGCTGACTCCAGTTATGAACAATGGAAAGGCGACATAAGATGGCGGAGGAACCGGACCGGAAATGCATGAGCGCATGCGCGTAAGATCTACAAAGAGCACAAAAAGCAAGCTTTGAAAATGCGTCTGCCCGCCGCAATGTAAATTGAATACAAATATATTTACAGTATTCGCATTGTTTAGAAGAGCATAACAGTAAGCGACTAGGTAAAATTTAGTGAAATATTCAGATTCACTGACAAAAGATGATGCGCCGCCCGGGAATCGAACCCGGGTCGCAAGAATGGGAATCTTGCATGATACCACTACACCAGCGGCGCTTTAAAATCTATCGTTTCCAAGTGCAGAATTTGTACTGTACTGATACATTGCATTTCTGCCACATAGTAAAAAAAATCATGCTTTGGTAAATCATAATTATGACATAAAAAGAATTATGACATACCTAGTCGCAATTATGAGATTTAAAAAAAAATCGAGATTATGAAATACTAAGTAGTAATTATTAAATAAAGTCGAAGTTGACACAAAAAGTCAAAATAATGGCAGAAAACATCAATTATGAACAAAATTCGACTTTTCGTGTCACAGCGACGTTTTAACTCATACTTTAGACTTTATATATATGACTTGACTCATTGTCTAATAATTATGACTTTTTATGTCATATGATTTACCAAAGCAATTTTCTTTTAGGTGAAGGAAATTGGCTTTTATAGGTACGATATGAAATTTTTCATAGACGAATTGCTTTCGGTTTTATTCGGCACCGCAATGAATTCAGCTCCTACAAAGTTAACATATATATTCATTTTAAGTAAGTTATGCAAAATGTTGTTGACAAGGTAACCATAGCAACACTTCAACCATGAAGAGGGACGTCACTGCCATATACAGTGTGGACTTTTTGCATTGTGCGAGACTGTGCTGAACGCATCAGTATGCCTATAGTTAAAATTCCTATCAAACATTATTTAGGAATAGTTTCTCAGTCTCAGCAAGAGGATTTCAAAAAACGCTTCAGAGAAAGAGCCGAAGAAAGTGATACTGCAAGAAATACCACCAGTGTTAGAAGGTATCTAAACAAATTAATCACAAATATTGTTATTTTGCTGCGTAGTGCGTACGCCAAAATGAACTATTCGTCAATTTAACAATTTATTATTATTATTATTAAACTGACAGTGACTATGACATTTTCCTATTTTATAGAAACCCATTTGAAACGACAGAAGGCTTCATTGATAAATACAATCAGGCACATGGCTCAAAGGAGCAGGAAAAGTATGAAAATCTCGCAGATGTGTTTCTTAGTCGATGCAAGGTATTATTCAACTTGTTTCCTTCATTGTTCACTAGGATTAAATGGCATTAATCGGTCTAAATGAATTCGGAACCCTCGAAAAGAGCGCCTGACTAGTTGTAATGAAATTGGAGCGTTACTCTCTCCAGCCACAAGGTGGAGACAAACCTCTATTGATGAAAGCACTCGACTCAACTGCCAGTAATTCTCATTTTGTCCTCAGCGTCGTGCTGGATTCACATCTGTTGGTGAGGGCAAACATGTTGATCTCCCCGCGGCCTGGACGCAGCTTCTCCTGCTGAGCTTGAGCAATGGAAAAGTTAGAAATGGTGTGTCAACGACGAACAGTTTCTATTTTCTTTTACAAAAGAATCATGTTACAATCTGTTACAGAATTCATAGTGAGAACCATTTGTTGAGGTGATGTCGTATTAGATGTTAATAATGCTATGACATGCTAAGACTGAATAATTACAATATTCTCATACCACGGTTACACTACCATGGTACTTCAAAGATTACTATGGTACATACATTTCCAGAAACATAATATTACCTTGGTACTTTTTGGTTCATTTTGTTAGTGAAAAAACAAACATGACAGATTTTTTTCAGATTCACTGGATGTCCTGGTCATGTCATTGGACCATGCACCCATTCATGCAGATCAGATCCCTGGGCTGTTCCACCTGGCAGAGTCAATCCACTATTTCCTGTGCTCTGACACAACTCTGTCGGACCCTCCAAGTTCTTATAAGACGAAGATGCTGCAGGTATATGCTACAGAACAATAAATATCACTAAACATGGGTCATTCTGTAATTGCAGAAACTTTGAAACTTTTTTATACAAAGTTCCATGCTTAGAACACCTTCTTGTATTTCAAAAATAAGCAAAAATGTATTCATTAACACTTTAAAAAAAAATCTATAAGATTATGTTCATTGAAGTGATTTTTAATATTTATTACTGACTTGAATATGAAAAATAGTCAAGGGATATGGCAAAAAATGATTGGTAAAATAGTTACCAATAAAATGCCATTGTACATTATTTCCCCCATTACATTTATTCAGTTAATAAATTAGAAATACACAAGTAAAGGCTTTTTACTGCCTTGGGCTACAGAATTATGGCCCTGTTGAAGATATTGATCAAAACTGTTGTTTTATTTTGCAAATAAAGGGAATAGTTAAACAGCTTGTAGATTTTCCTTCTTTATTGAAGTAGTTACAGAATTACCCATATATAAGTGTTTATTTATATAAATGTGTGTGTGTATATATATATATAATTCATATATTGCTCTGCTTACAGTTTGCTTTTTTTACAGCTTGGTTATTTGGTCTCTCTGAGGCTGTTCATCTTTCAGCTGACTGGTAATTTAAATGGACATCAGCTAAGCAGAGTCTATCTTCACAGCTTAAAAGGTTTGAGATTGTCTCAACTTAATCATTATTGCAAAACAATAAAATGTTTATATCAGATTTCTGAGTGCTGTGATAATAAAAGTTGTGATAATAATACAAGTTCTGTGATAATAATAAAAGTTAATGTACCAAGGAATTGGTTGAATTGTTCTGGTAAAACAGTTAAGTAATAATAATAATAATAAATGTTAAGTTTAATGTAGTAGGTATATGTGTTATATGTTAAAGGTGCAGTAAGTGATTTCTGAGAAACACTGTTGATATTTGAAATCAACCCAAACAAACAAACACACCCTCCTTTCATTGTTCCACCCCCAAAATGCACAAACACGCAATGCAAGAGTGATTGTCTCTTTATTATAGCTGAAGCGAAGCAAAATAATGGTTTGCAAAAAATAAAGCAAAGATGATGAACAAAAAATGAACGTGCAGCACACGAGTTTATACAAGCAAGAGTTTGATGTTGGGCACCAGCAGTGTTGCCAACTCCTTTTTTTCCCTGCGTAATTGGGGGGTTGTTTTTAATATCCACGGGTTGAAGCGACCCACAAATAACATATTTAGCCCCTGGGTTGCGAATTTTACCAGGGAACCCCACCAAAAACGCAATTGGGCTAGTTTTTGGCTAGTTTTGAGAAGCAATTGGGCGGGTTTTGTTGTGAAAACCTGGCAACCCTGGTCTCCAGCAGCACACCAGCTCCAGACAAACAATAACACTTAAGCAGAAACAACGCAACCTCTGCATCCGTTTTCAGGCCTTCCCGCTTAGGGCTCTCCAGTGCTGGAAATCGTTTCTAATATTAACGTGGGTCCTCGTAACCCTTCTTTTGTAATGTCTCTCAGCCATCTCTCAAGGGCTTTTCACACTTGAAATAGTTAACCCTGGATCATTGTAAACCCCGGGTAAAATACTTTACCCAGGTTAACAATTAATCCTGGGTATTCATAAGCTGACATTTAACACTGTACATTCCTAAACCTTTGACGTCCTTATTTACATATTTGCGGTGTCAGTGTCATTGACTAGACGAACACAACACTCAACCTGTTTACATAGCTCTAGCATTGCGCATCCTCGTATTGCCGACTGTACTATCTAGTTTATAATGAATGGACATTTCTGACTATAAAGATTCAGAAAATAATGAAACGATCTCTTCTACAATAAAATTGTCATGTTTTCTGTCAGCATTTGACATTTTTCCGTTGCATGCGTTGTGCTGCTCACGTGAAGAGGGTCAGCCAATACTGAGCCGCCGTTCTGACGTAGAACCTGGAAACGCAAAAAAGTCGTAATTTTTTTTTTGTTTTTGCGCACAAATAGTATTCTCGTCGCATCATAACATAAAGTTTGAACCACTGCAGTCACGTCAACCTTTTTTTAACGATGTCTTTATTACCTTTCTACAGTCTTTTCAAATCTCCCTCTTGCTCACTTTCTCTCCTCCCCCAACATGAGTGTATACGCCCCCTACTGCTGATTGGCTACAAGTGTGTTGTGGCGCTCGGTCTGATCAAATTTCAGCAGCGTTTCTCAGAAATCGCTTACTGTACCTTTAACATACATAATATGATACAGTATGTATGGAAGCCCATTTACGCCACATAAGGGGAAAAAAATCATGCTTTGGTAAATCTTATTAATGACATAAAATATTAAATGAGGTTCTAAGTCATAATTATGAGATACAATTTTGAAATAAGAACAAAAAATATGAAAAAATTTTGGGACATGTTTTGTCCAATGTCGCAAGAATCAGTGGAATGCATATAAAGTTTGCAGCTGTGTTTATCTGTTGACAGGGCTGTTGAAGTGTGAAACACGCTACAAAGAGTTCCCGAACATGTTATTTTCTGTTCACTTCATGCTGCGTGTCGGGGAGGTTCTTTGTGGTCTCAAACTTACCGAGGACACTTCAGTGCAGGTTTGACGGCTAGGTCAATTTTATCAGAAAGGGAATGCTGAACAATTCACTGTATTGAAAACTCTATTTGATTGACAGTTCTCTGTGGAAGCACAGAAGCGTGGCGTTAACCAGGTCTTAAGGCAGTGCCTTCTTGGCTATCACTGTGTGCAAAACAATGGCATTCAGCTCTCTCAAGTGATCAAACAGCTTATGTTGCTGAGTGATAAACTTCAACAAAACAACTGGTGCGTGAAGTGTGTTTGTGAGATACTTTCCACAGGTTTTTATGTTATGTAAGCAGCTTATAGGTGGAACTGTTCCAGAGTAACATCTTTTTTTATCTTCTCTGTTCTCAGGGTCGACTGTGGGTTAGGACTGATGATTCTGGGAGAGGCTGCCAAATCTAGCATGCTGTGCCTTCAGACCCTTATGAACCTTCACATGGTCCAAACACAAGAAAGCACTCAGGTGCATGAGAAAACAGAGGGATGACAGAATGACTTTAAGGAATGGTTCAAACAAAAGTGATGATCAGAAAGTAATATGGGTAATATGGGAACATGTTGGTGGGTCACTGACAAGAGTGTCCGAGATAAAGATAATGACATAATTTCCTGTTTTATGATTTTATTTCACAAGATTTTCAAATATTAATATGCAGTGAAATTAGAAATGAGATACAGAAATTAAAAACATACTCACCGTAGAAGATGATACACATATAGATGTATTTATGAATTGCGTTTTAATATAAAAACGTGGCAGTCGTGGCCTAATGGATAGAGAGTTGGACTTGTAACCCAAAGGTCAGGGGTTCGAATCTCAGGTCCGGCAGGGATTGTCGGTGAGGGGAGTGAATGTCCATCGCTCTCCCCACCCTCAATACCATGACTGAGGTGAGACCCTTGAGCAAGGCACCGTACCCCCAACTGCTCCCCGGGCGCCGCAGCAATGGCTGCCCACTGCTCCGGGTGTGTGTGTTCACTGCTGTGTGTGTGCACTTGGATGGGTTAAATGCAGAGCACAAATTCCGAGTATGGGTCACCATACTTGGCCACATGTCACTTCACTTCACTTCAATATATATCACTTCAATATATTTTTGAATAAGATTGGACTTAAAAAACAGCATCATTGATTCTGGTAACAAATTTGGAGAATCAGAATAACAGAACCAAAAATGTTCTTATCTTTGTGTCATACTCAAAAGGGTTCTAAATAAATCTCGAATCATTTGATTAATTAATTCTCATATTTTGAAAGTATTTATTTAATTATTTGTATTTTATTTGTGCAGGAAATTACATCACAAAAAGCATCCTGGCCATGGCAGTTGGAGCACATATACTGCTCCATTTTGATTGACATTTGCCAGAACAGCTACTATGCTGAAATTAAGAAAACAGCTCTCATTGGGCAGTCAATCAATTCTTCGTG
This sequence comes from Anabarilius grahami, assembly GCA_003731715.1. Lineage (NCBI taxonomy): Eukaryota > Metazoa > Chordata > Actinopteri > Cypriniformes > Xenocyprididae > Anabarilius > Anabarilius grahami. Next base: position 3,206,313 of record RJVU01057542.1, read on the forward strand.
CAGACGTTCTGGAGGACTTGTAACTTTGCTAAAACAATGTAAGTTCTTTAGACAGAAATATATACTGATTGGCTTCATCACTCTGTCTCCTCTCCACCAATAAGCTGGTGTGTGATGGGCGTTCTGGCGCAATATGGCTGCCGTCGTATCATCCAGGTGGATGCTGCACATTGGTGGTGGTTGAGGAGATTCCCCCTTCCGTATGTAAAGCTCTTTGAGTACCCAGAAAAGCGCTATATAAATGTAAGGAATTATTATTATTATTATATGCGTAATGGCTGTGTCCGAAAGCTTAAAAAATTCTGCTTTCGGAGGTTGCATTCCAAGGTAGGAAGGCATCAAGGCACATCCGAATCCAATGTTAGCTCCACTTCCTGTCTCCTGAGATACCTTCATCTGATCGATTTTTGAAGGCAGCATAGATGTATCCTTCCATTACATTACAGCTTAGTTAAAAAAATAAAGATGGCGTCTGAAAGTTGATGGTCAGCTTGTGTGTAAACATACAGTTTTGACCAACATTTTCCACTTTTTATGTCATTTCTAACGAGAAATTGCTATTGTAGCAATTAAATATTTGTTTAGTTATCACCAAAGCTCTCTCTATTGTGTTGTAGATCATTAAACCTTTACGCTGCCTCAGAGGTTTGAAATCAGTTTGGTGAGGTACACTATATTGCCAAAAGTTTTGGCATGCCTGCCTTTATGTGCACATGAACTTTAATGACATCCCATTCTTAATCCGTAGGGTTTAATATGGAGTTGGCCCACCCTTTGCAGCTATAATAGCTTCAACTCTTCTGGGAAGGCTTTCCACAAGTTTTGGAGTGTTTTTGTGGGAATTTTTGACCATTCTTCTAGAAGCGCATTTGTGAGGTCAGGCAGGGATGTTGGCGAGAAGGCCTGGCTCGCAGTCTCCACGCTAATTCATCTCAAAGGTGTTCTGTCAGGTTGAGGTCAGGACTCTGTGCAGGCCAGTCAAGTTCTTTCACACCAAACTTGCTCATCCATGTCTTTATGGACCTTGCTTTGTGCACTGGTGTGCAGTCATGTTGGAACAGGAAGGGGCCATCCCCAAACTATTCCCACAAATTTGGGACCATGAAATTGTACAAAATATCTTAGTATGCTGAAGCATTAAAGGGTTAGTTCACCCAAAAATCATGATTCGGATCGCGTGTCAAGCTGCCAACGGCTGAAATCACGTGACTTTGGCGCTCCGAACAGCAGATTCGAAACACTGATTCATCTGCGCTCCGATGCTTCATGACGCAGTGTTTTGAAATCAGACATCACTAAATAAGTTTTTTTTTTTTTTTTTTTTTTNGGCGCTCCAAAAATATTCTCGTCGCTTTATAATATTAATATTGAACCACTGTACTCACATGAACCAATTTAAATATGTTTTTAGTACCTTTATGGATCTTGAGAGAGGAAGTGTACATTGCTCCCTATGAAGGCCTCACGGAGCTATCGGATTTCAACTAAAATATCTTAATTTGTGTTTTGAAGATTAATGAAGGTCTTACGGGTGTGGAACGGCATGAGGGTGAGTAATAAATGACATTATTTTCATTTTTGGGTGAACTAACCCTTTAAGAGTTCCTTTCACTGGAACTAAGGGGCCAAGCCCAACCCCTGAAAAACAACCCCACACCATAATCCCCCCTCCACCAAACTTTACACTTGGCACAATGCAATCAGGCAAGTACCGTTCTCCTGGCAACCGCCAAACCCAGACTCGTCCATCGGATTGCCAGACAGAGAAGCGCGATTTGTCACTCCAGAGAACACGTCTCCATTGGTCTAGAGTCCAGTGGCGGCGTGTTTTACACCACTGCATCCGACGCTTTGCATTGCACTTGGTGATTTAAGGCTTAGATGCAGCTGCTCGGCCATGGAAACCCATTCCATGAAGCTCTCTACGCACTGTTCTTGAGCTAATCTGAAGGCCACACAAAGTTTGGAGGTCTGTTGCTATTGACTCTGCAGAAAGTTGGCGACTTCTGCGCATTGTGCGCCTCAGCATGCGCTGACCCCGCTCTGTGACAGTTGACCGTGGAATATTTAGTAGTGAGGAAATTTCACAAATTGACTTATTGCACAGGTGGCAACCTATCACGGTACCACGCTTGAATTCACTGGGCTCCTGAGAGCGACCCATTCTTTCACAAATGTTTGTAGAAGCAGTCTGAATGCCTAGGTGCTTGATTTTATACACCTGTGGCCATGGAAGTGATTGGAACACCTGAATTTAATGATTTGGAGGGGTGTCCCAATACTTTTGGCAATAGAGTGTACCTTCATATGTAAACGCTGCCTGCAAAGTCATTGCCTGGAAGTGAGGCAACAAGTCAGCTGCCAAAGTCTACACAAGACTAGAATCATACTCAGAACTAGAGGTAGTGGGCAATTATATAATAAAAGTCTATGTGATATGTTTATACTCAAAACTCACCTGTTTTCTGAATGTTAAACCTCTTGATTTGATTCATTGATTGCTCTGCATTACTACTAATATTTGTCTGTTATGTTATGTTATGTCTCTTAAGTCCTGTTTTGTAATTTTGTACTTGTCTCTATTCTTCTGTATACTTCCATGTCCATTATTGTTTTCTCATCATTGTTTACTCGTATTATCTCTTCCTTGTTATGTACACTGTAAAGCGTCTTTGAGCTCTGGAAAGGCGCTGTATAAATAAAACTTATTATTATTATTATTATTATATACAGTGGCTTCCGAAAAGTAATGTCACATAAAATTAAGTTTCTTTGTTACACCTGTAAATGGAGTTAATTATTACACTTGTGGTTACTCTGCATTGCAGGACACCTGTGTTAACTTCATACATCCACTAAAATTATTTGCAAAAAATGGCTGTCCAAATACTTTTTGGGGCTACTAGTTGGGCTACTATACCATCTATTATAAAGACAAGTAAAACAGATATCTGTGTTTGTAGCGCATGAAGACAAATGGAGGCTGCGGTACAGTGTGGTTCAGGGTTTGGCACAGATCAGCCGGAGGATCACGCTTCCGGAGAGCCTGAGGAACACTTCCTGGTTAACACTACAGAAACATCTGAACCAGGAGACAGACCTCCGCATAATCAATGCTGTGAGAATCATTGAGGTACACCAGCTTCCTGCTGCTACAGAGTAAATGTAGTCCAAATATTAACACACTACTCACATCTGAAGAAAAAACAAATGCCCTTATTTTCTTAAACTAGCCTGTCAATTAACTCTCATGTCTTTTCATGAGAGGCTTTTCTTGTTTAGAATAATTTCCTTCTACTTAAGAGGGATTTATGTTTCTGAAGTCAGCAAACATTGTTTAGCAGTGTTGGGGTAGTGCATTACATTTAATGCGAATTACATAATCACATTACTTTTTTCAAGTAACTAGTAAAGTATCAAATTACTTCGTTTTTTTCTCTTTCTTTATTTTAATTTTCTTAAAGACAAGTGTACAGGATAAATAACTCATCGAACTTTCTCAGCAACACCACTGTACATGCTACTTGAGCTAAATACTTACAGCTTAAATTTGAACATGTATGTACATTTCTCAAGCACTCATCCCACATGTTTTCATGAATATCAAAACCCATTTCCTCTTCCCAGTCATGTTTTGTTTTCTGAGTGTTGTTGTCCACCTTTTCTAGCAGTAGTTTGTAAAAGTTTGATACATTACCACTCATTCCAGGGTGTACAATGACAATTCTCTCTAAAGTAAGATTCAAATTTAAAACTTCAAAGTCTGGAACGTGTTTTCTAACAAAGTATCTAACTTGAAAATAACAGAACAAATGTGCAGAAACAAGAGCATGAACAAAAAGTACCTTCCCTGTAAAGATCCTGAATTGTACTATAACCACACGTTTCTATTGAAAAAAGAGCTTGTCATGTAACCCCGGAAGAAAAGCATGATTATTACAAATAGGAGTATCCAGATATACAGCTATGAAAAAAAATTAAGAGACCACTCCAAGTTCAGAAATCAATGTTAAGTGGTCTCTTAATTTTTTCCATAGCTGTATATCTGGAACTTTCAAATATACCTTAATTTCTTTCCACACTTTAATTAGGTTAGAAATAACTATGTTTCCGTTGATATTTTTGACATCAATTTTAATGGGACTATTAAGCAGTGCTGTTAATGAGCTCTTATTACAAGAAGCTTCCTCAATTGCTAACCATTCTGGCTTGTCACCTGACTGAACTTTCTCCACCACGCTAAAATATTTAAATTAGCTGCCCAATAATAATATTCAAAATTGGGAAGCCCAAACCCTCCTTGATCCTTAGGTTTATTTAGATGTTTCTTGTTAATCCTAGCTGTCTTGTTTGCCCAAATGAAGCTGGTTATAATAGATTCTAGTTGATTAAAATGATAAAGGGGAATAAGGAAAGGAATAGATTGAAATACATACAAAAATCTTGGAAGTACAACCATTTTTATAGCATTAATCCTGCCTACCATGGACATGGGGAGTGTTTTCCAAAAGATAATATCATCTTTAAGCTGATCAATTTTCTTTTTCCAATTAACTTTTAATAACATATAAGGCTTTTTAGTGATTATTACACCCAAATATTTAAAGGAGTGGTTTGCAATTTTAAATTTGGAGTTGGCTTAAAATTTTTGATCTAGATCTTCAGAGACTGGCATTAATTCGCTTTTTTACCAATTTATTGTGAATCCAGAAAGACGGCCAAATGTTTCAAGTATCAAATTACTTTTAAATTTACTACAAAATATTACTTACTTTTATCAACTGACACCTCTCCTGTCCCCATGTTGAGAGAAATCGGGAGTAAGTGTAGAGGCATTGTGTGCACTGTGTGAACATGATGGTTATTGTAGTTCTAGACTAAATGTGAGCATGGGGAAAAGTAATGCAATTCTTTATTTTCCATAAAAAAAAAACTAAGTAACCCTATTAGTTCTCTTTTGAAGTGGAACTCAACACTGCGTCCATAAGTTGATGCTATGGGAATGCTCTTTGTGAACTGGTGTCTGAAGCAGTTGTGCTAAATCCCAATCTTGTTTGGCTACTGCAGTCAGGTGACGTCATAGGCGGGCCAACAGACTATATAAGGGGCACCTAGAGAACACGTCATAAGCTTCATTGTCTTCAGAAAGCTTTTTGTTTGTTTGTGCGTGTGCTGTAAATCTGTGAAAGAAACAAAAAAAAATGAGTGCAGGCAGATTTAGAAAGTGTGCACCTCCGTGTTATCACTATACCACACTAAGGGTGCGTTCACACTTGTCATGTTTGGTTCGATTAAAACGAACCCTGGTGCGATTGCTTGGTTAGTGCGGTTCATTTGAACATATGTGAACGCTGCCATCCGAACCCTGGTGCGCACCAAACAAGCGGACCGAGACCGCTGAAAAGATGGGTCTCGGTCCGCTTCCAAGCGAACTCTGGTGCGGTTCGAATGATATATGAACGCAACACGGACCAAAGACATGTAAACGAACCAAAAACAGGAAGACGAGACCCTAAAAAGGACAGAATCCTCACGCATGTCGGTTTTTCTTGTCATAGTCGCGAGTTTGCTCATCACAGGCATCAGACGCGCGTCTCCATGCAGCAGATCGTGTGTGACGGATGGATTCCCGCCGCTGTTTTGACTACTTTACACATTTTTTAAGCTCTTCACGAATTCCCAGCTGGCCAAAATACCATCCCATGCAGGCTACGCACACACAACGAGCGCATTTACCTCAGCACACAGCATTGTTTTTGGATATTCGGTAAGTTCCGTCTCAAAATAGGCAATACGTCATAAAATCCGACCAATCACGTTGTGAACATATCCCTATGCCTTAAGGTTCGGTATCTTTTGGTTTGGTGATAAAATTGCCAATATGAACGCTAATCGGACCAGGACTAAATGTTTTTTTTTCTTCTTTGGTCCGGACCAAATGAACCAAACGAACCGAACTACAAGTGTGAACGCACCCTTAATCGTGTGTGTCGTTTGCTTGGGAGTGGAGCCTTTGAATGCTCTGCTCCCGCCTGGCCTCTCGTCAGGTAGCCAGGCGACCTCACCTCATGGCTCAGGACCAGCGTGACATCTGCAGTCATAGGCCTCGCAGATGAATCTGTCTGAGGAGCTTTGGACTGGTCTTTCTCTTTACCAATCCTCTCACCAGTTCCAATGCTCTCAGGACGAATCCGGAAGCCAGCTCACCAGCTTCTTCCGGTCCGGCAGAGAGCATGCTGCTTATATAAATTACTTTGCACTTATGCATACTTCTAATGTGTTCCTTCCAGTCACAGACAGCTAGATATGGGATACAGGTCATTCCTACGTTTCTAAAATACAGGATGTGGCTCAACTTACCCCCACTCTCCCTAAGCATCTTCCAGTAGTTGTCTGTATAGAGCATTCATTGGTCACATATGTAACATCAAAACTGAAATTCCAACAAATTAACATCAAATTACTATTATAAAGTAAACACAATAATGGAACAAATAACATGTCTATAATTGAGGAGTAATTGGCTGTTAGCTTCACATGAATATAAATTAAATCTGATTTGTGTGATCCATCGTACTTTCACTCCATTCAAGTCCTCAAAAAGTCTGGTTGGAGTAATAATCCCCTCCAAGCTCCAGCCCATTCTGTGTCTGACTGGAGTGTGGACGCCCTACAAGCTCCAGTCTGCACTGAGTCCGACTGGAGTGTGAATGCCCTCCAAGCTCCAGCCCGCATTCTGTCTGACTGGAGTGTCAGTGTGCTCCAAGCTCCCGCCCGCAATGTGTCCAACTGGAGTGTTAATGCCCTAAAACCTTCAGCCCACACTGAACCCGACTGGAGTGTGGACACTCTACAAATTCCAGGCCACACCACGTTCTACATTCCATCCATGCTCAGGTATGAAGCAGTCTTTAAATACCCACCTTTATGGTTTAATACGGTTTATATTTGACAGTTTTTTTTAAAAATTGCTTTGGTGCAATTTTCACAAGCAATTGGTAAATTTTCAAAACGTTTAGTACTAATATCACAACAGATTATCAAAAGTGCATTTTTTAAAAACATTTCAGCATATTTTCAATTGTGTTAGTACGATACACAAAATCACAAAGTATCCTTTTCAATATGCAAAATAAGTGTTTCATCTATATAAATGTTTCATTCACAGTAACTACCTTTCATAATACTATTACTATCAAACTTTTCATTTGCATCTCTTTTCCTTCAGTTTAATACATTTGTCTATTATTAAATCCAACTGAACTTAATGGTTAATCAATGAATCATTTGGTACACCTATAGATTTCTATAGATATTGATTCTATAGGCATAGTTTCTATATAACTTATTTGCAATTTCTGATATGGATAATCAAATGTTATGAATTCTTTTTACATTATAAGCAATTTATCTTAGATAATAACTCAAATGTCTCAACAAGGATGGCAATACTAGTAATTTTAGACATTGTTTGTAAATTTTTTTGGTCCCAATGAGGAAAACAGCTTATAAATCTTTTAAGACAAGCTTACAGCTTATAAGTTATATTTTTATGAAAAGTAAAACTGCAGAAAGTTGTCTGTGATGGGTAGGGGATAGAATATACCGTTTATACAGTATAAAAATCATGATGTCTATGAAAAGTCCCCATAAAACATGGAAAACCAACATGGTAGAGACTGCCACATTACTATAACTCAGTCAACTACAGTATAGATTCAGTCATATGGTACAGTGAGAATTACTGTATTGGCAGCAAACTCTGTTCTACACGAAACCTCATGACTGTGTCATACTTTACACCTTTTGACAACACACTGAATAAATACTATTACAAGTGTATTTTCTAATTGTGCCGTCTGTAGCCTGTGTAATTATTTCAGCAACAAGGGCGATTTGAAACATGTATCTTGCATTGTTTGCTATTGAATGAAGTGATTGTTAAAAGTACTAAACTTAAAGAAGATCATACTTGTCACAACCACACTGCCTGCACCATCAGACACGGACACTTACGCCACGCCCACTCGTTCACAATCACCAGAATTCTGATCACCTGTGCATCATCACCAGAGCCACATTTAAGCAAGCCACACTCAACCACTCACTGTCTGGTCTCGCACCTACCCCTGACTGTTACCTGCCATTACTAACCTGTGGATTACTTACCAGTTCCTGTCTTCGTCCTCATCTGCCTCGTTGTCATCGTCTTCCTCGTCTTCCCCGTCTGTAAAGGAAAGTAGTCTGTGATTCTCCACTAAGTGTTCTACTTGTGTCCGATACCTCTGTGAAATAAACTGTTCAACTTTGCACTTACCTCTGTGTCCTCGTCTGTGTCTGACAGAAGACCAGACCGTTATGCAGAGCTCTCCGGACACCGGCTGGGACCGCACCGCTGACCCATTCACTGCCCTGGTTCAAGCGGTCCGGTCCTCCCTGATGCAAAACGCCAATCCTTCACCACCAGCGGCCAGCACGACCGTACAGCCATCACCATCACCTGCGGCACCCATCACTTCTTCAGCTACCTCTGCGAGTCCCATGGCCCGACCAGCGACATACAGCGGCGCGGCGGAGGATTGCAGCGGGTTTCTGTTACAGTGTTCGTTATACATGGAAGCGAACTCCCACCTGTTCCTAAATGAAAGAGGCCGAGTGGCATTCATCATCTCCTTGCTCTCAGGACGAGCACTACAATGGGCTCAGTCTTTGTGGGAATCTAATGCTCCGGTCACAGGCTCTGTCTCCGCTTTCTGTTCTCATCTAAAGGAAGTCTTCGGTCAACACGCTGCCGAACTGTCTGTTCAAGATCAACTCTTCAACATTCGTCAAGGAAGGAGAGAGACCGCTAGTTCCTATGCTTTACGTTTCCGCACGTTAGCATGTATTAGCGGTTGGAATGAAGCCGCCCTCATCTCTGCATTCCGCCACGGCCTCCGTGATGAGGTTAAACAACTAATTGTAGTGTATGAAGATTCCATGGGGCTTGAGTTATTAATCCAGAAAACTGTCCGTATGTCACAACGTCTTTCAGCCTGTGGTAACACCGCGCCCGCTACCAATCCTCTGCCCGTCCAACCATCTGTCGCACCTCCAGCACCAGAATTCATGCAGATTGACACTCACCATCTCACCACTATGGAACGCCAACGCCGCATTCACCAACAGTTGTGTTTGTATTGTGGGGGAGATGGACACGGGATTTCCACCTGCCCGGTGCGACCTCCACGCCCAGCGGTGAGTGCTATTCAGTTACCTCCTCACACTGCTCATCTCACTAAGACCCTAGTATATGTTAAATCTTCTCACTCCTCCATTTCAGCGCAAGCCCTCATCGACTCCGGGTCGGCTGGAAACTTCATCAGTCAGCAAACCCTCCAAAGACTGAATGCACGTCGCCAACGCTGCCCAGTCGACCTCAGGATCACTACGATACAGGGAAGACCGCTGGGTCGTGGTCGCGTCCGTCATTTCTCCCCCACACTTACTCTCCGCATCGGTCATCTGCATGAGGAGACCATCACATTTATGGTGCTGGAGGAGTCAACCGCTGACATCATCCTGGGACGCCCATGGTTAAACCTGCATCAACCTCACCTTCACTGGTCTTCGGGCGAAATCCTCAAATGGGGTGAGAACTGCTTCCATAACTGTATCACTCGTCCTATCAAAGTCAGACCCAAATCTTCTCCAGTTCATCAACAGCTTCCAGTGCAGTCTACATCAGTGGAAAGTCCGGACACCCACATCAACGTGACCATCCCTCCTGCTTACCGGGCGTTCCAGGATGTCTTCAGTAAGCGGTTGGCTACCAAACTTCCACCTCATCGGCCATGGGACTGCGCCATCGACCTCCTGCCTGGGGCTACCCTACCTAAAGGCCGCATCTATCCTCTGTCCATCCCAGAGCAGCAGGCCATGGAGGAGTACGTGCATGAAGCACTCCAACAAGGGTTCATAAGACCATCCACTTCCCCTGCCGCTTCGAGCTTCTTCTTCGTGGCAAAAAAGGACGGAGGCTTGCGGTCGTGTATTGATTACCGTCATCTTAATTCTCAAACTATCAAATTCAGTTATCCCCTTCCTCTGGTCCCTGCAGCCCTGGAGCAACTCCGAGGGGCCACCATCTTCTCCAAGCTCGACTTAAGAAGCGCCTATAACCTCATTCGCATCCGGAAGGGTGACGAGTGGAAAACCGCCTTCATCACCCCTTCCGGGCACTATGAGTACCGGGTAATGCCGTATGGGTTGTCTAACTCAGTGGTTCTCAACTCCAGTCCTCGGGACCCACTGCTCTGCACATTTTGTATGTCTCTCTTACCTGACACACTCAGTTCAGGTCATGGAGTCTCTCCTAACGAGCTGATGATCTGAATCAGGTGCGTTAAATAAGGGATACATACAAAATGTGCAGAGCAGTGGGTCCCGAGGACTGGAGTTGAGAAACACTGGTCTAACTCACCTTCCATCTTCCAGAACTATATGAACGAAATCTTCCGTGAATTCCTGAACAGGTTCGTCATCATCTACATAGATGATATCCTTATCTACTCTAAAGACATGAGAAAGCACGAAGAGCATGTACTCCAAGTCCTCCAAAAACTTTGTGAACATCACCTGTACCTCAAGTTGGAGAAATGTGAATTCCACACAACCTCAGTCCAGTTTCTGGGTTACTTCATTGACAACCACGGCGTCAAGATGGATCAGAGGAAGGTGGACACCATTCTTCACTGGCCGTTGCCCAATACCATCAAGGAACTACAGAGATTCCTGGGGTTCGCCAACTTCTACCGACGCTTTATTCACAACTACAGTCTGCTCAGTTCACCTCTCACCTCCCTGTTAAAGAACCGGCCCAAGTCTCTGTCCTGGAACACCTCTGCCAAGGAAGCCTTCCATCAGTTGAAGCTCGCCTTCCAGTCCGCTCCAATCCTGGTCCATCCAGATCCTAACTGCCAGTTCATCGTGGAGGTGGATGCCTCCTCTACCGGGGTTGGAGCGGTGCTGTCACAGCGGCAGGGGGAACCATCACGACTCCATCCATGCGCCTTCTTCTCGAAGAAGCTATCCCCGGCGGAGCAGAATTATGATATTGGTAATCGGGAGCTCTTGGCTATCAAGCTCGCCTTAGAGGAATGGAGACATTGGCTGGAGGGAGCAACACACCCCTTTGAAGTCATCACCGATCATCGAAACCTCGAATATCTGAGAGATGCCAAACGGCTCAACCATCGCCAAGCCAGATGGGCCTTATTCTTCACCCGCTTCCACTTCAAGGTCACGTATCGTCCTGGAGACCAAAACAACAGAGCAGATGCTCTATCTCGGCTATATCAAGCGGATCCTGAACCTGAGAACCCAGAGACCATTCTCCCTCCAGCCATGCTCGTCAGTCCCATTCAGTGGGCAATCCATCAACAGATCCAACTGGAGAACACCCAGAACCCTGCTCCGCCGGGAGGTCCAGAGGGGCACCTGTATGTCCCACCTAACCACCGCCTTCCCCTCTTGGACTTAGCTCATTCTTCACCGGGCTCTGGACACCCAGGCAGGAGAAGGACCCTCTCGCTCCTTCGTCAACGTTACTGGTGGCCTTCAATGCCTCGGGATATCTCCCGATACGTCAAGGGATGCTCAGTCTGCGCCATTGCGGATGCTCCTAGGAGATTGCCTGAGGGGAAGCTAGTGCCTCTGCCTATCCCAGTACGCCCTTGGACTCACATTGGGGTGGATTTCATGACGGATCTTCCCCTTTCTCAAGGATTCACCTGTATCCTGGTCGTCGTGGATCGCTTCTCGAAATCATGCAAACTCATTCCCCTCAAAGGGTTACCTACCGCTCTGGAAACGGCGGAGGCACTCTTCCAACACGTCTTCCGTCACTTTGGGCTCCCCGAGGACATCGTATCCGACCGGGGACCCCAGTTCATATCCCGAGTCTGGTCAGCCTTCTTCCGTCTCCTAGGAGTATCCGTCAGCCTTTCCTCCGGGTACCATCCTCAAACTAACGGCCAGACTGAGCGTAAGATCCAGGAAATCGGGAGATTCCTGAGGGTTTACTGCCATCGGAACCAGGATGGTTGGAGCCAATATCTACCCTGGGCCGAGTACGCCCAGAACTCCCTCCGGCAGTCCACCACAGGGCTCACCCCGTTCCAGTGCGTCCTGGGATATCAACCTCCTCTCTTCCCATGGTCGGGTGAGCCCTCGGAGGTCCCAGCGGTAGATCATTGGTTCCGACAGAGCGAGAGGGTCTGGGACTCAGCTCACGTGCAACTCCAGCAGGCAGTCCGGAGACACAAGGCACAAGCTGACGTCAGGAGAGGACCCACACCGCAATACCAACCTGGGCAAAGGGTTTGGTTATCTACTCGGGATATCCGTCTCCGGCTGCCTTGCCGTAAGTTGAGTCCCCGCTACATTGGACCCTTCACCATCGAGAGGCAGCTGAATGAAGTGACATACCGACTCAACCTCCCTGCACAGTACCGCATATCACCATCATTCCACGTATCCCTACTCAAACCCTTCATTGACCCTTTGTCTCCTCCTCCCACAGAGCCTGGTGATGATGCTGTACCTCCTCCTCCTGTCATCGATGAGGACCCCGACATCTACCGGGTGAGAGCTATCCTCAACTCGCGGCGGCGGGGATCTCAGCTGGAATACCTTGTGGACTGGGAGGACTACGGCCCGGAGGAGCGGTGCTGGATTAACCGTCATGACATCCTTGACCCCAATCTTCTGACTCAGTACCATCAGGACCACCCTGATCGACCTGCTCCTCGAGGCCGTGGAAGACCCCGTCGCCGCCAACCATTGCAGTCGTCAGGAGCCGCCCGTGGAGGAGGGGGTACTGTCACAACCACACTGCCTGCACCATCAGACACGGACACTTACGCCACGCCCACTCGTTCACAATCACCAGAATTCTGATCACCTGTGCATCATCACCAGAGCCACATATAAGCAAGCCACACTCAACCACTCACTGTCTGGTCTCGCACCTACCCCTGACTGTTACCTGCCATTACTAACCTGTGGATTACTTAGTTCATCGTCTTCCTCGTCTTCCCCGTCTGTAAAGGAAAGTAGTCTGTGATTCTCCCCTAAGTGTTCAACTTGTGTCCGATACCTCTGTGAAATAAACTGTTCAACTTTGCACTTACCTCTGTGTCCTCGTCTGTGTCTGACACATGTCACCATTGTTGAGATTTATATTTCTACGTAAGAGGGTCTATGGTTGGAAAGATATTCGGGAAGCCCTGCAGCGGTCAACCTGAAGCTTTCACCTGCACACCCACTGAAGCTAAGCAGGGTTGAGCCCAGTCTGTATCTGGATGGGAGCTTTTCTGAGAGATTGGGTAGCTGTGGGAGGAGGTGTTAGAGAGGCCGGCGGTCTGATCAACTTGTGGCCTGAGTGGGTCCTAACGCCCCAGTACAGTTGCAATAAGCTGTACTGTATAAAGGGTGTCACCCTGGTGTAAAAAAGCCCATACAGCACATCACATACTGCCCAACGCCCCCGTACAGTCGCCATAAACTGTACTGAATAAAGGGTTAAAATAAACCCCAGAAAATAAGGGGTGTAACCCTGGGGCAAAATAATCCCTACATTGCATCGCCATCCAGTTAGTTAGTTTCACATCACAAATGATATAGGACTTTAATTAGTTCTTCCAACTTATATGGAAGCACTTACGTTTTAGGAACGTCCCAAATGTTCTGTAAAGGTTCAGAATTTTCATCACCTTTAGAGAAATTTTAGGGAACGTTGCGCAAGGTCACGAGAACGTCGCCTTCTACGTGAGTGTTTTATAGAAAATAATAAAGTTTGAAGTCACCGTTATGGAGGTGAGCGTTTGCTTTAGATGGGCTCTTGATTCTTGATATTTTAATATTATAGTTTTTCTGTCTGCTTTAATTGTGTTTCCAAAACATGTTTGTTACAGCAAAAAATGAAAGAGAAATTCTGATCAGATGAATTTGGTTGTTTAATGATGATAGTTCAATCATCATGGAGTGTCCTGATCCACTGATCCTCTCCAGAGTCTAAACTCTGAGTGTGTTTACTGTTAGTTTTGCGTTAATTAACTGGTTTCGAACAGTGTCTTTTAGACTCACAGCGACATCATGAATCAGCATATGAACCTTAACAATGGTGACAATAAACAAAAATCTTTTTTGTGACTTTAGTAGCTTGTTTCGTGATGCTCAGAGTTAATCTGTTTATCTGAAAATGTTGTCACCATTGTTGAGGTTCATACGCAGAATCTTGATGTCTGTGTGAGTCTACATAGCCCTGTCAGAATAATTTCTGCATAATGATAAAAACATTCAAAATATCAAAGCAGGACAGGATTTTATGCAGCATTATGGGGCTACAGTAAAACAAAGGGAACACAACATTCAGAGATCATTCATTAAGGCCATTTCATGACGATGAAGTCAGCATGTCAGCATGTTGCTTTATTTAAAGACAGTAACTGTGTAGAGAACAGTGTTGGGCACGTTACTTTAAAAAAGTAATTTCTCACAAATAGTAACGGAGTTAGTAACTTAGTTAAATCATTATAAAAGTAACTAATTACCAGGGAAAGTAACTATTGCGTTACTTTAAAAAAAAAATATATATATATGTCAAATAACTTGAATGCCCCCAATATTAAATATAAGTCTAAGAATAAATAATTCTTGATCTGACTCGTGACTCATGATGATCCGCTCTTGCTTATGAAATTTCTCTGTACTGTACTATACGTGTTGAAAATGTAATTTCATATATATGTTTAAGTAGTTATGTTTTAAATTCATTTACTTGATTATGAAAAGTGAACAGCATGAGTAAGATGCATCATGAGATGCGCAATATATCGGGAGACATGAGTGGGTCAGACATGATTTTGACCACTTCATTAAGTTTTGTTTTGTAGAAAGCCTTTCTTTAAAGTGAATTTCGTTTTGTAAAAATTGTATCTTAATTTTAATCAATGTTTCATTAACCAATTGCCTGTCTTTAATAAATAAGAAGCAAATATAGCAGACAATATAATCATGGCAGGCACGGGCGCGATCACTGGTGCGTGAACTGGAGCGCATCTTACAGGCTAAATGAACAGAAACTCAGCGTATAGGCTGCTTCCCTCGCAGAAATGAGAAATATATCTATAGAAAGCTTGACATATCTAAAAACGAAAAGAAAATAGGCTACTCTGATTATGTATCCTAATCCGAATGAAATGTGCATTCTCTCTCGAGGCGCGTCCAGTATGCGGAGATGATGAGAGTCAGCAAAGTCAACTTCATCTTCGCAGCCGACACTGATTCAGAAAACATTACTTTATTAATAAACAATTAAAATGTCTCCTTGCTGTTTTTTGTCATATTCATAATCATTACTTTTGCCTGTTCTTTATGGCAAGCTTTATGCGTGCGCTTGACTGCATAGCCTATATTACATAAACGCTCATATTTATGCTTTATTCTCTCCAGTATTTAAGAAATTTAATTAATATAAATGTGATTAGTCAACTAATGGCTTAAATTATTAACTACTAGTCAACTAGCAAAACTTATTTCACATATTTTCGATCCAGCATGTCACAAAGGGTATTCTTGTTTGAGCTCGCACTAAGCTCGCATTCTCACAGACACACACACAGAGCATCGTTCATTATTATCAGTTTAAAATTAGGCTATATTTGTGTATGACTAACCGCAACAACACCAGAGAAAAATCTTTGCAGGTCCTATGGCTGAGAGAGAGCCTACTCTGAGGAAAACCGCTTCAGTGAGCTCAATTATAGTAACGCGGCATTATTTTTTTGTCAGTAACGGTAACGGCGTTGTAACGGGAGAAAAAGTAATTAATTTGATTACTCGTTACTGAAAAAAGTAACAGCGTTAGTAACGCCGTTTATTTATAACGCCGTTATTCCCATCGCTGGTAGAGAAACACAGTGTTAAGAAAAACTTGTTTTTGTTTGAACAGCCACTTTTGTTAGTCAATTTAACTCTAATTTTCAATTAATTTTTTATAAAGGCAGCAGGGACATTCTGGGAACATCACAAATAAAAAAATGGTTCTCTAGACGTTCTGAATGTTCCCTGAAGGTCCACCAAATAACGTCCCACAACCCTTAAAAGAGCTCCACATCATGACCATCTCTGAACGCATTGGGAATATTACTAGCCAACATCCTTAACACCAGTGGAGCGTAAAATTTCTAGCGGGGAATTACGTTCTTATAAGCTATTCTAACTCAAATCTTCAGGGAAAATGTTTTTTTTTTTTTTTTTTTTTAGATAAAAACGTTATGGTTACTCACGTAACCCTGATTCCCTGAGATAATGGTAACGAGCATTGCGTCAGTTTTTGCTGACGCTTATGGGGAAAACTCCTGTTTTCTCCAAATCCTGAAGCCTGATTGGTTCACATCTATGCAGCTGCACAGACAAATGGCGTTTTGCACAGACAAATCTTTTGACTGAGCAGCGGCTAGCATGACTTGCTAGGCATCGTAGTAGCAAGCCAAGCTATGCAATGCTCGTTCCTGTTATCTCAGGGAACCAGTGTTACGTGAGTAACCATAACTTCCCCTTTTGATACGGTTCACTCGCATTGCATCAGTTTTTACTGACAATTATGGGGAACTTAATCCAATACCGCATTGCTACAAGTGCAGAACGAAAGCCGCTCTGCGAGCCATCAGCTAGGGGTTGCTCAATTGAGGGCCCCTAATCCAGCTGCATAAAGAGAGGCTCAGACCACGGTCGGATCCTGCTACACAGTCCATAAGCGTTTCAGACTGACAACACCTGTGCTTAAAGAGCAGAGGTGTCCAGGTTGTAAAATCTGATTCCGCCACACAGATATCTGCGATAGAGACTCCGCTAGACCACGCCCAAGAGGAGGCCATACCTCTAGTGGCCTAGTAGTCACTCCTAAGGGGCACAACTCGCTTGACTGACGCTAGAGCCAGTAAGAGGCAGTCTTAAGCGAGAAGGTCTGTGGAGAGGTCCCATGACGGAACCCAGCAAGGGCAGGGAGGATTCAACCGTCTAGCCCCTCTGAGAAACCTAACGACCAGGTCATGTTTCCCAATCGATTGGCAAGATATGGTTCAATGCAATGGCTGCCACATACACTTTGAGCGTGGAGGGGGCTCGCCCACCATTCAGCAGTTTCTGCAGAAACGTGAGAACTGGCACGATTTTGCATTTAGTAGGGTCTAATTTCTGAGATAGGCACCAACTTGACAAAATAGACAATTTATGAGCATAAAGGCACATTGTGGAAAGGAGCTCTTGCCTCTGAGATCGTTCTGAAGTCTGACAGCTCCCGTCGAGGAGCCAATCATGCAGGTCCCAGAACTCCGGTTGAGGGTGCCAAATTGTCCACTGTGCCTGAGAGAGAAGGCCTCTCCTCAGCGGTATAGGCCATAGGTGTGCTGACAGCAGCTGGATTAATTCTGGAAACCAAGGCTGGTTCTGCCAGCATGGTGCCACCAGAAGAACTGAACATTTCTCTTCCCTGATCCAACAAATGTATGATGAGCTGTGAGAGCAGGGCTACCGGAGAAAAGGCATAAAGTTGCAGGCGAGGCCATCTCCGTTCAGATAAAAGTGGGATGATGCCCAAGGGACCAAGGCCTTGACACAGCTGTGGGTCACCTTGAGACTGTATTGGCCCGTGCGCCACGCATGAGGTGGGACACAGCCTTTTAACCAGAGCTGGAGTGGTTACATGTGGAGCAGGCCCAGCAGAACTACTGAGAAAGCTGCCGCCATGAGGCCTAGCAGCTTTTGAAACCTCTTGAGGGAGTGAAAAGACCTCACTTTGAATGAGACCGCCATGCTCCTGATCTTTAAGGCGTGTGAGAGCCAAGCCTGCATTTGAGCTGATATTGGTATGCCACCCCCTTAAACTCGAATCTCAAGAACGATCACCTGGGACCAAAGTGTGAATCACACGCATGAAGCTGGGTGGTCTGCTTTCCTGTAGCTCAGTGGTTAGAGCATGGCACTAGCAATGCCAAGGTCATGGGTTCGATCCCAGGGATTGCACATACTCCGATACAAATGTATAGTATAATGCAATGTAAGTCGCTTTGGATAAAAGCGTCTGCCAAATGCATAAATGTAAATGTAAATGGTCTGCGAGGGAATTGGAGCGAGTAGCCTCGTTCTTTTATCCCCAAAATCCAGCTCGCCACTCCGGGGATGGCCTCCCATGCCCGGAGTCGAGTGGCAAATGGTTTAAGTACTACAGGCTGCGTCTTGCGCTGAAGCGGGAGAACGGCGCCAGTTACAGCATTGAGAGGAGGAAGCTATTTTCGTGAGAGTGTAAAAATTTTGTTAGGGTCGCTGTAACAGGGTGTACAGACTGATGGGGTGGGCCCAGAACCGGCAACGAATACATCGTCTCCAACGCCCTGAGCTGAAGAGGGGGCTGGAAGATGGGCATGCTTTGAGGGTGATCTGGCCTCAGCAGGACTTTCCTTCTTAATCTCAGCAGGATTGAGCCATAAGTAGCACTCCAGCACTACTAGGCTGGCCATGTGGCCGATGGCTTGGGCGGTGGCATTGGCATTGGCAGCGCGCAGGGCCAAGTTTGTGGCGGTGCGCAACTCTTTGAACATCGCTGGGTCAGGTCCAGACTTGCCCATGTCATGAAGAAGCTAGGCCTGATATACTCGAAGCACCGCCATTGTATGTAATACAGAGGCAGCCTTAGAGAAAGCAGTCTGCGAGCGCAGCGAGGCGAAACTCACGCTCTTGCAGTGAGTGTGTCCATCTTTGAACACGGCTTGGTGTGTTTTAAAACAAACTTTGGTGAAAACATGCTCTTGTACAGTGAAATATACTCTATGAGTCTCGTCTGATAGTCACAGGAGAGAACATCATTCTCAGCTCAGTTCTCACTCTTGCAGGAGGAGCCTCTTTCTTTAGAGAAAGCAGTCTGTGACCTCAACGAGATGATTTTTGTGCTGAAGGAGATTTATTTTTATAGAAAAAAAAAAAAGGCAGAGAAACTGATGTTGATCTGATGATGTTGGTTGTTAAAATGGGTTTATTGACTGTTAAAAGTCTGATCTTTGATTAAAATGTTTAATATTAGTTGTTAGCTTCACATGCCAATACAGTGCTACGACAATATAAATAATTTTATATAGTCATTATGCAGAAATTTTTTTGACAACATCATGCAGACTCACACAGACATCAAGAATCAGCGTATGAATCTCAACAATGGTGACAATTTAAAAAAAATTCAACTCTGAATGTCACAAAAGCAGCAACTCTGAATGTCACAAAAGCAGCTGTTTCTTGTCACCATTGCTGAGATTCTTATGTTGATTATTAATGTCTCTCTGCACCAAAAAAAAAATTAAATAAAATTCTGTATAATCACTTAAAAATCAGAATAGCAGATTGTTACAATACTAATGCAACAATATCACAGTAAATAATGTAAAATTAATTGTTAATATACTCATAGACTTAACATCAAGTGATATCATGCATTTATACATGCATTTTCTTCCTAGCTCTATCTTTTATGTCAAATTCTAACATTTAATCAAATTCAATCAAAATAATAAGACACTATAGTTACCAATTAAATTAAATCAGTACCAACAAATCTGAAGTGGCATTAGATGTAATTACCTCGACTATTTAATATAGCTCAGAGGTGGCATACACAGCAATTGAAATTGCACAAATAATGTAATATTTAAATATAACATTTTTATATTTGTTGATAATGCTGATTCATTCAGAAACAATGAAACAAAAGATAATAATAACTGCCAGAGCAACCTACTGTAAACCTACTTTTTCCCCATATACACTGATGACCTATCAATATTATTTTTGCCAGAATAATGTTTATGCCATGTCGGAATTACCCAAATTACGGGATTCCGAATTTTAAAAAAACGTTCAAGTTCTCGTAGTAAACTTGTAATTACACTTTTCTGAGAGTTTTTTTTTATCCTCACCTTTGTTTTATCTGTCAATGTTTTTTTAATGAATTGTTAATAAATTTACATTTCAAACTTTCGATAAAAATTTGTAAAATGTTTTTTTGTCAGTGTTATTGGTTTATGTTCAGATATTTGTATTATATACACATTATCAGGATTAATGCTTCACAAATGAATTGTAGAAATGTCAAAAACACTTAAAACAAACAATACTCAGGAATTCAAAAAAAGTTTAAAGTAATTTAGTATTTTTTAAAGATCTAGTATTACAATTAAAATGATATTATTATAAGCATTACTTTTGGAAATTTTCCAAAGAGCAAGTAAAATTGATTTTTTTTTTAAATTAAAGCCACCAAGAATTGTATTTAGTCCTAAAACATGTTCTGTCACATTTACTTGAACCAACAGTTTTTATAGATAAGAATGCAGCAAATGACTGATGAAAAAAAGCTCAACACACACGTGGCAGGACAAAAATATTGGAGTCATTGCCTGTCTTTTTTCATCTGATTGCTCTGATGTTGACCTGATAATAAAGGTTTCTTAAGCTCAGTGGCCTATAGTTAGCACAGCTATAAATAGATTTATATACTTTCTGCAAAGTCTCACGGTGAGTAAAAAAGACTTTAACCATAATATCTTCTCCAACATACATGCCAAGTTTTGAAGAATAAAAGTGTATTATTATGACAATTACAAAGCAACTGTACTGTTTATATGTAGTATGTGATCTAAATGTCTGCAGAATGTGCTGAGTGATATTCCTGTAATACATTTGGAGTTACCACCTGTTTTATTGCTGAACACTGCCAGAGAGCACAACAGGTGACAAAACACAGATTTCAGTGACAAAAGTGATAGTAAGGAATCAAATTAATAAATTTCTGTTAGTTCTTGCACTTACAATAAATGCCTATAAGTGAAAGAGTTATTTTTCTCTGCCTGTTTCAGGGACATGATTTAGTGAAAGATGTGTGTTTATGTCAGATTTTGCATATACTCACATTATTGGGACCAAATGTCCCCACAAGGACAGGACATAAAACTGAAATCACCTACATTGTGGGGACCAGTCAACATACAAATTTCTTTTTAATTAAAATCCCAAAATGCAGAAATATTTCTGTGGTAGGTAGGTTATGTAAGAGTGTAGAAAACATCATTAGTTCAATATAAAAACAATACAATTCGATAGAAAGTCTACATTATAGAAAAACAAACGTGTGTGTGTGTGGGCATGTTTTTGTGAAATATCAGGACACAAATGTGTATCATGACATGGGTATGACATAGGTATTACAAGGAGAGGGTGACCTATGAGGACATACCCCATGTCCCCACTTTTCAAAAGGCTTATAAATCATACAGAATTAGTTTTTGTGAGAAAGTAAAAGTGCGCACAGTTTCCTGTGATGGTTAGGTTTAGGGGTAGGGGTAGTGTAGGGGGATAGAAAATACGGTTTGTACAGTATAAAAACCATTACGCCTATGGAATGTCCCCACATTTCACAAAAACAAACGTGTGTGTGTGTGTGTATTTATTGTGGGGGAGGAAGAGGAGAGTCTCATTGGCTTAAGGAAATATCTGCTTCCTTAAAGAGAACAGAGAAGCTGTATGGGAAACCTATATAAACTCAACTAATGTTATAGACTGACACTCTTTCCCTCTAATTTCATTTGAACGTTCTTCTGCGCACTGTAAGGTGAGTCTCTATTATTCTATCCATCTCTAGGGTTTAGCACTCTAACATTTGAGCATGCCATAGATCTTCAGAAGATCTCACTCATGCTGAGCAGCCAGACAAAGCCAAGAAATCAGAGCAATAAGCTTGATAATATGCTTGTGTATTGGAGGAAGTTCCTAGAGATAAAACTAACAGGCTAAGTGACTCTTGCCTAATATGATATAACGCTGTTTTTGTTATTGTAGAGATTATGAATATGTTTTGATGTCTTCTTTATGGATCATTGTTGATCAATTTTAATTTTTTAAAGCATTGTAATGTCAAATGCTCAAAAAATTGTATTAGGCCCCTAATTTGATTTTTATATAGTCTATATATCATTAAGCACATGTATTTTTTTTTATACCTTCAAAGCATACACTTTTAAAAATAAAGGTTCTTTATTTGCATCTATGGTTCCATGAAGAAGCTTTAATATTCATGAAACCTTTCCATTACACAATAAGTTCTTTATAGTGGAAAAAGGTTCTTTAGATTTTTTAAATGTTCTTCGCACTAAGAAAGAAAAATTCCGGTATTGGGTAGGATTAAGGGATGTAGAATATGGTCATACAGAATGAGGCACTATTATGAGCTTTATAAGTGCTAATAAACAGCCAATACACAGGGTAATAAGCAACTAGTTAAAAGTGATAATTGTTCCCCATACTGAAGTGTTACCAGTATTTCTTTTAAGAACTGAAAGGTTCTTTGCAGTTCTAAAAATTGTTCTTCTATGTTTTTGGAACCTTTATTTTTAAGAGTGTATCACCACATTACCATCATACATCTGATGATATATACACGTATGGAGACCACAACTCATTTTAGAAAACAGAACGTCCTAACTCAGTCCACGTTCAATCCAAAATCTTTTTTTGGCAGGAAAAGTATAGAATAGTTCTTTAGACTAGCAGAAAGTATTTTTACAGTTGTGGAGGGTTTCAGCTGTTAGGTGTTGAAGCTGAGGAGATTCTTCAAGAGGCAGCGAGTTGACTGTCAGCTGTCTCGTCTTCTGTTTTGGGTGCAGACCACTTCCTACAAAGGAACACTAAAAAAAGAGCACAAGACAACTGCTTCTCAAATTCAAACCCTTAAACACCTAACATTTCTGTGGGTATTGACACTTACACACACCCATGTACACCAGCCGTCTCTCTTTCACATTATCCCAAGACAAATTTAGACCTGCTGCAGGACCAGTGACTGAATATAAATTGTTTCCATTAAATTGAAGGCAGCGACACCCCCTCCTGCCACCCACAGGCATCTTCACCTCCACAGGGGTCGCCACAAAGAGACCACCAAGATGTCTGAGTAAGTATTGAGTTACAACATCATGATGTTTGTGTGCTGTGAAAATGATTGTATCAATCAGTCCTCGATCACTAAACTCATCAAATACATTTGGCGTCAAGCTCCAATCAGATGATCATTTTGTATTCATTATGATACACACTAAAAAAACATGCCTAAAAAATACAATTATAAAAAGCACAATGCTTTTTCTGGAGTTCCATCTTAAATCCATAATCATCCCAGTCACTGAATGATATACTGTTCTGAGCTCTCTGAAATTGTAAACATTTGCTTTCTAATAGGAAAAAGATGACGTCCAGCCGTAGGCACCATTTGAAGGTATGGTCATCTCTTTCTTCATGAGATCTGAGCTATATGAACTGTCAGTGACTCTCTTGTTGATTACTGTCTATGCTTCTTCTCGGTCTTTGTGCTTCAGAGCTTGTTGCTTCAGATCGCTCATGGGCTTTTGGAGGAAGAGGCAGCGGAGGAAGAGCAAGAAAAACAGCAATACATGGAAGAGAACTGCCCTGCTCTCTCACTGCCTGGAAGAATGCAGGAACTACAGGTACACACACACACACACAGATTCAAGCTGTAATAGAATCACATCATGCTTAAGAACAGTTTTATACAGGCTTAAATCCCATTCACACTGCACCACCAGATGTCGACCAACAATCACAAGATTACAGTACGTCACTTCTCAGACTTTCCACAATCCGTCGATTGAACATGTTCAATCAGTGAATACAAGCACCAACCATCGGCAACAGATGTAGACAGGAGTAACACGCCGTTCCAAGAAATAAAGTGTCAAAGTGTCACTACAAAGTTGCCATTAGACGGCTAATGTCGGTGCAGTGTGAATTGGCCTTACAATCACACCATCTTATTCTATTGCAAGTATTGCTGTGTGATGTGCAAATGTGCAAAAGTACAGATGAATAGGCTGTGTGTGAAAATGTGTGGAAAAATGCGCATTTATCTTTGTGCAAAGGAACTGTGTAGGAAGTTGCACCAGCAGATTGATGCCGTTGATGATCAAAGATACGATATGGAGACCAAAGTGGCCAAGTCAAACAAGGAGGTACTTAATTGTTCTGTTCTACTTCTAGAAATGTATTTAACTTCTGTAACTTCAACAACCTAAACTTTTTTCTTGTTCTCTTGAGATTGATGATCTGAAGATAAAGGTTCAGGACCTGAAAGGTAAATTTAAGAAACCTGTTCTGAAGAAAGTGCGTATGTCTGCTGATGCCATGCTGCAGGCCCTGCTGGGCTCCAAACACAAAGTGTCTCTGGACCTGAGAGCCAACCTCAAACAGGTCAAGAAAGAGGTCAAGGAGGAGGTGAGCGCACATTATTACCCTTTTAACAGAGACATTTTACAGCAAATGTAGTCAGTTGTAAAACATGCAGTATAAGATAATGAATGACAAAGTAGAAAAATAAAATTTTCTGTATGCTAAAAGTTAAGAAAAAAGCTAATTACATGAGAGGGCTTGTAGTTTTGAAACATTGTACTTTTTCTGCTGCTACAGGAGAAGGAGGCAGTGGGAGACTGGCGTAAGAACATCGAGGATAAGGCCGGTATGGATGGCAGGAAGAAGATGTTTGAGTCTGAGGCCTAAATCTATCTTTCTTCAACAATTTTACATTTCCATTCATTGATTAATTCTTGTGGTCTTCAGGGTTTTGAGAGATAAAAGTGGTAATGTTACAGTATCTATTGTGGGACGTTATGTATCAGATGGTAAAAGTAATGTACCGTATGAAGGAGGTTTTGATGTATGTGATGGTTGGTTTTGCAGCTGAGGCTTTAAATTAGTAAAAAGTTATACACAATCTGATTTTGGACCTTTGTAATTAGAATATATAAACTGACTTTGGTCAGTAAAACGCATTTAAATACTCAAAACAGTATTGAGAGGAGTTGCTGTAAAAATAAAAATAAAGTACAAATCAAAGAATCAAAGTTTTACGTTCTGCTGTTTTACACCAAACATTATTTAATCTTCACCAGTCAAATGTACACTCACTGGCAACTTTATTAGCTACACCTTGGATATGGACCCCCCTTTTGCCTTCCGAACTGCTTTAATTCTTCATGGCATAGATTCAACTAGGTGCTGGAAACATTCCTCTGAAATTTTGGTCCAAACTGACATGATAGCTTCACACAGTTGCTGCAGATTTTTCGGCTGCACATCCATGATCTCCCATTCCACCACATCCCAAAGGAGTTCTAGTGGATTGAGAGCTGGTGACTGTGGTGTGGAGGCCATTTGAGTATAGTGAACTCATTATCACGCCCACAGATCTGCCACGGACCATTCTCTGTAAACCCTAGAGATGGTTGTGCATGAAAATCCCAATAGATCAGCAGTTTCTGAAATACTCAGACCAGCCCCACTATGCCACATTCAAAGTCAATTAAATCAAATTTCTTCCCATTCTGATGCACAGTTTCAACTTCAGCAAATCATCTTGACCATGTCTACATGTCTAAATGCACTGATACTCAGTGAGACTGAAGTACAACAACTCATGACCCCTAGTGGTCACAAAAGAAAATGGCCAGTAGTAGTCACACTACTTTATATTTTCAAAAGAAAAAAGTGTAGGCCTACTATAGAGTATGTGTCCGAAGAGTTAAACATACTGAATCCATAGTGTTTAAAGTAACTATTAAACTATCAATGTTATATAAACTAGGTGTCCATCTATGATACTGCTGAAGTGTGATGTATAGACTACATCTGAACACTGGCATCACGCCCTCTAAAATATATACATTATTTTGACTCAACGTGAAGTGGTAATTATAATTATTTTCATTATAATGATATAATTATTAGGCAGTTAGGCAGTTTAGTTTGCAGTTAAAACTGACTTATGAGCTTCTCTCTACTTATGTACTTAGCCAGGCTACCTGTATATTATCTTTAGGCAGTTAAACAAAGCATGTGCATATATTGGTTCTGAAAAGTGTCTGACAACACATGGACTATTAGTGGTCCTGTAATGCTATTGTTTAGGGGTGTGGATGTGCATGTGTGTGTGTGGTATCATCTTACTTTCCCAAGGGACCATCACATGACTGGTTAGCTTTCTGCTGATTGGAAGAGAGAACTGGAAAAGACAGGAGCCAGAGTTTCAAAGCTCTGAATGAAAAACACATGGAGAGAGACAGAGGAAGGGAGTGAGTGGAACAGAAAGAGAGAGAGAGATTTACTAAATCCTGCTCAGTAAAAGAGGGGGAGCACATTCACACCCTTTAGGGGACTCACAGGAAAGGAGAGAGAATCAGAGAACCACTCAGTCAAATATCGTCTTCAGTCAGTGAAACACATAAACATGTCCAGCTCAATCCTACGAAGACATTCCAGCAAAAGGGGATTGGAGAACCTCCAGAGGTGAGATGTTCTTCATTTGTATGCCTGTGTGTGTGTGTGTGTGTGTGTGTGTGTGTGTTTGTTTGTTTGTTTGTTTGCGGCCATTTGGTCGGAGGTGTAGCCTTTGATCTAGAGTCACACTGGTTTCTTTGCCTTTAAATGGAGTATGCTGCAGTTCATTAAATCCTGTTTCATGAATCTTGACTTTTATAACCTAAATCATGACTTTTAAACCATTATCATACTGATAGTGATTATCTGTTTTATCTAGAAATGCTGAGTAGCACCAGACTGTCATTGGGACAGTTTATCAGGCAGAACAGAGGGGGAACACAGAGCATGAGTTCCTTCTGTTGTTTATCAGGGTGTTTAGGAGGAAGGGTTAAAGTTCTTGTCTGTTGTTTTGCGGTCACTCTGTATTTCATACAAAGTCTATGGTCAAAGAATCCATGAATGCAGATGAAATGAGATTTCAAATCATCAAGGCTTCCCAGGTGTTTTGAGGTTAAAATTGTGTTGTTACATAGTTTTGAGTGATGTCATGAAATGATAGTGTGTCTGTCTTTGAGGATGTGTCTGTAGTTAAAGTAAAATCTGTCCCAAAGCCCTGTCCCAGATGGCTGTTGCTCACACGGCACATGGTGAGTCAATTCATGACATCATATGGAATGGCAATGACAGGCTTCAATAGCTTCTTTTATTACTGGAATTTTCCTGAGGGTGGTGACATCATCAGATCACCCCCTGCTCGAAATCTGTTGGTTCTGTGATACAGAGCGGCCCCCTCCCACTCTGCCCTAAGGACCTGGAGATCCTCTAAACTGTGCCGGAAAATTTGAGCCGTTCCACCACCCAGCCACTCACACTGGGTTTATTAAACAAAGGAAAGAGTGCAGTTATTATTGATGTTATTGATTTAGACTATACTCTTGACTCAATATGATATGATTGGTAAGAGATTCATATGTGTAAGCAGAATTTGAGTGGTTGGACAATTTTACTAAGTACTCTGTTTTTAACCACAACAGTCTAGAGAGATTTATGTGTTTTTCTTCTTCCATGTATCCGTGTGTAACATAATGCGATCATGGAATTGAGATTTCCTGAACTACTGTTTACTTAGAGAAGGTCATTGAGAATGTTTGTTTGATAAGCACAGTAGAGTTAAAATATGTAAAGTTGCAACACCTTAGTTGTTTATTTAGGACATGTTAAAGACAATATTAGCAAACAGTGCATCGTTTCCCAGAGGCATGTGTAATGTGTATAGCAGGAGAGACTTTGTGATTTAATGGATGATTGTGGAAACTACCTGGCAATTACCCACCTCTGCACAATTATTGTAAATAATTAGTAAAAGTTGTTGTTCCAGTTGTTTTGTTTAGTTCCTGTAATGTCAGCCCCCCATAAAGGAAGCCAATAAGCCATTTCCTGTCAGTGTAAACCCTGCACTTCCTGTCCATGTTTAACTTCCTTCCTGTCCATCTTTGACCCTACCTTCTGTCAGATGACCCCTATTGCTGTCATAGTAATGATGATGCGCTATTGTTCTGAAGATATATATATATATCTTGATTTAGTGATCTTAATTTTTTTTTTTCTGGTAACAGTTTACAATAAGGTTCATTAGTTAAACATCAGTTAATGTATTAACTAACATGAACTAACCATGGGCAATACATTTGTATTTACTAATCTTCGTTAACGCTAGTTTGTTCATATTAGTTCACAGTGCATTAACTAATGTTAACAAGATTTTAATAATGTATTAGTAAATGTTGAAATAAACATTAACAAAGATTAATAAATTCTGTATAAGTGCAGTTAATTATTAGTTCATGTTAACTAATGTAGTTAACTAACGTTAACTAATGAACCTTATTGTAAAGTGCTACCTTTTTTCTTAAACAGAAATTATGAATTTATAATTAATTTGTCATTATTCATTACATTAATTGTTTTTGTGTATACAGGATCACTGCTCAGCGCAGTCTGGAGGATGCAGAAGAAATAGAGAGAGAACAACGACGACGTGCAAGAGCCAGTACCTCTTCTGAGGCTTCTCAAGCTACTGGGACCCCACAGGACAGCCCTTGCACTGCACAGACTCTGGACAACCAGTTAGTTTCAAAAACCTAAAAGCATACTCCAGTCTTCATCAGATACCTACAAGAAACTGTGTTGTGTGTATTTGTTTTGTTTCCATGGAATCTCAACCCCCAGATTGTGGCTCAAGCCAACTTTCTCTGTCTTACCCTTTGTGTTGTGTTAATCTGTTTGTGAGTTTGTGTGTGTAT
Organism: Anabarilius grahami; assembly: GCA_003731715.1. Lineage (NCBI taxonomy): Eukaryota > Metazoa > Chordata > Actinopteri > Cypriniformes > Xenocyprididae > Anabarilius > Anabarilius grahami. The sequence continues at coordinate 3,235,028 of RJVU01057542.1, forward strand.
ATGTGACAAGACCACACCTGTTCTTTTGATTCTATTTTATTCTATTCTATTCTATTCTATTCTATTCTATTCTATTCTATCAGACTCAACTGTTGTAAGTAGACTAGTTATTCTCATATTGATATCTGTGTTAGAGGCAATTCTGAAAGTGTTTCACTGTTTGTTAGGGGTCAGAATGATCTGGTTCCAAGCTGTCAATCCTCTTTGGAAGAGGATGAAGGCTTCAGTGATTGGACACATCTGAGAAGGCGCAAACAGAGACAAATGGAAGATAAAGATATAGAAACACATCTCAACGGCTCTCGTCACTCAAGACTTCAGCTCTGTTCCAGCTCTGCTCAACATAGCATAAACATTGAGGACAGCACCCCGTTTATACAGACTCAACCCCCCTTTTCACATCAGCAAAACCTAGACGAGGATGGTGATGATGAAGACTGGGGAGCTAGAGAGCAGGAAAGAAGGGCTAACATTAAGGCAGCAGAGAGGGAGGAGGGAGAGATCAGACGGTGGTGTGCAGAGGAGGACGATCTGAGAAGGATGAAAGGTCATGAATCACCTTTCTGGAAAAAAATAAATCAGAGCTGTGATATGGATGAGAAGGTACAATATTTAAGGCGGCATTTAACCTCAACCCAGTCGTGCATCAAAATCAGTCTTTCAAAGGTGCCTACTTCGTGCAGCGAATATACAAGCTTCTGAATCTGTTGTTTTTACAGAGAGAAAAGAAGGTAGAGATGAAGATATCCTACACCTCCACAGTCCTCCTCCAACAGAATGGGAGACAGCACAGCATAAAAGGACAAGAGGGGAGGAGAATAAATGACAGGTACAGGCATAGACAGGCACACACTTCACAAGAATACAGCTAAGAAAAAAAATGTAATTACTTTACTGTTTGTAAAAGACACTGCCATTATTTTCAAAACTTCAAACACATGAATGTGTTCTAGGTCATCCTTGTTATGCAGTACTTCTTGAGCTTTTAAAACTCAAACTTTAAACAAACTTTAGAAAGTGAATATGCTTGCGTTATAGGCTGTTATTGTGTAAATTTGCTATAAAAGGCTTTTAAAAATATGCTTGGCTCAAGTTTAAGCTCTTAAACTTTAAACTTCATTATACTTAAATTTATTTAGGCTACTGTTGTAGCCCTCTGTAAAAAAAATGTGCTGTAAAATAACATTAAAATACTGTTAATTTACAGCTTATTACTCTTCAGCACAATGGTAACCCCAAAAACCCTTTTAAATCCCAACAGAAACACTAACTTCTATATTATCTTGTGCAAAAATTGCTTTTCTACAATTTGCTTGCCATAAATTAATTTACGGTGTATTACTGTAAAAATACATCTCACAATGTGTTTTTTTTATTTTATTTTTTATCTTACACCTTAAACCCTTTTAACCCCACAGCAAAATCCAGTTTTAATGAACACTAAATGTGTCCACACTACAGAGTGTTAAAGTAACACTGGAGCAGTGTTGAAGTTAAATCAAATACTTAAGTGATTAATTAAAGCTGTTGTCCGTAACTTTGTGTTCAAAATTTACAAAAATTATATAATGAGAATGTACAACATGAATCCATTTTCCAAACCGTGTTTTTGTCTTACCCTGAATCATTATGGTACACTTATAATAAGTGTTTATATTCTGACTATTTCAGACCGGACTGGTAGGACCCGCCGCAGAGTATCACAGTAACTGCGAGACTCGCCATAGACATACACGGAGAAAAGTAGCTCCGGCTACAATGTTCTTCCGCAAGATGCATGCAGTTCTGTTTATTAACCGCTAGAGGGCCAAAAATCGCGGACTGCAGCTTTAAGTGATGATTGACATTTAGTGAAGACACCTGCTGTTAGGAAGGACAGAGGAACAAGATAGAAACCGATATCTTGGACCAGACAAGTCTTGCAAGAGAGTTAGCCTGCGTCTCAATGTGCATACTATCCATCCTAAATAGTATGTGACACTAGTAATATTCAATACTATTTAGGGCAGAAAGGGTGGATAGTATGCACATTGGGATGCAGGGTTAGTTTACATGAGGGTGTCAACTTGAAGATAACGTGAATCATTTATAAACTAAATGACAGTTTGGGAGGAGCCTATTAATCTAATCCTGTCAATCACAATTTAAAGCAATATGTGACTGCTTACCTCACTCATCACTCCCGTGACCATTTTGCCGGTATACCACCCAAACTCACCTCTGTTTTAATCTCTACTAGATGGGCAAAGGAAGCAGCTATGTTGATTATGCCAGTGTTTCCTGCACTGCTTTTCCTCTGTTGAATCTCAAGCCCCACAACAAAAGAAATAATATTTTACCTGATGTATAAATGTGAGATTGCATTTTTAATTGATTGTGATGATATTAAAAGACAGTGTACCGTGAAATAAAGTCAAGAAAACACGTCGAGTTGTCCTCTTGAACAGCACAAAAATACAAATAAACATTTGAGATGTAATCCGATTGCCAACAAATATTTGTCATGACTGTACTGAGCTGATTCTTTGAACAAATCGCTCAAAAAGAGCAATTCAGGAGTTTGAATCAGTATGACAAATCCTTCACTGAATTAACACAATGAATCAGAGAGCTTATGAAAAAAACACCTGACATGCACTATGAAGACATAGCAATGCAGGAGAACAGTTTGAAATGTGCCAATGATTGGGCAGCAATAGAGTTTGCTCTGTGTTGAGAAATGACATGATAAAATCACACGAGTTTCACAACTTCCCCAGAACAAATATCCTTCCTGAGTTCAGCCCATTTAATCTTACTCAGAGAATTGAAGATACAGAGTAACATGGACTCAGCAGCTCTCAGCAGACCAGATAGGTAAAAAAATAATAAAACAAATGCATTTGCTGTAGAATACTTTGTTCATGAGTCATTTCCCTTTCTCAATCTTGTTGTATTTAGTGTGTCGGAGGAAGTGTTTATAAAGAACAGTGAGGAGAACCATCAGCAGAGAGAAACGGGGGATCAGACTCATGAGGAGGTTCAGCACAGAGAAACGGGGGATCAGACTCATGAGGAGGTCCAGAGAATGATGAGAGAGGAGGAGAGAGAGCGGAAGAGGAGGGATGTGATGGAGAAGTTAAAGAGGTTGAGCATATCCAGCGGAGATCCAGAGGAGCCCTTCAGTCCTCTCAGCCCCAGGAGCCCCTCCTACATGGTATGACATCATCACCATCAGACACCTCACACTTCAAAATCACATCATAATTCAAGATTTGTTACAGATATGTCCACTCATGCTTGTTAAACAGTATTCAAATGAACATGAACACAGTTTTACTAATCAATTCCTAATGACCTAGCATTATTATCTAACTCACAATGTTGAGCTGCAAAACAAATGACAACATCTGGAAAGATTAGTTTTATAGAGTGTCAATGACGTGTACATAAATGCTTTTTTGCATAGGTTGGTCTGAGTTAGGGGTCTTTCAGAGTTTAGCTCCAATCCTTATTAAACTCTTGAACCAGCAAATCAAGGTCTTCAGAACAGTATACTGATATATATAAGGATGGTTCACTCATATTACTATGAATGGGAGAAACTGCAATACGCATTTGGCTAAGTAAGTCCGTCTTTTAAATAAAACAGCCAATTTGCATCACATCACAGAGGCTGCGGCTCCCGTAGGCTTCATTTACACTGCGAGGCTTAATGCACAGATCTGATCTTTTGCCAATATCCAATTTTTTTGTCCCGCCAGTTTACTTTCACTTGTAACACGACTCGTATCTGCATATAATAAATATTTAAATAATTAATGTAGGGTGGTTTTTTTACTTTAATGCACAGAAGATGTGATTATCCCGCTTATTATCACTTGCCAGCAAGGTCAAGTTAAAGGGTTAGTTCACCCAAAAATGAAAATTCTGTCATTTTTTACTTACCATCATGCCGTTCCACACCTGTGAGACCTTCGTTAATCTTCGGAACACAAATTAAGATATTTTAGTTGAAATCCGATGGCTCCGTGAGGCCTGCATAGGGAGCAATGACATTTCCTCTCTCAAGATCCATCAATGTACTAAAAACACATCTAAATCAGTTCATGTGAGTACAATGGTTCAATATTAATATTATAAAGCGACGAGAATATTTTTGGTGCACCAAAAAAAAAAAAAAACGACTTTAGTGATGGCCGATTTCAAAACACTGCTTCAGGAAGCTTCGGAGCACAATGAATCAGCGTATCGAATCATGATTCGGATCGCTTGTCAAACCGGCAAACTGCTGAAATCACGTGACTTTGGCGCTCCGAACAGCAGATTCGATACTCTTGATTCATTGTGCTCCGATGCTTCCTGAAGCAGTGTTTTGAAATCGGCCATCACTACATAAGTCATTATTTTGTTTTTTTTTGGTGCACCAAAAATATTCTCGTCGCTTTATAATATTAATATTGAACTACTGTACTCACATGAACTGATTTAAATATGTTTTTAGTAC
>RJVU01057542.1:3264619-3326461 GCA_003731715.1 Anabarilius grahami
TTTTTAAACTAAAATCTGAATATTTATTTTATCACACCTGAAAGCTAACCATCACAGAAACGAATTAACATTATAAGCCATTATTTATGTTGGTTTTCATCATGTTTTATTTGTGAAGACATTTTCACAAATATGGCGCTAACAATTATAGTCAAACTCGTGTGTACACACACACTCACACACTTTTCATTTACTCTAACTGTTTTTATACTGAGCTAATATGTGTGAAATTTGATGCTTTTAGACATTACACAAACTTAACCATCACATTTTTAGAATGAGGACATTATTTAGCAGGTTTGATATTCTTTTAAAGATGTGATCCGAGCTTTAATTCATGCCCTACTTTGATCATTAATCATTTCTCTAAAGTGCTGAAGTCAGTAAATGTTTAGCATATCCGGCATATTCAAAGATACAGCTGTTTTTTATATTTGACTAGATGAAAAGATGTCATAAAATGTTACAAGCTTCCTAAAATATTTTACATGGTGAGGTGCCTTTCACACCTGTCAAGTCTGCAATTAACTCACAGTGGTACAAACAATCTCCCTGTCTGCTTCATACAGGTCTAAAGCTCTCTGTCATCATGTCCGACACAGAGGACGTGTAAGTATTCTGACATAAACTCCATTGTTCAGCATGCTAATTATTATTATTCATGCTCTCAAGACAAAATAATGATAACTCTTCTTTCTCTGTCTTCATGCAGTGGGGTTGATGGTAAGCGCTAAATTTGAATTATTCTATTTATTATTATTATTATTATTATTATTGCAGTTGTTGTAAAAATGCCGAAGCCATGAATTCNAGCCATGAATTCTGTTATATGTGTATTCAGTATATGTACACATTTTTCCACTCAATATCTATTTCTGTTTTTGTTTTTACTTATATAAAAAAACATGTATTTCATTTTTTCAGTCAGCATCAATGTTTTCTTGGTATGTCAGCAGTTACTCTAATTACTTTATTTATAGAGAGCCTTGATGATAAATCTGTACAGGTTTGGCTTTGCTCTATCCAGCATTAAAATTTAATTGATTAAAAAATACATCTTTCAAATATAAATATATATCCAATGCTAGAGTGGTGCCCTGAATTTGCTTGTAGTGACTGATATTGTGCCACCTGCTGTCTTGGCAGCTGTTTTATGAATCTCATGCCAGCACACTGCCTTCTGCCACTGCCACGAAGAGCTTTTTTAGGAACGTCTCTGGAGGCTGACATGTCAAACACATGCAGTGGCTGAAGGCAGTATTAATGATGCTCATGTTACTGGTGTTCTCTAAGATGAATGCTCATGTGAGGCTAGAAAGGCCAGAGATCAGACCAAATTATTCATTTACTGGAATTCCTTATTGGCTACTGTGGTTCTGTACTGAACTGAAGAGCACTCACTTCACAGAACACCATAAAAAAGGCTCAGCATGTGTTTAATGTATGATGCAATTACAATGGTTCCAAAAGAAAAAAGAAAAAAGCATTTTGTAATTTGTGTATTCCTTTACTGCTTTTTTTCTGGCATATGAAGAGGTCGAAGGAGAAGGTAAAATAAGCATCAATAAACAAACAGATAATTATACACCATAACAACAACAACAACAAAACAAACCAAATGGATTTGAAAATTAACTAGTCTTTCAACATACTAATTCAACACAATTTCCCCTTATTCATTAAAAACTGCCTGACACTGTATGCAGTAAGTCTGTAACTAAGTTAACTGAAAAGAATTAACCGAAAGCAGAAAATGAAAATTATTTGCTTGAATAATTTTTGCCTAATTCAAGGTTCTTTCAAACGTCAACCTTTTCATTTAACTCATCATAAGGAAAACAAAACAATAAGCATATTAATCATGTTCATGCTAGGAAAACTAATGAGAGCTAACCAGCATGTGCTGCCCCCCACAGCTTGAAGGGTGCCATGACCTTTGATGACCTTTTAGGCAGAATCCATAAAAGGGATTGGAATATTCCAGTATCTGGAAACCTGAAGTTCTAAATTGTGTGACTGTTGAAAAGGTCATTGAAGTAATGTGTTGTTTTGATGCTTTGTCTTTGTTTTTGATATGATATGATAGTATGTGAATTTTGTCAGTGCACAAGGTGTGAAATTTATTCTAGTTTATTTTCCTATCAAACACAAAGTAGTTAGAGTTGACTTTAGATTATTTGAATTAATGGCTTTGGCAAACAGGGAAAAACAAAGGCATTTCGTGTTGGTATTTTATTTGGCATGTGGAATCCTGGTGTCTTAAGGTCTCATCATTTCACAACAGGTTCTCCCGCTATGTGCATCCTCTTAGCCATCTCCTATGCCATCCCTATTTTTATACATTTCACAAATGACTCTCTCTCTCTTTGTCTCTCTCTCACACACTTTAACCAGTACTTAATCTCCCATTTCTGAATGTTCCCTCCTCTGCAACGCATTAACTTTTGACAACCTTCCTTCTCCTGGTTGCTTGCTGCATGTATTATTAGCTGAAGAGGTAGTAGAGGTAGAGGTAGCTCCAGAGGCAGCTCCTGAACCGGAGCCTGAGCCTGAGCAAGAACCAGAGCCAGAACCACAGCCAGAGCCAGAAAAAGAGCCAGAACCAGAACCAGAACCAGAGCCAGAGCCAGAGGTGCATGAGGAAGGTATGTGGCATGAATATTCATTCATCCTTCCCATTTTCACCAAAACAACTAAAAACAGGCAGCGCACCTCTCTTACTACTTAAAAATTAATGTGTTTACAGCCATATTAATGTAGCTGTAGTTCCCCAGTACTTCACTCCAACCCAACAAAACTTTAACCACTACTGGCGGTACCTCCTCTTCGTTCAGGCCCACTATGAGACTGGTGTGGCAACACCAGATGTTGACAGAGCTTAGATTCAAGCCATTTCAGTCCCTTATGGTGCATTTGAATTATTTTTCAGAATTGGACAATTTCCCAATTTATAAACAAGGAATATTTTCCAATTCTAATTCACTTGCAGACCGATGGGGAGTGAGCTGCAACGATTAAGCTCTGACAGACATGGCGCTCATCACACCTAAAATGCAGCGCTTTCTTCAGAGTGGATGCAGGAGGCCTGCAGTGTTAGGAAGCAAATAAGATTAGCAATGCTTCTAAACTATATTTCTTTATGTCAAAAGTCAATAATCAAACACACTTCCTAAACTGTCCTCCTTCTCATGTCATGTTGGGAAGTCCCAGTCGTTCAAACTCCTCCTGTAAATTAACCATGTACATTTTTCATGATAAACGATTCACAGATTCAGTAAATGATTGACAATAAAAGATTCACTGATTCAATAAACGATTCAGTATTTAGCAGTTAATCACTGTTTTTGATTCATTTAGGGTGTTTAAAAAAAAACAAACACTAACTCTAGGTCCTCTAGTGTAGTTAGTTCCTTTTAGGGTAGCCAGCTATTTAAAGTAGCTTGACTGTAGATGAACTACTGTACATTAAAAGTAGCTCGCCAAACAACAATTTCAAAGTAGCTTCCCCAACACTGGTGGCCTGAGCTGATATTAAATCACATTCCAGCTCCTGCTCTTGCCAATTCCTCTGCAGCAATGATGCTTATATCAGATTATGACCAAAAACTCATTGCAGACTTCTGCATTCAGAACTGTCTCTGAGTTGCCGCCAGCATAATGCTACTCTAGGCTGCATCTTGGAGTAATACTATTCTATTGCTTGTGTTATAATAATTCTGCAACAAATGCAACTGTTTCAGTTGCTATGGTGTATCATAATATTTATGTGATGCTGATATTGTTTAAATTTCAATTCCACAATAAATGACCAGTATTTTTGATGAAATTTTCAAAGGGACAAAAAGGGCTAGTGTTAATATGTTGTATAGTAACTTCTCTCAAATTTCACTTGCTTAACACTGGAAAGGCTCTCTTTGGCACATTTAACTATATTGATTATTAAATAATAAAATTAAATATTACAGTCTAAATTGTAACTCTCCTTTAAGTTTAAATATTGAATTAAAAAGCAAAATGCTTTAAGTGTCAAACCAGATGCCGTCCATTATTAAGATGCTTTTTGTCCACTTTGAAATACCAAGCAATGTTTTATGGTAATATGTATGCTAATATAAATTGATCAATATAAATGTCGTTATATTTAGTTTGTTATATAGCTTGCTCATATTGAGGTGTCCTACTGAAAGTGATAACCTAATTCATTCATTCTTTATTTATTGTGATTTTTTATGTTTAATTAATTTTTATGTTTACCTGATACAAGCTGATACCTCAATTTGAGTGTCCGCTCAGCTGAACTCTGCATCTGAGCACGCAGCCCTGCTTGGGGCAGCAAAAAGCACACAATGCAACATTAATGTTCTCTATTTTACTCTTGCTTTCAACGCTTGATGCATGCAGAGGCCTATGAAGAGGAAGGTATGTTTGTCATTTTCTTGTATTTGTCATTTCTGATTAGAAAAAAGGCATGGGGGAGGGGTTAATGCCTGCAAGGTGCACAGTGAAATCAGGTCCAAAACCTTACAACATAATATTCTGAATAGGGGGACACAGAAAACTAGCCTATAGTGTCGGTTGAAACTGACGCTGGCTTACAATAAGTCAATAACAAGGGTGAAAGAATATGAAATGCTGAAATTGCTCTGTGCTTTGCTTCTTTTTGCATGAATGTGCCACACCATTGGAAGAAGGAGGACAAGATGGTAGTTTTTATTTCCTTTTGGAAAATGTCTGGTCTGGGTGTGGCTTATTGCTTGTGTTTTTGGTGTGAAAGTCAAGCCAAATGGTTACAATAGATTGCATTGTCTCAAACATCCCACTCGCAGAGTCTAGTCAGAGGTCCATGATGACAAGAGAAATAATAAACCCAGATTTAGATGCTGTTAATCAAAAGAGATGGGAAAATGAATGAAGGATAAAAAGCTGAGTCTTTTCCACAAGGCTTTTTTTGTTGTTGTGTTAATTCCTGGAAGATTGAGAATGGTCCACTTGTCAGGAGTTTTGTGTCTGTTTATACTCATGTACTTATAAGCACCATATGATCTGATTTCTAATGCAACGATTCTTCTATATTTGTTTTGATCAACTATTTGTTTCACAACTTTCTAACTAACCCAGTTTATTAACATTACTGAAACGATTGAAATGAATGTACGTACTTAACTTCGTAAACATACTATCAAAAGTTACACGCATAATTCTTAAAGCTCAGGTTAACAGAAACCAGCACTGAGTTGTTACTAAGAGTAACTTTAAATTGACTCCATGTTCATGGATATGGCTAACAGAATTCCCACTGATTGTTGACTGAGCTTGTTTTAAACATCTCTAACCATGTGACATATCCCTCTCTCTTTTATTTTATTTTTCTTAACAGAGGAGAAGCCCAAGTTCAAGTAAGTAGAATTGTCCACTAAGCACTTTTTTACAGCTGAGCAGCCCAATTCAATGCTGCGATGCAATACAACATGCTCTGAGATTCCTGAGGAGCTGGTGAAGTTACAAGATACCCAGAATGCCACTAAAACACATTTTGCTTTCATTCCCTTCAGACCAAGTGCACCAAAGATCCCTGATGGGGAAAAGGTGGACTTTGATGTAAGCAAGTATTGCATTTCATTGTTGGTTACATTGTGTTATGTATTAAACATTGCATGAATACATGTTTGAGGTCATATTTACATGTGCAAACAGGATATCCAGAAGAAGCGTCAAAACAAGGATCTTATTGAGCTGCAGGCCCTGATTGATGCCCACTTTGAGTGCAGGAAGAAGGAAGAGGAGGAGCTTATCGCTCTGAAAGAGAGAATTGTGAGTGTCAGTCGTCTGTTAGCTCCCTGATTACTCAACAATTCAATTCAATAAGTACGTGGACTTTAAATATTGATCTGAGTTCAAATTATTTTATAATCTTACCTGTATATTATCTTAAAGCTTTTTTTAAGAACAAATAATCCATTACAATGTACAACACAATCAGCCAATCAACAACATTTTTTCAGTTCATTTTCACTGCAGCAGATGAATGAGATGCATAAAAGTTGGTTTTGTACAACAATAAATGTTGAAGTACTAAAATTACTAAACCTAAAACTGAAATAAAAATGAAATAGAAATATGTTGAAATATAATGACTAAAATTTAAGATAAAATGAAATACTATATCAATAAAAAAAAATCAATAAAAAAATATCAATAAATACTATAATAGTATAAAAATAATACTAAAATAACACTGACCTGGAAAAGTGGAATGATATACAGCGTTGCCTAGGACAATGATGAATTTAAGGAAATGCTGTGATTGACCAATCAGAACCGAGTAATCCAGAGCGCTGTGTATAAGGATATTGTAATGGACATATTTGATATCTGTGTGTGCAGGAGAAACGCAGGGCTGAGAGGGCAGAGCAGCAGAGGATCCGCTCTGAGAAGGACAAGGAGCGTCAGGCAAGACGTGAGGAAGAGAGGCTGAGGAAGGAGGAGGCTGATGCTAAGAAGAGGGCAGATGATGATGCCAAGAAGAAGTCTGCCCTGACCAGCATGGGCTCCCAGTACAGCAGCTACCTGCAGAAGGTGCAGAGTTTTCTATCAACCCCAACTCTGATTCTCACTCTGAGTACAGTATATGATTGAGAAACGTAAACAAGCCAAAGTTTTGTTATTGTGTATTGATAAAAACAGGCTGACTCAAAGAGGGGAGGTAAGAAGCAAACTGAAAGGGAGAAGAAGAAGAAGATTCTGGCAGACAGACGCAAGGCTCTGAATATTGACCATCTGAATGAGGACAAGCTGAGGTCAGCACAAATACCTGACCACAAATAGGCCTGTACAGGCAATGAGGCAATGGGGCGTGTTCTTATGAAACATAGTTAGTGTCTGTTAATTCTAAATGTGTTTTGGTGTATATGTGTGTTTACAGGGAGAAAGCTAAAGAGCTGTGGGACTGGTTGTACTCCCTGGAGGCTGAGAAGTTTGAGCACATGGAGAAACTCAAGAGGCAGAAGTATGAGGTGAGGGAGCAGTCTAAAGACCATTTACACAATACAATTTCTATAAACTTATTTTACTTGACATATTTCATTATGACCTACATTTGTTTTACTAGGGGAGAATCACTACATTGTCAACTGCATCCTGGACACGCTATAAGCTTAAAGGAATAGTTGACCCAAAAATGAAAATCATTTACTGGCAAATGTGGTTCCATGATAACATATTAACATCCATGGAACCTTTGCATTGCACAAATGGTACTTTGTTTCAGAAAACGTTTTTTTTTTTTTAGTCTATTAAAAAGCCCTTTAGAAGAAGAAAAAACAAATGGTTCTTTTAAGAACCCAAAATGGTTCTTCTATGGCATCCCTGCGAAAACCCTCTTTTGGAACCGTTATTTTAATGAGTGTATGGGACACAAAAAGAGATGTTAGACAGAATGTCCATCTCAGTCACCATTCATTTGTATGTAAAAAAGATGCATTGAAAGTCATTGAGTCTCAGCCTCAGACGTCATGCCCATGGACCACCCCCAGCCTGTTCATGTCTGATGCATACAGTATGCAACACAAAACAGGAAACAAATTTCGCGAAGGCAAATGTCTGAATCTGATTGGCTGACTTTTATTGGCACATTTTCCGGGAGCCTAGTGTGCAGCAAACTTTAACAGTCTGCCTTGAAACAAAGCCAGATACTGCAGCAATAAACGCCTCAGAGGTGCAACTAAATGCTGGATTTAAAAAAGTTTGCGGCATAGAAAATTTAATACATCAAGCATTTTGTTTGAGGCATTTAGTTGAAATTAAAAGAGATGTGTTCACAGGGTTTACCAACCGAAACATTAAAAAAAAAAAGAAAATTCCGAGCTTGGACAACCCATTTTATTAGTTGTGTGTCCTCTCACATCTATAATGGAAAAGTAGTTGAAGTACTTTACTGAGAAAGGTAAATATGAAAATATTGTCTGTTATTGTAGCAACCCACCCCTAAACATGATGTTGAATGAGACAAAATGTTGATTGGTCACTTTACATGTCAGTCAGTCATCTTCTTCCTGACTTTGTGGGCGGTCCTTTGCAGTGGCTCTAGAGCCCAGGCCCCAGACCTTATGTCGTTGTGAGTCTAATGGTGACTGAGACACTTATCCTGCCCAACACAGAAGAAAGTCAGTCTTACAGATTTGGAACAACATGACAATGAGTAAATGATGATTGAACTTTCATTTTTGGGTGAACTATCCATTTAATGAATAAGCATAGTGTTAAAACAGTCCTTAAATTTGATTGTGTACATTAGTGGTGGGGTTTTTTTCAGTGATTCTTTCTATAGGTTTCATCAACACAGCTGTAAGTGACTGTCTTTATGAGTGCATCATTAAATTGTTTATTCAACCGATTCTTTCAAAAAAGAATTAATTCAAATGAAATGAAATGAAAAGGAATGAAACACCATTACTGTGAGTTGCTTAGAGACATGGAAAAAATGTTGGTGAATTTTTGCTTGCGAAACACAGTCATTTCAATAAGAATCCATGCGAATAGAAATTTTGTGTGAGGGTGAAAGATTTTCCACACAGATTTCACAATGCATTCAATTTGGTGATGGAGACTCGCTGCATTGACCAACAGACAGCTGCTTGGTTTGAAAATGACTTCTGTGTGATCTGTGCTACATACATCCCTACACTATTGGCAATTGACATTGGTCTTTTTGCCCACAAAACTTCGCTAATGTGACTGAAATACTGGAAATATCAGTGAAACTCCTAATCATGTGGATTCCTATTGAAATGACTGGATTTCACCAGCAAAATTTTGCCAAGCAACCATACAGTAAATGTGACCAGACCTTTCATCTGAGAGTGAAAAAGTTCCCCATGCTGATTTTGCTCATGTTGAAGTTGGTCACGCAAATTCTCTACACTGTTGACAATAGATAATGTTTTTTTCAGCAAAAATTTTGAAAGAAATCTTGTGAGCAAAAAAAGTTCATTGTCCATGTCACTGTATGTAGCACGGATCAAAGAAGGGAACACTTTCAAACCAAGCAGCTGTCTGTAGGTTAACACAGCGAACTCAAGTGACCAACTTGAACCCGTTGCAAAACCTTATTTGTGTTGGGGAATCTTTCTTCTTCCCCTTTTGCCCGTGATGGTAAATGTGACTATACCTGAAGTATCTGGCAAAATACTGTTTACTGAACTATTGTATAAAAGCAATATTCACTCATTTGCATAATTTGGTCAGCTTGACATTAAAAGAACTTGAACATATCCGTCATAATGATATGTGAGAGCAGGTCTGAGTGTGATTCAGAGTATATGCGTGTGGTAGTTCAGGTCTCAGCTGTGTTCTGGTGTTCTGCAGGTAACAACCCAGCGTAAGAGAGTGGAGGAGCTCAGTAAATAGTGAGTAACTGGAAATATAGGAAGCTAAGCATCAGGCTTTGGTCAGCAACAGGGACGTGACAGCATGGTCTGCATGCATGAGACTGTCTGGTCTCCATGGCTTCTGGGAAACAGGTCGAATCAGACCACAGGTGAAAGGTCAAATGTTCTGTCACTCCTAAATAGAGAATATCTATGGCTAGAGCCTTCACAACAACTTGATCTCTTTACCACCAGCAGCTAAATCAATCCACTATGCCGACAACCTAGATATTGTACAGTAGAGATGTGCTTCCTGGTTAAATGAATATCGTATGTAGGGTCAGTAAGCATCTTATCTTAAACATTCCAAGATGTTTTCTCCCACAGGTAAGTGTGTGTGATTGTTCAAGCTCAATACCGTCTTGCTGAGGAAGAACACATAACACACATGCCTGTGACATGCCCACGCAATGCTGCTTTATACCAGCTCTTGACTTCAGCAAGTCCTGAGCATCAAGCCAGAATGATTTGTGTGTGTTTGTCAGCACTCGATGGTAGAGGACAGCTGTCACAATCCAGGATCCTGTGGTTAAGGTATGATCTGGCAGGTTTAAAATCGCTCATGTGTTGTTTTCAGGTCATCTCTCTCAGAAACCGCATTGATGAATTGCAGAAGCAGTGAGTAGCTCCTTGTCACCACACACACAGCGCACGGATGGACTGACTACTTAACTCTAATATTACTGACTAAATGATCTAATCATTTTCACACCCCATGAAAACTCTCAAAGACACTGTCACACACCAGCTGCCAGTCATATTGGATAAAACGTATATGACTGTCAATGGCAGCAAGACTTTACAAAACGTCCTAAAACTTGATATGGGGCTGTAGGCTTGAAGCTGTGGTAGAGATGGTAAGTATTTGGGACATTTTTGTAGTATTGTGACAGACCTACTGAAGTGTGAAACCTTTGAGAGTGAGTTTCTCTAGAGCTGTATGAGTTTTATCCCCACTAGTCAGACAGCGAACGCTCTCTGTAGTCTCCTCATACAAGCTTCTCTGAGTACGTTTACATGCATTCGAGTTTAATTTCATTCGTATTTTTCAATTTCAGCAAATATTCATCTTTTTTAAATGTCGAAATTATGTCAGTCCAGTTTTGCCTTCAACTGCACTATCTATCTATCTATCTATCTATCTATCTATCTATCTATCTATCTATCTATCTATCTATCTATCTATCTATCTATCTATCTATCTATCTATCTTTATTATAGATCATAGTTTTCTCCATGTTTCAAATCAACACGCCCCTTCCAGCGTCACAAATTGGCTGTGTATCATCTAGAATTCCATTCGGACGATATGTCCAACTTCACTTAAAGGGCACATAAATCCTTAAAATATTGTGCTATGAAATGTGTCATGTATACTCGGACAGACAGATAAAGATTGTAGCTCGATTATAATTGTGCATGTAAACGTACTCGGTTTCTGAAATTATTTACAGACAATGAAAAATAAAGCTCACTCTTTTATCACTCAACACGCAATACATAGCATAGCCTAAGTGGTACTATGAAGCACAGATTTATTCCAGATCTGGCTTATTTTTCATTGGTGCTTGGTGTTTGGTATACATGAGGTAATGAGTGATGTAAATGTGATGTGTATCAGCTGCTGCGGTGATACATTTAAGACTAAGACAGGCCTGTTTAACAAACTGACAGAGCTCAGAGAAAGAGCGGTAAGTCCTGCATGGTTTGAACTTGATTTCAGTTCCATGTGCATGTCAAACTTTGTGTGGACACGAGAAGCAGAGAGGAACATCCTGCAGGACCTTACCGAGAACTAGACTGGAAAACAATAGTAGCCTATTTAAAAGGGCTTTATGTTAGTAAAAACAGCAGAATCATCACTTAGGCCGTTGTACTTAAAATGATATATATGGAGCCCTGTCCTGTATGATGTTTTTCTGTATGTCTTCTACCAACAGGTCAGTAAAGGTCAGCACCACTAACTCGCTCTTTCTTTGTCTGATATTCAGCTCCAAGAAGGGTGCTGCTGCTCGCCGCAGAAAGTAAGCGTTCATGGAGAAATCTACACTTGTGGTCAAGACATGCCTGTTGCCTGCGTCTCCGAGCTCTGCCTTCATTTACCAGGCATCTCTGATCCCACCCACCATTTGCATTTCACCAGAGGCTGTCAAAGGCGGTCTACAACTACATGTGTGACATTAACACTGTCCGGTCTTAGCAGTAGTTGCATTAGGAACTCCCTCCTTTGCTCTGTCTTTAGGTTCTCACCTTCCGTTTTTGTAAATAACGTTTGGCTCACCAGCTTTATCTGTCGCATCTGGCAGTTCAATAAAATTATTCTTCAAGACTGATATACTAGAATTGATCATGTTTCCTGATTATACTGAGAAACTCTGATGCCGAAACATTGAATCAAACTTAAATGAACCTTCTAAGCCTTCTTGGTTGACATGTTCATGTACAAGTCTGTTCTGTCTTTCCATGTGTTACCATATATGCAGAATGATGGTCTAACCAATGATAATCATTAGTTAGACCATATATGTTCACCATATACAGTACTGTGCAGAAGTCTTAGGCACGTCAGTATTTTCAACCCCCCAAAAAGGTTTTAAGCCAGTTATTTATATCTTTTGCTGTAGTGTGTCAATAGGAAATATCCGTTCACATTTCCAAACATTCATTTTGCCATTAATTGTAATAATCCAGTGAGATTTTTGAATACACAATAAGACTGATAACAGCCAGTGCTCCACATGGAGATCAGAGCTCACCATCATCAAATCCGTCTGTGATTACATGAAGAAACATATGAAACTGAGACAAACCAAATCCAGAAGAACTGTGGCCGTGTCTCCAAGAGATTTTAAGAAACCTGCCTCCAAAGCTACCTGAAAAATGATGCCCAAGTGTACCTGGACAAGAGCTGTTTTAAATGCAAAGGGTGGTCACACAAAATATTGTTTTGATTTAGTTAATATAAGTTAATTGATAAATAAAATCTATTTATAACAGTATTTTTTAAAAACATCCTCACTTTACAGCATTTTTACACAAGTGCCTAGAACTCTTCACAGTACTGTATCTTTGCAGGCAGGTTTCGTCAAGCATCTTAGAGACACGGCCACAGTTCTCCTGGATTTAGTTTGTCTCAGTTTCATATGTTTCTTCATGTAATCACAGACGGATTCGATGATGGTGAGATCAGATCACTGTGTGGAGCACAGGCTGTTGTCAGACTCCTTGTGTATTCAAAAATCTCACTGGATTATTACAATTAATGGCAAAATGAATGTTTGGAAATGTGAACGGATATTTCCTATTGACACACTACAGCAAAAGATATAAATAACTGGCTTAAAACCTTTTTTGGGGGGTGAAAATACTGACGTGCCTAAGACTTCTGCACAGTACTGTATGTCCCCCCCCCCAAAAAAGTAGATTTAATGAGAAATCTTTAAAAAATAAAACAGTTCTCCATTTCCCCCAATTTTATGATGACAATTGTGCAAATATGCATCACATGGTAAGGTAATAAGTAATAATTCTTATCTATAAACAGATCTAAATATCCTAATACACAGTTAAATGAGTCATGTATACACCATGTATTATGCTGGAGCTTGGAAAATGATGTCATGACAAAACTGATTGGCTGATGGCACCACAAACACCCAAAATAACCTTCCAAAAAAGAATCGGCAATGGAAAAAATCTACTGTAATAACATGAAAAACTAGTTGATCTTGGTTGCAAATGTGAACCAGAAGAGCTGGCACAGGCCATGCCTTCTAGCACAACGACTGAATCTGCAGTTCCTACACAAGAATGCATGAAGTCTTAACGTTTTCTAAAGATTTTTATTGAAAATGAAAATATACATATAGTATGGTACAAAAAACTAAGCATATTATGAATGTTGCAATTCTTCAGCAGGTACAATGTTAAACCAAGAACCTAAAGAGGGCTCCACTCCATAAAACAATTCATTGAGTCTATACAGAGGTATTCATTATGACCGTCCATTTGCATTTTATAGATGCAACATTGCAATACTGTGGAAACAGATATAAAAACAGGAACTTCACATATTCAGTTTTATGTCAGTACTAAGTATTTCACCAAAAAAAAAACCTACAGCTGTTCTTAAAATGTGCCATAGTGTATAAAGCTAATTTATGTTTACTTCGCAATAATTTATATCAGATCACGAAGATAAAATTTTATTTTGCATCAGCTGAAGCGCTTCATAAATCAAAGCCACGCATAATTCATGTGTATAAAATCTTGTATTTTGAGTGAAGCATTTGTTCTTATATGGTAATAAATAAATAAAGTGCTCAAAATACAGCATAAGGTCAATTATTCAATAAACACGTGATTGTTATATAACTTGTCAAATCACATATATTCAGATCATTAAGAAGTAACATAACCTGTAGAAAAGCATCTAAATACAATGATAAAATCTTTATTTCAACGTTCTTTGTGGTAGAATTCCATATATACAGAACAGGAGCACGAAGCTAGAATTATTACTGTTGGATTCACGTGCTTCCACATTACTTATATTTCAAACATGCAGCCACGCATTTATTACCATTTTCTGAAATATTTGAGATTTTTTTGATAGAACAAAGAGAAAAGAAACTTTACAACACTATATTTAAACTTCAGATCTTAATGTTCAAGTTGAATGATAAGTAACACTTTCTGTTATTATGGTTTCGGGTTTATGACCACTGGCAGGAACAGTCCGTAGGTTCCTGTATGGTGTAACTGACCCATGTGGAGTTTCCACTGCAGTAGAGTTGGACTGAGCGGCGCTGCAGTCCCATCTCTCTGCAGCACTTACAAAATCGTGCATATGTGTTGATGTTGTAGTTATAAATACTAGCAGACGGACACTTCCCATCACATGACACTATGTTGACCTGTGAACGTGACAGACATAATGTGAGCCATTTTACAGCCAAATTAGAGCTAGATTATAATAGGTACATTCTGAAATGAACTCACCGGTCTGTTGCTACGGCAATCATTCTTTCTAATTGTCATCCTCACTGTCACTTTCTGACATGACTTCCCGTCCTCTTTACCTACAGCATGAGGAGTCAATGAATGATCTTTTTCATCCTGTGTAGAAGTTCTAGTTCATTCAATGAAAAATAACTTCTGCTCTACCAATGCAAGTTTTTTAAGAAACCCTTCAGCAGAAAAAAAACCCTTCTCTAGTAGATTTTCATTTAATTGTTTGTTATATGCTTGATTTCCTGTTGCTAAGATTATGTTTAAACGATTTAAAGGGTTAGTTCACCCAAAAATGAAAATAATGTCATTTATTACTCACCCACATGTTGTTCTACACCCATAAAGACCTTTGTTCAACTTCGGAACACTAATTAAGATATTTTTTATTAAAGACTTTTTGTGCGCCAAAAAAAACAAAATAACTTTTCAACAATATCTAGTGATGGCCGATTTAAAAACACTGCTTCGAAGCTTTACAAATCTTTTGTTTCGATTCAGTGGTTCGGATCACGTAAACTAAGCCTCATTTACTGAAACCACATGACTTTGGCGCTCCGAACCACTGATTCGAAGCAAAAGATTCGTAAAGCTTCAAAGCTTGAAATCGCCCATCACTAGATATTGTTGAAAAGTTGTTATTTTGTTTTTTTGGCGCACAAAAAGTATTCTTGTCGCTTCATAACATTAAGGTAGAACCACTGTACTCACATGAATTGTTTTAAATAGGTCTTTAGTATCTTTCTGGATCTTGAGAGGTTCAGTAACATTGCTGGCAATAGAGGCCTCATTGAGCCAAAGGATTTCATCAAAAATATCTTAATTTGTGTTCCAAAGATGAACGAAGTTCTTACGGGTGTAGAACGACACGAGGGTGAGTAATAAATTACATAATTTTCATTTTTGGCTGAACTCTAACCCTTTAATTGCTTACCGTCAGTTCGGGTGACGAAAAGTTATTGAAAACAGTGTATTTCTCAAGAAAATTGCTGGAATGCCACTCCAAGCGACATCACTGGATATAAAGTAATCTTTGCATTCAGCACGTTTTCTGTCTGAAACGGACGAAGCGGAATAATATGTTCTTTAATGTGCATTGAGATGAATTCTAATAAGCTAGATAGCATCACAGTACATATAAAGCTATTATTTTAATCTGGTTCAAGACCGCAGCTTACAGCAGGAGAATTTTCCAGTTCAATAAAAATGTCTACTATGGATGGTAAACCAACTTTTTGGTAGATTTTACAATAATTAACAATTTACATCCTTCTCTCAGATTAGAGGAGTTAACTTTGCAAGATTTTAATAACTGTTATTTGTATAACTGACAGTGGAAATACAATTCTTTCCCCACTTAGCTGATACATAATCACTATAAAACTACTCATCTACTGAAAATATTGAAACAAATGAATTTGCTTATACTCAAGATCAATGTTTTTCCACCACCTCAAAAGCAAAAAGAACAAAAAGACCCAAATGAGCCCCAATACTTGATTTTCCAATAAAAAAGTATAGATCAGTAGTGAGCAGAAGCTGTAATGGTTTGAGTAATCTGGCAAAAAAGGAGGCAAAACCGGAAGGAGATAAAGGATGTAGAAAGTATGTTGCCATATCACTCAAAACATTACTAAACACCCCATTACCACAAACTACACATACTATGTGATTAGAGGCTACAGCCTAAGCACTGAATCATGCAGAGCTACAGAAACTCTCTACCTGGCCACTACCAACAGTACATTGTTGGCAATCAACAATGCACTGCCCGACAGAGCAAAATGGGGAAAGATTTAGCTGCTTCCAAGAAACATCTGGGAGAAAAGTAACTCGAAGTATAAATGACTTCAATGAGCCGTTATCTTCAAATCTGTTGAGTCCTGTATTGTTTGAATAGGGGGAGTACATTGTTGGAAATCAACAATGGTGATGGCGAGCCTTGAGGTCTGATGTTAGTATCAGGTACCTTGTTCACAGTTTGTGCTAACTGTGGGTTTCAAAGGGCTAACAGAGAAGGGGAACAGAGAGTTTGCAGCGCCTGGAGAGATTGTTACAGAATGTTACACTGATGCAGGAAATGAACTTTTTGCTGTTGTATGCATGTCAGTGCTTTTACACAATGCTTTTCTTGTCTGTTCAAGTAAATTCTCGGAAGTGACACCTTTCTATACTGATATGTTTAAGTTTATTAATTTTGCTCTTTACCTTGAAGGTATTGAACAAAAGTACTATGAAAGTGTCATATCAATAGAGAACATGAATGAGGATACGTGAGTATAGCTGTGGCACTGTTGTTTTCATTCGGTACAGACTGAGTGTAAATGACTTGTGAAAGAAACAGAAGGAGCTTTTAAATGGTAATGTTATCCATGTTTCTTGTTATATTAAGAGTAGAGATGAACAAAATAATGTAACCTCTGTACTCACATGTCTTGCAGCACCCATCCATGTAACTCACAACGGTGCCCCCGATCTAAGACAAGATGCAGGGACCGTTATTTGCTAGAAACAATTTGCATAATGACACGTTTTATATCTTTTGGCACAACGGTATGGAACCACTGTGTAATAAGGACCTCATGGCTATGTCTCAGAAATGTACTACATCCATGTAGTACATCTCTGTCACTTACATGTGTTTGTGTGTGTCCTACCTGTACTTAGTGTATTATTTGAGTTCATTTTTATCAAGGAGAGAGAATTTACCTTCATGCACTCAGTTTCGTTGAAAGGGGGGCAGCTGTAGGGGTGGGAGACGAGCACAGGTCCTGCCAGAGTGTCTGTACAGTCATAGCGCATGCAGTCAGATACCCAGCTGCGCCCTGGCTGGAGAGGAGAACACAGAGAATACATTCACATCACAGCCATTACTCCAGTCTTCAGTGTCACATGATCCTTCAGAAATCTTTCTAATATGCTGATTTGCTGCTCAGTTATTATCAATTATTATTCATGTTCAATTATTAATAATTACTTGGGGTAATGGCTGCTGAAAATGCCATCACAGGAATAAATTACATTTTAAAACACATTCAAAAATAAAAAAGTTATTTTAAATTGTAAAAGTATTTCACAATATTACTGTCTTTGTGTATTTTTGATCAAATAAATCCAGCTTAAGAGACTTCTTTCAAATGTTTCCAAACTTTTGAGCTGCCCTCGACTAAAGATTTTTCTGGTCGACTAGTAGTCATCATTTTAAGCAATTAGTCGACTAATCGCACGTTTATTAATAAACCATATAAATCATAATAATGAACCTTTAATGTCTACATAGCATAATCAGCTGGCAGCCATTTTTTGCTGCGGCACCCAAGAAAAACATTTGATGAACATCACCTTGTACATAGTTAGAGATCCATTTTCACTCCGGAGCTGACAAGAAATGTTCTTACACACGCCACAGCAGCTGCTGGGGTCTTTAGGAGGGATGTATAGCTGGTTCTGTTGAGCACATAACACAGTTTAGAGGTATTTTGAGTTTGGCTAGTGTGTGTGTCTGTGCATTTAAAATACTCACAGGCTGGCAGCGTGCAGTGCAGTTAGTGTCAGTGGCTTTGAGGACATAGAAACCTGTGGCAGGGTCCAGTGTGTGTGTGCACTGTGTGGTGTAACACACACCCTGATCACGGTGCTCAACCAGTGTCTGCCCCGGCCGCATCACTCCCCGTTCCCCATCTACACACACTGCCTCTCTCACTATAAATACACAGAGAAAAATTTTATTATTTATTTATATTTTATTTTCAGAGCATTTTAGACAGAGGTGTGTTCTCACCACACTCAAATCTTTTGCAGGCACATCGGTTTTCCGGATCGGACAGAAACGCTCTGTCTAACTGCATACTCTCCCCCTACAACACAACGCCTGATATCAGATATGAACCAACTAGTCAAACAAAAGCCTGATCACACACAAATAACGGAATAATAAATGTTAGCAAATATACATGGTCATTTGGACATATTCATTTCTGGAGACTCACCAGAGAACATTTAGGACGAAGGATTTTCTCACATGCACATTCTAAGAGAGAGAGGAGCTTTAGTCTTATTCACAAACACACACATTGTGTTTCTTAAGCAGCGTTTCACAGACACAGACAAGCAAAAAAGACACAAATGCAAATAGTGCTCAACCACATTGTTATTGAGTTGGTGGGCTTACCACATGTCTGCGATGGACAACACTGTTCTTGAATCCTTGTGGAAACTACTGCCATGCCAACTGGACATGTGACGTCTAAGCATTGAGAGGTCTCACACACTGCATGCATATACACACAACATAGTTACAATAACACTTCACTGTTTCAGTTAATGTGGTGGTAGTTATTTTGTTTTGTGGAGCTTGAGGGCTGTTTAGGCTTCTTGTTCTCCTGTGGATATACTGTATAATGTTTGTTGGTATTGGTATTTTCCTACCGTAACTGGCTTACCACAGGTAACTGCCTTTATTGGCTGAATTTTTCTACTGAGAATGCAAGCAGTATATGTCTGTATGTTTATTCATGTGTTTGTACTCACAGCAGTGATAAACTGGACAGCAGCGCTCTGTGCTGTTTGTGTCCACAATCAGCAGTTCTCCATCTTTACACACTGGAGCTGCCTCAGAACATTTGTCACACACTAACACAATAATAAACACAATAAAAAAAAATACATATTACCTTACATGCCTGTCAAATGTTAGGTAGGCTGGAAAACTTCTGAAGATGTGGAATGTCAAAAGGACCACTATTGTACAATTTTTCATGTTTTGTTCCATAGAAGAATGAAAATGGACTGAGATGATTTTAACATTATTGGTAATGACTTACTGCAGATGTGTGCCAAACAGCAGCTGCCTTCAGCACGAGTGGCGATCAATGTCTGATCCTCACGACAAACAGGAATGTCTAAGACACACTGATCAGGATCACACTCTGAAAAAAAGACAATAGACAAACATGCACTCATATGCATGCAAAAGTACACAGACTCAAACACAAAACAAAATATGTCCAAACTCACCACATAAGTATTCTGGACAGCAGGAGTCCTGCCTATGATATGACACCAGCTTCTCCCCGTATTGACAGTGCGTAGGAGCTGCTTCACACATACTCTGATTACAAACTGTAACAAAACAATTAAGCACAAATTAAACAACCTCATAAAGCATCTAAACCTATTAAGTAATGGTAAAAGAATACATATACATTATATACATGTACAATGCATGTATATAATGTAAATGTATTATTGGGTTGGGCAGTATGACAAATTTTGTGTTATGAAATTCCATTACCATGTAATAATGTCTTTTTTTTCTCTCTCTCTCTCTCTCTTTTTTTTGTTGAAAATCTAGTGACTTTAATCCCAAAAATGAAAGAGGCTTTATCTTATTTTAACATAATTGATGTAAACACAGTACAAGTTATATAGTATATACCATCATTCTGCCGAGCCCTTCTGTAGAAATGTGTGAAATAACTGTGTAACAGACCACAGGCTTTGTGAGGGCAGCAGCTGCTGTCATCTGCAAGGTTGACCGTAATCTCTCCTGTACGCGTACAGACTGGCTGAGGGATGTTACTGCAGTTATACTCCACCGGCACTATGCTGTCATTCTCACACTTATACATGCAGCAGCCATCCAGCGAGGCTTTCCACACCTCCCCAAGTGCACGTGGGGTCCCAAAACTATCAGTACACGCTGCAAACACATATCATTCCACAAATGACTTAATAAAAACAACTAAATGCCCTTAAATAGATACAGTAGAAGAGAAAGACAAGGGGCATACCACACTTGCTGGGTGGAATGCATAAGGCAGAATAGGGCCGATGTAATAGAGTTCCCTCTGGACATACACAGCCCTCTGAAAGGCCCATGCATTGCTCTGGGACAAACTCAAACTCTTGGTTTGGGCAGGATGGGGCAGTGCAGGTGGGCAGACATGCTTGGTACCGCAGATTTTCTGGGCACATGAATGCTACACAGAAAAACATGCTAACATTACCGTAGAATACAGACATAATACCAATAAATGGCTTTTTAACACCAGCTGTGGAAACCATTTCTACTGAAAGCTATGTTGATATGCCTTGGTAACTACATACGGCAAAAATCAGAGCTCCTCCATTCCATGCAGATGTTGAATTTGTGGCAGGAAGCAGCATAAGCGGCCAAAGCAACACATGGATTATTCACATACTCCACATCTCTCACCCAAATCTCACAGAACACTGCTGGAGGAACCTGAGCACAGAGACCAGTTAGGAAATGTAGGGCATAATCACATGTGGGTGAATGTTTGGTATTGGTGGGATGTTCATGTTGTGTGCCGTACATAAGGATGGCAGATGGTGAAGGTAAGGTTGCTCAGCATGCTAATGCACTGAGAGCAGTCGCTCGTGGTGCAGTTGACCTCTCTCCGTCTGCTGTGGCTGACATAGCTGGTGGTGTTGGGAATCTGCCAGCTATCGATGAACACAGCCGGATCCTCTTGCTCAGGCACAACTGTACCGTTAGACAGAGTCAGATCATTCAGAGGATTACCATCACAACTACCTGGACAGGGTGAAAAAGAGAAACATGTCATTAAAATATGACATGACCATTTTTTACAGTCCAAATAATCTGTGATTAATGGATTCGTACCACACAAGCCCATTGTGGGGAGTCTGTTGCTATAGCTGTCCATCTCAATCACCATCATGCCTGTAGTGTGGAACCACTGGATCTTTAAACCAGCTGGACTTCGGATTAGATACATGTTTCCTGTGTCCAGAATCTCAAAACCAAACTTCTTAAAGCGTGGCTTTGCATACCTGGAGTTCACATATAGCTGGAAAAACAACCCATTATTCTTGTAAATATGTCAGACTGGCACCACAATTCTTCACCACTGAAAAAAAGTTGCAAGTTTTCCAAGAATTGCAAGCAGATGAATACTCACGCGTCTCTGCAGACGATTGATGAGTACTTCATTGGATTTGTGAGTGATGTTTAAAGCTGCCAGACACAAATTGGTAAAGTTCCACACAAGCTGGAATCAAACAGAATGATATCATGACTTTGATATAAAAAAAAAAGACATATAGAGTTGCACTAAAAGGTTTTATATCATTTATATCATTCATTTTATATCAAAAGAATCGTAACGTTTTGCATATCTCACAGTGTCATCTGATCCAGAACACTCTTGTACCAGGATGCTGACAGTCTCATTGGGAAGTTGAGTCACCACATATAAAGCAGCTTTATAAATCGCAACACTTTTTCCATCAAATGTGATCAGATTAAGATCGGGAAACACTGAACAACGACCTACATGCCAAAATTAAAATATATTTTGATAAAACATCAACAAATGGCAGAACTAAAATGATTATAGTAATGTGTGTAATATATGTGTGTTCCTCACATGGGCAGTCCCATCGTGGACAACACTTATCACCATTGACCAGTACAGCAAAGCCAAGCAGACCACAGTTTGGGGGTGTAGGATCGTAAGGGCAGCTCTGAGACTTATTGAAGAGGAGCAACTGGCCACTGACACAAATAAGCTTTGTACATTCATCCACTACCTCTGAATATGGAGACTACAGACACAAAAAAAAAACATTTAATTTAACATGTATTTGCAGATTACATTAAAAATGCAAAGTGAACATTAAAAATATATATAAATATAAAAGCATTTTATAGTTGACTTACAGTGCATACTCTGCTTGGCTCGACAGCAGTAGTTTTTGGGACTACATGTGTCTGGCTCGTCATCCAGTGCTCTGTTTCTATGCTGTAGGGAAGACTGGTAACCGCAGAGGAACTCAGTGTGGCTCGGGCAGTGTCTGAGGTAGGTGGCATGGCTGTGACTGTGGTACGTTCATCCACCAGAGGGCGCTCAGTAGAGGGACTTGCACTGGTTACAGGACTACTCTCAGTGACAGAAGAGGAAGTAGGTGGTTGTTTTGAAATGGTAGTCTGAGTAACGACTGATGCCACACTTGGCATTGGAGTTGTTCCAGTTGATGATGGCAGTGCTGTGGTCAGACCAGATTCAGTTGTGTACACTGTAAATCCAGAAGTGTATTCAGTGGTGTCAGGACTGTGTGTTGTAAGTGTGCTAGATGAAGAAACAGGGATACTAGGGGTAGATGTATATGTATAAACAGTAGTCACTTTATCTGCAGAAGTGGTAGAGAGTGTTGTCGATGTCGTCTCATTCCTAGTGATAGGTGAAATGCTGGTTGTGGCCACAACTCGTGGTGTTTCTCGACGTGTGGTAGCCACAGCCACCCGTGTAGTCAGGACTGGTGAGACACGGGTTGTGAATTTTGGAGTCATTGTGGAAGGAAATGTGCTGGATGTCTCATGCACCAATGTTGACATCTGGGTTGTCTCAGTAGTTGACACCACAGCTCTGTCTGTGTCAGGAAAAACCCTAGTTGTCTCTGAGACATAATGTATACTCAAAGGTCTAGTTGTGGATGTTTGAGTGGTGGAAACTATCTCCTTCTCAGCTGCAGTAGATGTCAGCAGAGGTATCCCAGAAGTGACAGTTGTTTCTGTGGTTTGTGTTGGTGCTTGAGATGCGGATGTTGCCAACGTAAGTATGGATGGCGAAGCTGGAGAAATCTCAGGCAGCGCTGGTGTGGTGGTCATAGTTGTCGTAGAATAAGGAGAACGAATTGGTGATGTGCTGACTTTGTCTGTAAGGAGAGCAGAGGTGGAAACTAAACTCCTGTAAGACACTGTAGGGCCCAATGTAGTAGAAGCGGAGACAACTCTAGAAGTTGTCTTGTCAGTGGGTGACACATATGATGTGAGCAGTGTTGATGTTTCTTCTGTAGGTGCTGAGGTGAATGGCATGGTGGTGTAGGTGGTAAGTGGGGTCTCTGCAGAGCTGACACTGGTTTGGGATGTTTCTGGTAATACTGATGGAGTTGACGTGGTTTGGATTGTTCTCCAATCTGTCTGTAATGTCCTATCAGTAGTTAGAACATCAGGATAAGTATACGTAACAGATGTTGACTGATAGGTTGTTTTTGCTGTGGTTTCTGTTGGCACAAATGTAGGAGCTTGAGAGGACTCTGTGGTGATGAGGGTTGCTGGAGCAGCCGTGGAGAAAGACAGTGTTGTTTTTGAAGTTTCGGGTTGCTCTGAGGTTGATGTTGAAGAAATAAAAGGTGTTGTTTGAGTTGAAGTTGGCGTTTGAAAAGCAGAAATTGTTGATTTCACTGAAATGTGAGTTGTTGACGCTTCAATATCTGTAGGGGAAGTGGAAATGGTAGTGATGCCCAAAGGCTTCTGGGTTTCAGAGGGGCTCTCAGGGGTTTTCAGTGTGTGTGAAGAAGTTGGAAAGGTCAATTTTGCTGTGGTGACAGAGGTACTCGATCCTAGTATAGGCGTTGTGGAGGTGAACTTTGTCGTGCTGATAGTTTCAGCAGGAAAGTGTGTGTCACCACTAGAAGTCACAGTGGGAGTTGTGGTCTTTTCAGTAGGTGTGAGGATCTCAGAGACTCTAGGAGTCTCTGTACTAGAGGTGAGGGGAAATGACACTTTGACAGTTGGGGAAGTGGCTTCTGTGGAGCTCATGCTGGTCGAGACTGGAAGCACAGGTAGAGTGCTTACTCTGGTCGGCTCTTTACTTGAGGTAGACGACAGAGCAGGACTAGAAGTAGGTGGTAAGGTAATAGTTGTTGTACGCGTGAGTAGTGTTGAAGACTCTGTTGGCCTGCTTGTTGTAGAGGTGCCTGAGAGAGATGCTGAGATATACACTGGGCTAGTGTGCAATGTGGATGAGGAAGTATGAGTGACGCTTGATGCTTTAGTGGTTCTCTCAGTGGAAGCCCGTGGGCTTGGGGAGGAAGAGGATGTTGTTAATGTGGTAATGGTTTCCACCACCTCAGGTCTGATAGGGGAAGATGTAAGCATTGCAGTGCTTGGCATGTGTGCTGTAGGCATAATTGCAGTGGCGCTACTCTCTGACACTATTGTAGATGTGAGTGATAAAGAAACCGCTGGGCCACTCAAGGTGGAATGTTCCGAGGATGTTGATGGTATGGCAGTGCTGGGTGGCGTGAATGGAGGACCAACAGCAGGCTTAATGCCTAAGCATAAACACAATATTTATTAGACACTGCACAAAAAAGCTAATTTAAACTGACATGGCTAACTGTGTTATGTTAAGGTAGTTAAACTGGAGTTTGGATTTACTGGCAATAAAACCAAAATTATTACAAAATTATAATAATTAAGTTGCTCCATTGATAACTAGTGGTCTGACTAGTGGTCTGTTTTACTCAAAGATCGTTAGCATTAGTGCTAGTTGAAATAGGATTTACAAAGCTGTCACTATGTCATATGACAATGATTGTAGTAAATCCTGAACATAGCTATAGCATTAATCTCATTAAACTAAAAATAGTATTGACAGTGTTTTTATTTTACACCAGATTCATGAACAGAAGTAGCATAAATAGTAGCTTACAGTCCTCCACATAGACACATCTGTAAGTGACCTCATCTAGAACCATGTGACTTGGACACTGAGGCAGGCATCCCTCAACCCTATAGAAAGGTGCATGTCAGCCACATAAACAATTTAGATACTTGTAGATATTTGCAGAAATCAAATGTGTGTGTGTGTGTGTGTTTGCATACATGAATGTGTGTGCTCTTACTTCAGGATACTGGCACAGCTCAGTCCTGATGGGTCACTGCATGTCCTGAAGCACGGACTCACACATGATTCATACCGCCACTGGCATCGAGGACCCATTGGATAGTATGGTATGCTGCCTATAGTAAAAAATAATGATTTGGGGGGAAAAATGGGGTAAGCAGGTAATAAAATTTCTTGTGATTTTGAGCAAGTCTGCGGATATGTTGCCACATGCCGACCTGTCAGTTTGAATAGAGTCGCTCGACGGTACCGATCTGAGTGACTGTATTTCATGAGCTGGAGTCTGGACAGCATGAAATGCAGAAAAAACCCAGGCTTTGCCAGGGACTCCAGCGAATCAAAGCCGGAGATCCAGGTGTCTCTATGAAGAACAAATGTAGCTGCATCCCAGAATGCCTCAGTCTCTTCCCACTTCTGCAGTCTCAGCTGGCCACTGCGCTCTACTTTTAAGAAGTAGTTGGGTCTGTCTGCCGCCTCAAATGACACCAGGGATGAGTCTGCAGCATTAACAACATTATACCAAATTTTAGAAAATCAACATATATAGTGCAGTATATTCATAGATGATGTATAAAAAATGTATAAATCATTTGTTTAAGAGAATAAGTAAGAAGTTTGTGTTATACATTTTTTAGATTTGGTCTAAAATGTACAATTTATTTACAATATATTATCACTTGAGAATTTTTATATGTTGATTGTGTGCTTTTGACTGTCTGACTGACCATGTGGTCTGGCTTTGCTGATGCCGGGGGTCATCATGAACAGCGTCAGGATCCCATCAATACTGGTAATTTCTCTTTTTGGGAACACCAGTCCAGTTGTCTTATTGGCTGCTAACATTGTTCCTCTCTCTCTGTAGGTCAAAAGCTTCAGTGGCCCTTTCCCTAAAGCTATGCATATGTGCATTCCCACACACATGCAAAGTTGTAAGAATTATAATAATATATAATTCATTTAATATAATATATAATATATATCAGACATGTACGAATGTTATAATAATCAAAATATTACAGATGTACCTTTGTTGTAGTATTCACAGTCATAAGCTGTAAGAGGAAGAAGGTAGTATTACTCATTATAGCATAAAATAAACCATATGATGAAAAACTGTAATATATATCTTGCTCAGTTCCGTATTCCTCTAGACCATCATTGTCTTTTAGAAGAATGTGTCCACTCTGCAGTTTATTCAGTTATTAGTTATTATTACAATGACTGATGCTAGGAATATCACTTACGGCAGACAGAAGGGGAGCGCCAGTCAATGGTGACGCCCTTTTGGCAGCAGCGGTGAGCATATGCAGCAACACTTGTGCAGAAACACTCACAATCTCCTCCACGGTTGCAGCCACAGGTGTCCACCAGGCAGTTCATATAGAACCATGTGACATCTACCTATAGAGCATGAAAAGCCTTTAAACACAGAGACCCTCTCTCACTCGCATGTACATTTCGACTAGATGTGAATGTGAGCATTAATGTTTGTAACTGTTCAAAGGTGATCAACTTACCACAGGGTGGCAGACTTGGAACACTTCACTGAGCAAAATCCCACACTGTCTTTTTGCAAAGGGCTCTCGAAGAGGATTCAGATTGCAGGGGTGCCTTATATCAGGACTGTTCACACACTGATGGGACATGCACACACAAACAGACACAGTCATACTACAGTGTTTTAGTTAAAGCTACCGCCAGATCTGAGACATTCAGTAGGGCAAAATCAAATGTTTACTCATCTACAATGTGAATGAAAAAAAAGTGAGTATTCATGTTTTGCATACACTACAAATTAAAAGTTTGAAATACTTGAGATTTTTTTTTATGTTTTTGAAAGACTTCTCTTACACTCACTAAGGCTGCATTTATGTATTTGATGAAAAGCAGTAATATTGTGAAATATTATTACAATTTAAAATAAATGTTTTCTATTTTTATATATATATTAAAATGTAATTTATTTCTGTGATGACAAGGCTGAATTTTCAGCAGCGCTTACTCCAGTCTTCAGTGTCACATGGTTCATCAGAAAACGTTCTAATGCTAAAGAAACATTTCTAATTACGTTTACACTTACATTTCTTATCAGTGTTAAAAACAATTATGCTTAATATTACTGCTTAATATTTTTGTGAAAACAGTTTTACATTATCATTGAAATTAATACTTTTTATTCAACAAGGATGTATATTAGAATGATTTCTGAAGGATCTGAAGTAATGGCTACTGAAAATTCAGCTTTGCCATCAGGAATAAATTACATTTTAAAATATATTCAGATAGAATAGTTATTTCAAATTGTAATAATATTTTACAATATTACTGTTTTTACTGTCCTTTTTGATACAATAAATGCAGCCTTGGTAAGCATAAGAGACATCGTTCAAAAACATAAAAAAAAAATTTAAAAAAAACAAACAAAACGTAATTATTCAAAAATTTTGACCGGTGTTGTATGTGTGTTTATCTGTTTGTCATGCCTCTGCTGCTGTCCAGCTGTTGCCAAACTCCTGTGGTGTTGACGAATCGATGTTCTCTGGTGTTCTCATTTCATTCGCTGTCTTCTGATCAAAGTTCCCACAAAGACCAGTAAGCTTGCCCTAAAAATATCATAAACACACAAATACAAACTTGTAAGGTAATCAAAATTCTGCAAATGAATGATTTGCTACTCAAAATGACAAATTTACACTTGTGGT
The DNA here is from genome assembly GCA_003731715.1 of Anabarilius grahami. Classification (NCBI taxonomy): domain Eukaryota; kingdom Metazoa; phylum Chordata; class Actinopteri; order Cypriniformes; family Xenocyprididae; genus Anabarilius; species Anabarilius grahami. Next base: position 3,292,436 of record RJVU01057542.1, read on the forward strand.
ACAGCAGCCAGCAACACATTTCACCTCTTTGTGTGCGTTTTTACCTGCCAGCGTGGTCCAGCTTGTATATGTACGGTGGTTTTTCTGTCCCACAGCACTGTGAGGTCTTCCCCAAGCAGATGCACAATGGTGTAGTATCCTGCTTGCCAGATATATACTTTCTGCCTGTCAACCACACTAGATGGATTCTGTACATGAACCATATCCGCAGATTATTATCAACCAATGTTATCTAAAATCATTTCACACAACCCAATGTTTCAGGAAACATAAGTTACAGATGCAACACTATATCACCACTACGATGTAAAAGCACTATCATTCCTTGCATTAAAATTACATTCACCAATACGCAGGGGCATTGGAAAGTGGGTGGGGCATATTATAAACCTCAGCCTGGCTTATGAATATTTATTAGGCGACAACTGTAGGCACTGCTTTTTAATTCTAGCATAATTAGAACGTTTATGTTTTACAATAGTAAGGTTTTATGGAGAGAGTGAATGAGACAGAAAAGTTCACTCACAGGTTTGCCGGTGTCATCATCAAACACAATGAAGGAGCGACCCGCAGAGATGAGGAGAGATTTCCTGCAGATCACGCCACTATCAAAGCAGTCAACATTTTCTGCTGTGACAGTCATCATTGCATCTAACGAGCTCTAAGACATACACAGGAGCACACATTAGTAGTCAACAACAATACATATGCCAACACGTTTTGTCTTTTTTTATAAGAATGAGTTATGGGATATCTGGATCTGTTGCTAAAAGCTCACCTTGACCAAGTACACCTTGCATGCACCAATATAATCAAACAGGAACCCATCAAACGTTCGGTAGTGTCGATCTCCATATGTAGTGCACATTGACGGACATGGGCGAAACTCACAGTGGAACGTGCCATGCTGACACACACTGCAAAACACTCACATTCAGATCCTAGAAACAGCTTCACTACAAATTTCCTCTCTTAACTTCTCCCTCAGGAGACGGTAAGTGAATGTTTCTGTGACAAATTTGGAAAATTACACTGTTAAGTATAATAGTTTACCTCAAATCCATAATCCAAATCATTGAAGTGACCAATATTCAAGTGACCGCATGATCTTTGATATAACTAATCAAATTTTTCTTATAGTATATGAAAATGTAGTATAGCAAACTGACTGGTGTAAAGAAATGAATGAAATGCACAGAATGTAATCTCACCACTGATGGCATGGGGACGATACTCTGTCTCCTGGAAAATATTCTTTCCCTTTCCACAAACACGGACATGCATGTGGCTCAAAACACTCATCACCATGCTTGAGGAGCCTGAAATACACACATGCACATGCTGAAACAGCGCACAGGATGCATGTGTGAATGCATCTACAAGTACTGTATGTGAGTCCAGAAATCATGCAAGTATGATGCAGGAACTCTGAAGATTCTGCTTGAGACTAAGAATATTTGGATGGGTGGAGGGATGAAAGAAAAATCGCACTGGTCACATGAGAAAAACAGCCGATTCTCATTCTCACAGATCCAAAGAGCTTCTCTCTTTCTCTCTCTCTCTCTGATAAAGATCTTGTAATATTGCAGTGAATCATTTCCATTGGCCTGAGGGTCTCATAGAGTTCCCAGCACACTGTCTGTTAGAACTGAGTAAACTTACACCCCAGATAGACAGGCGTTAACAGCTCTCTTTATCCCCCAGCCAGCACGCTGGATCACTTACGGCCATCAAAGAATGCATGATCACCTGCTCCTGTTCTGCATGCATTAATTAAGAGTCAGAGAGATGGATCCATAACTAAACAATCACGCACTCCGTTGCTCAACAATTATCTTCATGCACCAGTGATGCTGTTCTCTCTCCGTACAAAGCAGACTCGAGAAAATAAAACCATGGCTCAATCAAAAACTCAAAGGGCTGAAATTACAGAAATACTGAAAAGAAGGTTTTGTATGCAAAATTATATTAATTGTTGACAAATTAATTTTCTATTTTAAAAAAGCCATTGCGAGATGAGTACACTCAAATGCCTTATATTGGATTGAGCACAATTGATGGGGCAGAAATTCATATTTCATTAATACGGGTGGCTGTCATTAATTATTGTCAACTTTCTACTAGAATAAAAATTAGAAAAAGGAGAAGCTGATTAGCTGATTATTTTCTTAAAACATATACCCCCCGGTATCACAGACAAGGCTTATGCCTAGTCCCAGACTAAAATGCATGTTTGAGCTGTCTTAACTGAAAGTAACATGCACGGACATTTCTTAAAATATGCCAGTGGCATTGTTTTGTCTCAAGATGCACACCAGTAATGTTTTTTTCTAAGGCATGTTTATAAAAGCTACTTAAATGTTATATTTGAACTAAGGCCTAATCATGGCTTAATCTAAGCCCTGTCTCTGAAACCAGGCCTGAGTAATAATAATAATTAATAATAATAATTCCTTACATTTATATAGCGCTTTTCTGGGCACTCAAAGCGCTTTACATATTGAAGGGGGAATCTCCTCAACCACCACCAATGTGCAGCATCCACCTGGATGATGCGACGGCAGCCATATTGCGCCAGAACGCCCACCACACACCAGCTTATTGGTGGAGAGGAGACAGAGTGATGAACCAATCAGTGTATGGGGATGATTAGGAGGCCATGTTGGACAGAGGCCAATGGGCAAATCTGTCCGGATGTCGGGGTTACACCCCTACTCTTTTCGAAGGACATCCTGGGATTTTTAATGACCACAGAGAGTCAGGACCTCGGTTTAACGTCTCATCCGAAGGACGGTGCTTTTTGACAGTATAGTGTCCCCATCACTATACTGGGGCGTTAGGACCCACACAGACCACAGGGTGAGCACCCCCTGCTGGCCTCACTAACACCTCTTCCAGCAGCAACCTAGTTTTCCCAGGAGGTCTCCCATCCAGGTACTAACCAAGCTCAGCCCTGCTTAGCTTCAGTGGGCAACCAGTCTTGGGCTACAGGGTGATATGGCTGCTGGGCTATGGTTTGCGTTCAGAGTATTCTGAACCCAAACAGTCATTCTGCCACATTAAGAATCTGTCTATTGTAGCGTCTGGATCAATCAGCCACACAATTATTCATTGTATTTAATGAATTACCCATAAACTCACTCCCACTATCAAAGTTCTGTGAACCCATCCCCCTAAAACTGCAACCAGCATCCCAAATGTAGCTAACACACTGACAGAACTAGGTGTCCTGTTACAGATACAGGGTACTTATATGATCAGAAAGAATGTTAGTGACTCCTTCTTCCTGAGAAGGACAAATAAACTCTCTTAATCCTATGTATTCTCTATATAACTACTTAGGAAATGTATAAACATGTATCCAAGTTTCCCATCTCATGACTTTCCTTTTATAGGCTTTATTCTATTTGTTAATTTTCTCTTTTGAACTATTTTGGGTATTAATATATTCCAGAGCTGGAATTTATAGTTAACTGAGATCACATTGGCAGGATGTTTGGTATCTACGGACTCCAACTTTCATTTCCTATTTGGTAATTTATGTTACATGTTACTAACTCTGTGACATGTTAGTATTATAAGAATCTAGAAGGTTATTCTCTCATTCATCCAATCCCGTGTCTTATGCTAATATCTTGCTACAGAGCAAAGACTCGTAAAACTTCCCTCTGAAAGGGAAACTCCTTATTGGCTCAGACACCTCAAGAGGGTGTGACATCTTCACCCCTTATATTCACTGATCACAAGATCAAGTCTTTTTTCTCTCTTCTCTTCCTCCTCTTCTTCTCTTTTACTGACAAATATTGATGTTAAGATGATGCTGTAGAAGCTAGAAGCTTCTACGGAACCCTAAGCTTGTGCCAGGCTTCGGCCTAGAAACTTCCATTCACCAAAGATCCTCTGAATCCAACTGGTTCTCTTCCATCAAGACAATATCAGCAAAGATTCAACGGAAGCCTCCATAGATTGCATCAGGACAGTTTTAATTCAACTTGGAGAGACATGCAAGTATCAAACTTAGTCTCATCATCGGATACATTGAGTATCCTTACCCCTTTTAAAGAAGGGCCTGTTAAAACTAAACTGATGGTTTGCTCAAGGCTGTTGATCTGCTGAATGTCCAACAATGCTGTAACTTCTTGCTTTCCTGTACTCTGCTTTAGCTCTCTCTCTCTTGGTAAACTGTATGCATGTATGTGTGTGAATGTTAGAGTAGTTAAGTGTTTAGTCTAGTTAATAAAGTCTTGTTCATGTCACAAGTAAAGTTGTCTGTGTTTTGCGCTCATATACTGGAGTCCCTATTCATGCCGATCTTGAATTACAGGCTCTTAGTAGTACTGTACAATAATATTGTTATTTCCCATAACCTGGAAATGAACATTTCTTAGAATTAATAAACAATTAACACTGTGCGTTCATTGGACAACGGGTTAATTGATTGTAATATTAATTTTATTACATTAAGTTAATTTTATTAACTGATCCAAATATTAATAATTAATTATAACTAGTTATGATTAATTATTCATATTTATTTTGAGCTAATTTGCTACACTATCATGTGTGGATCATGGATTTCAGCCAAGACGATATTCCCAGATTATGTTCCCAGTTTCCTTTGATTAGCCTGTTCAGGTGTGTTTAATTATGGTTGGAACTTAACTCTGCAGAACAGTGGACTTCCACGACCGGATTTGAGGAACCTTGGTCTATACTGTATGTGCACGGTTTCACAAATACCCGTAGTACGTACTGTACATTTTTACATAAACCCCGACCTCTTATGCAACACAAACTACTGTATGCTGATACTCATTATAACAAACTTCACAGATTTCCTCCAACCAAACCTCACAAAATTCAACAAGGATAATATCACTAAAAAACCACTGAATGAAGGCTTGTTGCACTCAGATACTGTTAAATATCATTTAGTTCAACTTGTATGAAAACTACATTAATTGGTTAAATCAGATCACAAAATCTGTTTATGAAATGAAAACAAAAACTTACAATATTAAAGCAGATAATTCAATTTAAGCAAGTTCAACGTCTGTGGTAAAACTTGAAGTGCATGAATAGAAATGAAAGCAAAATCTCTGGGTGAACATACAATGAGCACCATGACCATCAAAAGGCTTCAGGAAGTTAAACACACTTTAGAGACTCAACTGTGGCATCATTTTCACTGTGAGAGCTCTAATCTCAGACCCAGTGAGATGCATTACACTTAAGAAGACGTAGAGGTCATCTGCGTTGATCCCTGACCTTAACCCTTAACCCTAAACCTGACCCAAACCCTAAGAGAGAAAAAAAATTTTTCAGAAAACATCCGTATTCACACAAGCTAAAGGTCTGCAGCAGAGCACAGCAAGAGCGCAGAGACATAAAGATGGCTTTCTTTTCTTTTTGTCTTGACAAATGAAAATGTGTTGATTTTGAAGTATGGACTACAGGAATGTCTTTAAGCAGCTTATCAGTTATTTGATCTAGCTGTGCACCTGTTTACTACGTAAATAAGCATCGCTGCCATTAACCACTTTGCTTGAGGGGTGGAGGAGGGGGTAATTATTCCTTCTAATTAGTGCAGGAATTCCCCTGCTCACAAAAACAGTCCTATACCTGCTGCTCCCATGAGAGACGGGGATATCAGCATCACCCTTAGCTTAATGGACAGAGAGAAAAAGAGTGAGATGAAGTCAGACAATGCTGAAACATCTTCAACAAACTTTAAAGTTACAGAAAAAAGTTGCACTCAGTGGCCAGTAACCAATCTGGTGTGTGTTTTCTCAAAGCATCGTTAGCCAAATAAGGTCACAAGTGCTGTTGTTACCAACATAGTTCAATGATTTGCCATTTCCTGAAATCATAGTTCCATTGGCAAACAGCATCTCAAACGTATGTGGTTGGAACTACAGCTCTTGAGCTGTATTTAGAAGCATAGTTTCTTGTTAGAATGACATGTGGACTTAAATAGTTCATGTTCTTAAGCGAAATAAGCAAGCTAACATCCATTATATTCTATATCTTTCATTCCATTAAAATATATATACATTTCAGTCTATCAATTTTAGCATGTCAACAATCAGCGGGGTTTTTAAAGTATGCTTATGTATAAAAATGTGTAAGGGACCCTAGAGCATGGTGTAAGAGGGATGAGGCAATGAATCAAACTCCAGGGAATAAAAAATAGTAAAGTAGTCCACAGATGCCATGTTTGTTACAGCAGCACCTCAGAGAAATTACTTTATGGAGAAAGCTGCTTTATAACAGACAGAAAGACAAATACTCCTGTCTTCAGTATTTAGCAAACTCATTTTCTGGGCATGAACAGGTGCACTGAGGAATTCAGCCTGCATGTAAGGTCTAGCTCACATATGAAACATACAAAACACACACACACACGTCTGGTTTACTATCCTTGTGGGGACTCTCCATAGACATAACGGTTTTTCATAATGGTTTTTCTATCCCCCTACACTAACCCTACCCCTAAACATACCCATCACAGAAACATCACTTTCTGCACTTTTACATTTAAAAAAAAAAAAAAAAAAAAACTAATTCTGTATGATTTATAAGCTTGTTTCCTCATGGGAACCTCAATTTAGGTTTCTAAGGTGACATGAGTCCCCATGAGTCTGTGTGCATTCAGACTGAAGTCCCCACCATGATAGAAAAACATGTACACACACATGCACGCACACATTGGGTTTTTTATGTGTTATGGGGACATGTTATAGACATAATGATTTTTTATACTGTATAAACGGTGTATTCTATCCCCTAACCCTAAACCTACCCATCACAGAAAACTTTCTATGTTATTACATTTTCAAAAAACACCACTTAGTATGATTTATAAGTTGTTTTCCTCATAGGGACCAAAAAGGACAAGGATTTCAGATATTGCCATCTTTGTGGGGACACCCCCACCCTCTCTCCGAAGAAGACAGGCTGTGACTGCATGTATGTGTCGGTGTGTGGAAGAGTATGGCTTTTGGAAAGTCCCTGGAAAAGGTCTGGAGTGTTCATGACAATGTTCCAGCGGGCAAACAATCAAATACTTTACATTCAGCCTTTTACAGTCACTTTAGGTGCTTTCAATGTATTAAAGCAGATTGACAATCGGCAATAAATTCCTTCTACATCTCTTTATCTCTTTTTAAGATAATCTTTGCTAAATAGGTTAAAATATTCAATGGTTCACATTTACTTGAGACACAGAACAATAACTATGTATTATTATTTTAAAACCTCACTGTGGGGGTCAATTGGTAACTTACACCAAGGTTTAACAAACAAAACATCTGCATGCATAAGGTGACATTTGGCAGATATTTAAACTCATTTAATTTTGATAAATTTTTCAGACAACAAAACTTTATATCTTAAGTCATTTATTATCTCAAGTAAATGTATCTTGATCTATAAATGTTTAGATATTTGTACTGGAAAACAAAGCGAAAGTACTGTGGAAGAAAATTATTTTTGCAGTGTAGATGGAAGGCTGGGTTGGACTGAACGTCACCTTATGCATGCAGATTTTTTAATAGTAAATTAAATTTTTGGGTGAGCTATCCCTTTAACTCAAAAAGACAAAATTATTTGTTCTATCCCAATGACAGATATTAATTTTGCTAGATTCTTTGACATTTTGTTTCTCAAGATTAATCAAAGTAAATCCTGATTTAAGAATGTTCCGATATTAGAACTGGAAAACAATACAAAAATATTGAGGAACAAATCTTTTTTTGCAGTGTAATATGATTTTGACACACTTGTTGTGGACATTCCTTTGCTAATTTACATCCTGTATATAACATCCTGCTGCTACTGTACTGCTCCACGAAAATGATGTTAGACCACAAGTATGGCGCATTTAGTCATTTCCAGACTTATCAATAATCTCATCACTTCTTCTCATTGTGGCATAAGGGGCCTTTGTACCATATTTACACCAGCCCAGATTCCAAACTATCGAGTTGCGGGAATTTATTAAACACTCATGACAGAATCTCAGCCATGATATTTCCTTCCCATGATGCTCTGTGTAATAGTTTTCTGTTTAAAAGGTCATTAAGTCAGAAGAATGTGAATCACACTCACTCACACACACTCAGCCATCTAAAATATCACATCCCCTCTGTGTGCAGTGGAAACTCTAGTTGCTCTCCAGATACATCCGTGACCTCACAGCCCTTTCACTACGTGACTGATGAATGTTCATGAGAGTTTTTCCTGTTGTATTGAGAGTATTAGATTGCCTTTGTAATTAAGAATTGGTGAGGTCTGAGCATTAACAAACCAAGTGTTATACTCATCCCAACTTCATAAACAAATCTAAAAATCTATAATAAAAAACTGTAACAGGAAAAACAACTGTCAATTATATAAATTAAGAATAAATGAATCTCAAAGGTTAATAGTGGAATCCATTTAACACAAATGTTTAGAAGAAAGTGTTCAGCAGACACTCCTTTCTGCAAAAACCAAATCAAATGTGTGTCATGAAAAAATGTGAGCTGCTTAAGATCTCAAAGATCAAAAGGCTTTCGCAAATAAACTAAAAAAAACAGAACATGGCATATTCCCAGACTCTCTGTTGCTGGTTGTGGTGTTGGTAAGAGGATAACTTAGACAAGGTCTTATCATGCTGTTATGGCTGAGGATGGCTTTAGGAAGTTAAGCTTGTGATATGGCACTTAACCTCAGTTTGCTTGTGTAGACACTGGCATTAAATGTATCAGATGACAAAAATCCATCTATAGAGCAAGAGTCGTGCTCTCTGAGGCCCCTTTAGTGGGAACGTGACGTGAGGGGGAGAAAAGAAGGGGAAGTGAAGTTGAGCTACAAAGAACTCTTTTCACCTGCTGTAGACAGCAGCAAAGGTTCCCACTGAGTCAGTGGAGACCCTTTAACTGATCTGTATCGACATCATCACCTGCTCCGGCAGACACCATCTGAGTGAGACCTCAACATGTAGAGCAAAATGTCATCTGGCCATGAATGTGCGCCTGGGGGGTTTGTGTGCTTCTGCAAATTTACTTTTCTTGGTATGTATCTGCCAGTGAAAGGATGTTTGATTCAATATTTGAATGCAATAAGAACACTATTTGACCCAGATTAGCTAAAAATCTCAGTGTATGCATGTGTAATGGAAATACTCAGGCGATTCCACCCACTAAGCTTAGCCATGGATCACTGCCTCATCACACACGTAAATACACATACAGCCATTCATCTACTAAATCCTCCACATCACACAGAAACACGGAAACATCTAACCTTTAAATATATAAAAAAAATATACAGCCAAAACAAATGAGGAATAAACACACTCAGGTACTTTTAAAGAGTCCTCAGTGTCTGTAAAAGTGTTTAAATTGGCTAAAATGCAATTGGCAGACACTGAATAGATGACACCAAAAGCAATCACATTAGAACTCAAATTCTGCCAGAAACATGTAGTTCAAGAAGAGACTACACCTGCTCCCTTCATGTGCTTTTACTGATTGGATAAATATCTGATTTGTTAAAACGGTTCCATTTTCACTTGGCCACATAAATGTGTCTCCACAAAACAAATATAAATCCGATCTTCAATTCCCACGCTATATGTAAATTTTAATGGAGTTCACATCAACGAAAGCAACAGATATGCACTGCATTTCATTTATCATCAGCTAATTTGAGAGTGGCAACAACCGGATGCATTTACACTTGTCACCACCTGAAGTGGTTTGAGTAACCAGATTTAAATCTGTTTTGAAAGCGTTTTGGAGGGCATGTACAAATGGTCTTTTCATGATCGGATAGCTATCCCATCAGAGAAAACACATGACATGACCAGGTGTAAACAGGCCCTAAAATAGCTGAGTAGTGAATGGCACAATAGCCATAATATGGTACCATAATACCATGGTAAACTTGTGTGCTTTCAAATAAAATCAAAAGCACATATAGTATGTATCAAATTGTATCAAATAACATGGTACACTTTTATCAATATAAATATGTGCATAAGATTCAATGGACACTGAAGCAAGTGTCCCACTGAAACAAGGAGTCCACTGCAGATATCTGAAAACAGTAATATTTTTGTGGAAACTGTGATATGTTTTTTCAGGATTCTTTGATGAATATGAACTGATTCCAAAGTTTTGAATGTCATAGTGTGAATGAACAGTGTATGTGACTGACAGCATTTCAAATTTAAATTTTGTAAACAGATGCATAAGTCTGTCGTAACACATTCAGTTTAGCATTTATAATCTTGTTTCTTGCCTACTGCCATTAGTAAATATTGCAAAGCTCCAGTTGCCACTGGTATATAAATATGGTCCACCACAGTACATTTTTGTAAGTAATAACAGACACCAAGATTGCAAACAGCAAAGACTCCACTCACCCTGCGGGACAAGCACAGCCAGGCACACACGGCTCATGAGTGGAGCAGGTGAGGTTCAGCAAATACGACTCGCAGGTCTGTTCACAGGCTAAACCTTTACTGGCCGAAGGGCTGTCTACTCGGTTCCCGCAGTCCTCATAAAACTGCCCTGGTGGGCACAGGGTATCTGAGAGGAGAAAGAAAGAGAACACACACTGAACTCCAGCACTGTAGATATGCAAATTCAAACAAACCGCAAACACTGCAGACATTCAAAGAGTTTTACATGGGTAAACGACATCAAGATGCTGAAATACAACACTCACCAATAATTGAGCTCTGGGAAACGAGTTTTCCATCTTGGCAAATTCTGTTGATGTTAAAAAAAATGTTAACTGATGTGAGGCAGTGAGTGTATATGCTGTGATATACAGATATAAAACATTATGCCCTGACAAAACACTACTTTTTATGGAGAGTTTGGCAGTGTGGTGATGTTTAATATGAATGAATAAGGCAATCTTACTGTACACCTGATGATGTCATGATCACATCTCCAGGAGAGTAGTCAGCACCGAGAAAACTGCATGGACACTCACTCCTGTACCACAATATATAAAAAAGTATTCAACTCAGAACCAATATATGCAATAACATATATAAGAAAAATAAAAAAAATAAAAAAGTTAAATAACACACTGTGAAAAGTGAGGATGAACATAGTGATGATTCATCTTGTGTGACTTAAGCCAATACAATCTCTCTGAGCTGTTTAAAAGAGTTGAACTAGTATAGTAGTTGGGTTAGAGGTGAGAGACTACAGGTCTACTAAAGGCCTAAGTGCAGCGGTTGAGTCTGTAGTAGAGAAAGAGGCCTTCTCTATCACATCCCTGACTTTCTCTTAGCCTCTGCCAGCGTGAGTGCTGTAACTCTAGTACACACTGAGTATGTGGCAGTGGGACACGGGACATTTAAGGGAAGTGAACCCATGTGAGGAGGCTAAAAGCGTTATACAACACCTGAGGTTGTCAGGTCCATAACATTTTACAGCCTGTTTGAACGAGGACTGCAAATAACTTTACTCTTACACACACTAAATCACTCAATCTAGGTCAAAGTCATAAAGCTAATGTTTAAAATATGAGGAGGGAGTTGAGTTAAACAATTTTGCTTATTTATACATTTTTTTAAATTCTGTCATTAATTACTCACCCTCATGTCGTTCCAAACCCGTAAGACTTTCGTTCATCTTCAGAAGACAAATTCATTAAAAATATCTTCATTTGTGTGAACAAAAGTCTTACGGGTTTGGAACGACATGAGGGTGAGTAATGAATGACAGAATTTTCAGTTTTGGGTAAACTAAACCTTGAGGTCATATAATGAGTTACAGGTAAACAAGCTTGTCAGAGCTATAGCCTTGTGGACATACTGTATAGCGCAGTAGTGCTTTGGGTTACCCGAGCTGTTTATATACCATTGTGATGAGATTGGCAGAATTAGATGATCATTATTCTCATGAAGTTTCATTTGGAACTCCAATTGTAAATACTGTATTCAAATGTAATGGATCAACACTGTTTTAACAGCTGTAAAGGGATAGTTCATTAAAAAGGAAACTTCTGTCATTATTACTCATGTTGTTCCAAACCCAAAGAAGAATTATGAAGCAGTTCATAGTCAGAATATCTGTCAAGCTCCAAAGAAAGCACTATAAAGTACAATAAAGTAGTTCATTGGACTTTTACCGAGGCACACAGGTGTGTGTATGCATGTTGAAGTATGTTCCTTCCGGACACACGCAACCCTCCTCACACTCATCTCCACACGGCTGTGGGAGAGACAGAAACAGGCAGCGGCGCTGACATGAAGACACGCAGACTCCATACTCCATAGTAGACGGACACAAGATGGCTGCAAAAACATTTACACACAGACCAGACACATATACATTTTATTCTCATGCACAATGGAAATGTGAATTCACTAGTGATTAGCACAGTACTGAACCTCATGTACTCTACCATTTAAAAGTGTGGAGTGATATTTTTTCAGCAAGGATGCATTCAATTTAAAAAAATAATAGATTGATTGATCAAAATGTTACATTGTTACAAAAAAATCTGTTTCATGTGACCGTCCTCTGGGCCCGTTTTCCTTATGGGGCGGGACTTATGAGGTATTCATCATGTAAAAAACACCTGCAGAGTAGGATATAAGAGTTTTTGGTTCTCCGATTTGCCCACTTTCTGTTACCCTCTGGTTTTTCGTTAGTTTTGGGTTGCTTTGTTGTGATGATTCGTTTGCTTTATGTATTAGTTTAGTTTGGGGTTTTAGGTTTTGCAGGCCCGAAAATTCAGCTTAGCCATCACAGGAATAAATTACATTTTAAAATATATTCAAAAAGAAAACAGATGATTTAAATAATATTTAAGAAATATTTAATATAAGTAATAATATTTCACAGCTTTACAGTTTTTTTTTTCATTTAAAAAAATGGTAGTGTACATACAGGTGCTGGTCATATAATAATAATATCATCAAAAAGTTGATTTATTTCACTAATTCCATTCAAAAAGTGAAACTTGTACATTATATTCATTCATTACACACAGACTGATATATTTCAAATGTTTATTTCTTTTAATTTTGATGATTATAACTGACAACTAAGGAAAATCCCAAATTCAGTATCTCAGAAAATTAGAATATTACTTAAGACCAATAAAAAAGAAAGGATTTTTAGAAATCTTGGCCAACTGAAAAGTATGAACATGAAAAGTATGAGCATGTACAGCACTCAATACTTAGTTGGGGCTCCTTTTGCCTGAATTACTGCAGCAATGCGGCGAGGCATGGAGTCGATCAGTCTGTGGCACGGCTCAGGTGTTATGAGAGCCCAGGTTGCTCTGATAGTGGCCTTCAGCTCTTCTGCATTGTTGGGTCTGGCATATCGCATCTTCCTCTTCACAATACCCCATAGATTTTCTATGGGGTTAAGGTCAGGCGAGTTTGCTGGCCAATTAAGAACAGGGATATCATGGCCCTTAAACCAGGTACTGGTAGCTTTGGCACTGTGTGCAGATGCCAAGTCCTGTTGGAAAATGAAATCTGCATCTCCATAAAGTTGGTCAGCAGCAGGAAGCATGAAGTGCTCTAAAACTTCCTGGTATACGGCTGCGTTGACCTTGGGCCTCAGAAAACACAGTGGACCAACACCAGCAGATGACATGGCACCCCAAACCATCACTGACTGTGGAAACTTTACACTGGACCACAAGCAACATGGATTGTGTGCCTCTCCTCTCTTCCTCCAGACTCTGGGACCCTGATTTCCAAAGGAAATGCAAAATTTACTTTCATCAGAGAACATAACTTTGGACCACTCAGCAGCAGTCCAGTCCTTTATGTCTTAAGCCCAGGCGAGACGCTTCTGACGCTGTCTGTTGTTCAAGAGTGGCTTGACAAAAGGAATGCGACAGCTGAAACCCATGTCTTGCATACGTCTGTGCGTAGTGGTTCTTAAAGCACTGACTCCAGCTGCAGTCCACTCTTTGTGAATCTCCCCCACATTTTTGAATGGGTTTTGTTTCACAATCCTCTCCAGAGTGCGGTTATCCCTATTGCTTGTACACTTTTCTACCACATCTTTTCCTTCCCTTCGCCTCTCTATTAATGTGCTTGGATACAGAGCTCTGTGAACAGCCAGCCTCTTTTGCAATGACCTTTTGTTTCTTGCCCTCCTTGTGCAAGGTGTCAATGGTCGTCTTTTGGACAACTGTCAAGTCAGCAGTCTTCCCCATGATTGTGTAGCCTACAGAACTAGACTGAGAGACCATTTAAAGGCCTTTGCAGGTGTTTTGAGCTAATTAACTGATTAGAGTATGGCACCAGGTGTCGTCAATATTGAATCTTTTCACAATATTCTAATTTTCTGAGATACTGAATTTGGGATTTTCCTTAGTTGTGTGTTATAATCATCAAAATTAAAAGAAATAAACATTTGAAATATATCAGTCTGTGTATAATGAATGAATATAATATACAAGTTTCACTTTTTGAATGGAATTAGTGAAATAAATCAACTTTCTGATGATATTCTAATTATATGACCAGCACCTGTACAGTAAGTGTATATGTTAGACTCACCACACTCAGGCAGGTGTGAGCGGAACTCAATGATGACACCATGTCTCATGCAGGTGCGAGCGTAGTGAGCGAGGATGGAGCACAGGCACGGTGCTCCACATTTACAGACGTCTGCACGACACTGTAGCTGAAAACCCACTGGACTCACATACTCATGACAGGCAGAAAACACCTCTTGCGTCAGCACGTCACACTTCTCCACTGCATAAGAGGCTGAAATCACACAGAAAGACATTGAAGCCAAGCAACCTAAAAAGGCACAAGGTTATGCATAACAAGGTGAATGTGTCACCTGCTTGCTGGTGTGTGTCACAAGGATCCAGTTGGGGTAAGCTGGGCCGTGGCACACATGCTGAAGACACACGCCATGCATTTCCAAACAAGTATGGCGTGCTTTCAATCATGCCAGAGGGTGCACTAGAGTAACGCATCAACAAAATTCACTCACAAATTGAAGGAGAGTAGGAGAATAAGTTAAAAATGAGCAAACAGCAAGATAGGGAAAGAAAGCTGGAAGTAGACTGAAACCCACAGGAAGTCATCCTGAATGTTGCCGTTAAAGGTTCCGCAGAGCCCCACAGTATCGTCTCTCCACTGCTCTTCCAACTGCAGGTACAGTCTGAACTCCCTCCAGTTATACTGCAGCCGCAGACCCTGCGATGACTTCACCTGAACAAACATGGATGACAGCTCCTGGATCTGAAAGACATCTGAAAAGACATCAGTTTATTAAACACATGAAGGTCTATGAATAACAGACACACCTACTTTTTTATTGTGGAATATATATATATTTTTTTTATGTATATAGTTCACCCAAAAATGTCTTTATTTACTCTTTTCTTTCTTTCTTTCTTTCTTTCTTTCTTTCTTTCTTTCTTTCTTCTGTGGAACATTCAACATCAATGATGATATTTTGAAGAATGTTGGGAACCAAACACTTTTGGTTACAAATGACTTCCATTGTATGTACAAAAAACTTTGAGACATATCTCAAAGTATGTTCTATTGTGTTCCACCGAAGAAAGAAAGTCTTGGAATGACATGAGGATTGATTAAATAATGACATAATTAAAAAAAAAATTACTTTAAAAGTAAAACATAAAACCAGACATAATGAATGGACATCAGTGTGGCGGATATGTGTCTGTATGTAATCTGTAATCTGAAACACATTTAAAGTAAATAAAGTTTAAATCACAGAAATATATTCATCTACTAATAGAAGAGTTCCCATCCAGAAAAGCATGAGGCTGAATCATGGTACAGTCATGGTATTACATGGTAATATTAGGACAAATGCATGGTATTTACATGGTATCCAAAAGTACTTTTGTCCTTGAAAAAACTATGGTAGTACTTATTGATACATTTTTGGAAGTGTTATAGCACATTTCCATGCCAACATATATCCATCTCATTACAGAGCAGCTGTAGTTCATTACCATTTGAATACGGTAGTGAGATCCTGAACTGGCTGGCCAGAAAAACCTCTCCACTGTGGCTCATTGTGATCTCAGTACGTGGATCCTCATCCAGCATCAGGTTGACTGACTGAATACAAGCACCATCCAGATTCTGCAGACATAACAAAGCAAAACAAAATCAGAAAGTCAGAATGTCCCATTCCAGCACACATAATATCAGCAGCTATAGAACTGCTGCATCAAACACAATGGATGAATGTCAGCACAGGGAAACAAACCTATCGGATCATCTGTTTCAATTTTGACTAATTCAGTAATCATGTTGTTTAGGAATTAAGCATTTATGCTTGTGAACGAGTTACTGAGAGCTGTTCACAGGAGATAAACCACTCAGACTCTGAATCGCTCCATTCAAGGAAATGATGGATGCTACCAACAGGTGCCTATGTGGGGATCTTTCAGCAGTCGCTTTACTGAAATACATCTCTCGCTCTCGCTCTTCTCTCTCTCTCTCGCTCTCTCTATCAGCAACTACAAAGTCTCTGGCTCTGTCATTCAGAGGCTCAGATAAGCAGAATAGCTTGTTCAGAGTCCAGACAGTGACACCATACACCAGGCTGCTCTCTGTGTGTTGAGTTTTAGCATCAGCAGGTCTGGGCTTCAGGAAAGGAAGGCTTTGAGGGGGAGAATCTCTTCATGTTTTGTATCGTTTCATGTTTTATGTGTCTAATCACGGCACAAGCTCATCTAAGACTTTGCTTTATCTCAACCCAAAAAAACGAAACTTTAGCCAAAAGAAAGGCTGTGCAATTATTTGTGCCTAATCTAGCACTAATTTAACTAACGCACTAAAAAGTACAGCTGAAATGCCAATAGCTTGACTAATCACACAAATCTAGAAGCTGTAATCTTAAGTCTGTCTACTGAAGCCGTGTTCCAGCCACCAGATTTCTCTTTAGATCACCACACTAGAGCAGTTCTGGAACATGATGAATAAAGGTTTGGCATGCTACATCTGGCATGCCTTAAGTCTTTTCTCTTTTGTGTGCTAATACTTGAGGTTTGTGTTGGTGCGGATAGCATGAAAGTGCAGAGGGACTTACGGCTCCACAGGGTGCATTCTGAATGGTCACAGTGAACCTGCCCGAGTTTCTGCTCTTGGCTAAAACGTACTGGCACGTAGCAGGAAATGTGTAAACACGGCCATCAAATGACTGGAAGAACATATCTCCTGTCACAGAGCACTCCCCTGTTAAAAAAATATATATTTTTAAATAAATAGGGTACACTACCATTTAAAAGTTTGGAGTTGGATACAATTTTTTTATATTTTTTTAAAAAGTCTCTTATGCTCACCAAGGCTGCATGTATTTGATCAAAAATGCAGTAAGAAACTGTAATATTGTTTTCTTTTTTAATATATTTTCAAATGTAATTTATTCCTGTGATGAACCAGTCAGTCTTCAGTGTCACATGATCCTTCAGAAATCATTTTAATATGCTGATTTGGTGTTCAAGAAACATTTATTATTATTATCAATTGTGAAAACAGTTGTGCGTTTAATATATTTGTGGAAACCAGGATACATTTTTTAGGATTCATTAATTAATATAAAGTTCAAAAGAACAGCATTTATTTTAAATAAAAATCTTTAAAATTGTAAAAAGCCTTTACTGTCACTTTTAATCAATTTAATGCATCCTTGTAGAATAAAAGTTTTAATTTTCTAATTAATAATTAATTTTACTTGCTGTTTAGGGTTTATGCTATGACGGAAGCCTTTTAATTAATACTATGTTCAACTTACCAAAGTGAAATTTTGTAATGAGTTATTAAAGAGAAGTTATTCCATTAGAATAAGGTGTATTCATCAATACACAAACAGTATATGAGGAAAGGTGAATCAGACTTGTTATGTTTGGCTAAATGAATAAAATCTCTGGAATCGCAAGGTAATTAATTGTTAATAAGATACATTCAGAACCAGTGAATTGAGAAAATGTGGTTTAGAAAGATGTAAATGAATGAAATGTAAAAATGATTATACAACGATGGTACAGTAAATATGAAAAAAGTGAATAAAAAGAAAAACAGATAAACACCTGGGCAGTTGTGCTCTGTGCAGTTCCATATGCCCCCAACACATGAGCTGAAAATAAAAATGCAGGAACAAAAATGGATCCATACTGTACATTCAGTACAACACAAACAAGCATTAATATTTCTTCATGCATTCAAGCATGCAGTGCATAAGATAATATAGTGTCTGACCAGTTGTTGCAGTCTTCCTGTATGACATGTCCAGAGGGGTACAGCATCCCGTGGTGCTCACAAGGACAGTCTGATGCCTTAACACACACTCCATCCTCGTAGATCAAATCTAGAGACAGTAAAATTATTTTATTGTCTTCAAACAATCATAAATGAACACATATATAAAGCTTGTGTTTAGTTTATTTAGTGTTACTACCATCAGGGCAGTAGCAGCCATCCAAACACTGTAGCTTGCTGTCTATACACATATGTTCAATCTTGCAGTGCACTGGACAGCAGGTAATGCACTCTCTGAAAAGGAGCTCGCCGGGGCAATCAACATCTACAACCAAGAACAACAGACACTCTCACAATATGTATCTAATGACAAAAATATATTCTAACACTTAAATGATCAAATGGCTAAAAGCACTGAAATATTTGACGTCTGCAGATGAAATAAACCATTAGATGAGCGTTAGAGTGATTTTATAACTTAACGTCATGCCTAACAACTGTGGTAAAATGACTGTAACACACGACATGACTTTTGCTTTTATAAAACGCAGCCAATAGCAAAATATAAATAAACTGTTAAAATTATTTTTTACACTACCATTCAAACGTTTGGTGTCAAGAAGAATTTTCTGCAAAGAAATTAATACTTTTAATGCACAAAGATGCAAATTTATCAAAAGTGACAGTAAAGACATTTACTTTGTCACAAAAGATATCAAATAAATGCTGTTCTTTTGAATTTTCCATTCATTCAAAATCCATTCAACATTGATAATAATAAGAAATGTTACTTGAGCACCAAATCAGCATATTAGAATGATTTCTGAAGGATCATGTGATATACATTTTAAAGGTGTGTATATATTTGCTATTTTACATCTGAATACTCAGTCAGTCTGAAATATGTTTTATAATATTTACAGTACATTTAACACCTTTATGAAATACACTCAAATATCTTAGCAACATTTGTGTATCTGCAAGTAACTTACTGCAAACAGGAAAGTGTGCTCTCCAGTTATGCAGCGGGTGTTCAGCATGGGCACATGCTCTAGCATACTCTGTGAACACGTGGCACACCACATCACCATTGGGACCAGACCTGCACCACGTGAAACAATTATACACACACAACAGTTAGAAAGTGCAATAGTAGCAATAACATGAGTATGTTTAGGATAACACTTTGGAAAGTAATGTCAGTAGCTTTGCAATGCATATAGCTTGTCAGTGGTTCAGTTTTATGTCAGTACTTACAGACAGAGGTCATTGGAGCAACTGGCCATGTATGAATACGGACTGACAAACTCATGGCAAGACTGGAACGGTTCCTTCAGTAGGGTGGTACAAACTTCTTCCACTTTCTGCAGTAAAGAACCAGAGTCTTTATTAACCAGCTATATTTATTTTGTGTGTGTGAGAGAAAGAGAGAGAGAGTGTATGTGTGTGTACCAATAAGACATGAGGATCCTTCGTGGCACATGGTGATGGGTAGAGAGAGGGAACGACAGGACATCTAGCCAGCTGTGGCTCCTCCTCTGCCCAGCTGTTTCCAAACATGGACAAATCCTGTGTGAAAACACCTGAAGCAAACAATGATAATGCATATGAGTAGGTGATGCATCGTGTTCATGCACTTTTTTATAAATCAACAACAAGATTTTAAAATCACTTTTTTTAAAGGCAAATATTCTCTAAAACTACATGCATAATAATTATGAAAGAATGTATTATTATCAGTGTTGGGGATAACGCATTACAAGTAACACAAGTTACATAATCAGATTACTTTTTCATGTAACTAGTAAAGTAACACATTACTTTTAAATTTACAACAAAATATCTGAGTTACTTTTTCAAATAAGTAACGCAAGTTACTTTGTTTTCCCAATTATTGACTGAACTCTGAGCTGTTCCCATGTTGAGAGAAATCGGGAGTAAGTGTAGAGGCGTTGTGTGTGCTGTGTGACCATGATGGTTATTCTAGACTAGTTCTAGACTAAATGTAAGCGTACATTTACTCATTTACTTCTTCTCCTGAGTCCTATTCTTCTGTATTCCAGAATGGCAGCACAGCTGAAAGGCTTGTTTGTTTGAACTGCGCCCTCTACTGTACAGGCGCGAATTTGCATTTCCTTGAGCCCGAGGCTTATTCATTTCACTTTTATTGTGAAAGGGCCTTTACATTTGCCAAAAATAGAACTTGTTTGTTGTTATAAAAACAATCAAACAAACAGCCCAGCCCAGATGAGAAAAAGTAACGCAAAAGTAATGTAACACATTACTTTCCATAAAAAGTAACTAAGTAACCCAATTAGTTACTTTTAGGGAGTAACGCAATATTGTAATGCATTACTTTTAAAAGTAACTTTCCCCAACACTGATTATTAACTATTTAAAATAGTTTTATATGGAGTACAGCATGTCACACCACAGAACATTTTAACTTCCTTTAAGTATTTCATGTCAACTACCCTTAGCTTCATCAAATATTACTTGTCTGACTGTCAAAAGCAAAGAAGTTGAGAGAAAAATGTTTAGGATTTAATTTGAATTACTATATATATAATATTGCGTATCACCGGTATTAACAGGCATAATGTGAAAAAGCAAAGAAAAAAAATTTGATTGTCGAATAAAATCAATACTTTCTAATCTTGATCTATTATTGCTGATAATTTTCCTTTCCATCACACAGTTTTAATTCAAATGACACAATAAATTTAGTAAAACTTGCCATAGCTGGTCTTTAGGTCATCCTGAGTGTCAGCATTGAAATTGCCACAAAGTCCACAGGTGTGTCCAACAAACTCAGGACTCATCTTGATGTACACAGAGCCAGTGAACCCCTGCCAGGCCAGGGTGAAACCCTGTGGCTGTGACACTACGATGTAGTCAGAGATTCGCTGCAGCTCAACATCGTGGATGTGATGGGGCAGCTGCACACTACAGAGAGAGGATATTAAACTACAGTCAATACAACACACACTTAAACCATCACTGTACAGCTTCTTTAAAAGAATCTCTGAGATATCGTGTAGGTCAAGTTGAGGTTAAGTGACTAGTGTGTGGTTGAATGTGAATGTTCATTACCTTTGACCCTTGAAAGTAACACTGAAGTTCTGTAACCTAATCTCCCCCTCCCACGGCAGGAAGAGGCTGATTGAACGTGTGCAGGAGTACGGGAAAGAACTGCATTCTGGGTCATTATGCACCTGCAGATCAATAATTAATAAAGAAGCATGATATGAGAATCTCGCCATATTAAAGTTACCATGAAAACAAAAGGGACTTTTCTTATTTTTTTATGGAATATTGCAGTGTTTATTATACTCCCCCTCCCCCTGCAACGACGTCTCTTATCTGATGACGGGTTTACCGGTGTGAGGGCGGGTCATCCTGTCACTCACTTGAGATCACAGGAATAGCAAACCAATGGACAAAATCAAGTTTCGCCCTACATTTCTTTTTGTTCGAGAAGCTGTTTCACTTGGATATATGTTACAATCACAACTTCCGTTTCATGCCAACTTTAAAATAACCAAATTTTAGGTTATAAAGAATTCCAACTCTAAAATAAAGCGGAAGTAAACCACATTACCACTAGTATAAAGAGTCTGCAAACACAGCTCTTAAAAAGCTTCCACTACATCATCAAAGAGCGGAGTCTACTTATCCAGAGCAGCCGGGCCAATCCTGCTTAAGTTCTGCATTACTGTCAGCCATCCTTTCAATTCATTGATAAATGATATTGGCACTTAAGCTAATGGCCTAAAAAAAACTCCTGGCTGAGTTAGCTCACCTCCTCTGGATTCCCATCAGTGAGTCTGGGAGAACAAAGGCAATTCTGTTTTGGCCCTGGCTGTAATTACTGTATTAAACTGTAATGGGCATAAATGACCATAATAATGAGATCACTTTCTCTATGAATGCCAATAAATATCTTCCTCGGGCAACAGTTGTGCAGTACACACACACACACACATACTGTATATGGCATCTCTGATGCAAAGCAGAGAACAGAAGCTTGCTCAAACGAGCCACATCTGAAGCTAATAGCAGTCAAATGGCAAAAAAGGCAACAAATCACCATCTGGTAAAGGACATATTCTCAACCACTAGAACATCAGTGAAACTACAAATGTATGCTGTAGTAAATTAGCATTTATAAACATTATAAGAGATCACCTGTATATGTACACTTGACCGGGTGCTGTCTTCACAGTCTTTCAGTAACGTGTAGCTGCATTTTCCAGGGAAGTAGTAATAAAGTCCATCAAAGGTTTCATAGTTATATTGTCCCCACGAGCGGCACGTCATCTCTCGCTCAAAGCCTATGTTGGGGACTGAAACATTTTATCTATTATATGTCATGCCAAAACTCAGAGAGGAATCTCAAAGTGAAATTAAGTGTTGCATGTTGCACAGTACAGTACCTGTCTGGCAGTGTGTTCCAGTGGCCTGGTATAAAGTGCAGTTACAGGAGTCTGGATGGACACACCAACCCCCATTCAGACAAGAAGATGTACACTCACCTGCACAACAGAAATAAAGCACATTCAAATAGTGTGTGTTTCAGTGCGTTTAAGCGTGTGTTTGATATCTGGTAACTGAAGTGGTCATTGAAGCATTAAGATGAATCCAGCTCTTGTGTGTAATGATGACACTCATCAGCCTATTGAACAGATGTCCACTGAAAGAGGAGACAGTCCCTTTCTCACATTTCAAATGAGCATAACTCTTATTGTTTTCAGTTTCTCACAACAAAAATAAGGTTTATGCATCACAAACTTGCACACACTGTAATTATTAACATGTTATAATAGTTAGTAACACAAACAAGCAAATTACGGTCTGTCCACAACATTGACACATTAACGAACAGTTCCTTAACAGATACACGTATGTGCAAGTGTAAACAAAAAGGCATGGAAGCTGAAATAAAACAATAGGGGGAAAACACACACAAAGAGATCACTGGGCCTCCTCCTAAAGTATGGTAACATTCAGCTCAAGTCTTACCGGTGGCTCTGCGGAGTGATGGCTTCTGTGCTTCTGTTTGCTCTGCTGAAGATGTGTTGCTCTCTAAGGATCTCTTTAGAGAATAAAATGATTGAAGTTAACACATGTAACAGTGGTTCTGTGACCGCTAGCGGGTCCACAGGGCTAGTCCAGGGAGTTTGCCAATTATTGTTTGATTTTAAACTACTACTACTACATTCGATATTTAGTTGATGTCAACCAGCTGAAGTTAAGGAGTTTAGTTCATCCCACATTCAAGTGTACTGAGTAAAATTCAAATGTAATGTGCATGACTCTGCACATTAAAACTGATTATTGTAATGTGCATAAAATATGTAAGTACATTAATATTGTAGCATATGCATGTCATGTTTAAAATGAAACACTCAGGTTTATTATTATTATTATTTGAAATATGTAGCATGGGGGTCCCTACTCTGCCTCTCAATCCACCAAGAGGTCCTTGGCTTGGAAAGAATCCGGTACTAGACTGAAAGAATGAATTCAATTGGCAAAAAAGACACAGAACTCTTAAAATTTGAGGTTATTATACAAAGGCATTTTTGTTAGGCTACAAGTACATAAATATTGAGCTTATGTAACTCTAGCAGTTCTAATTAGTTGACTAATTAAACCTAAGTCCTGCTGCTACATTCATTTGTTTTCATATGTATCGGATTAATGAAGACCTCCAAGGTGAAATCTATCAGGAGAATAGAAGCAGGACGCCGCAGGGCAAATCTGAAATTCCAATCAATGTCCTAATCTAATAAATCACTGTACCCTTGTACAAAATGTGCTGCGCATAACATGGATAGGAGATTATTATTACCGCAGGAGGGGGTACATGAGAGCGATTAGCGATTCACTTCACTTCAGAACTAAATCATTTTCTTATCTGACCGAAACCGGCTCTATTCTGCCCGCTTCTCCCCATCACACCTGATATCTGAGAGTTCAATAATTTTATGTAGCTTACGAGGCTGTAACGGAGATGTATTCTGACATAATGAACGGGGCCAGTGTGTCTCAGTGAATAGCGGCTCTGGGGAACAGCCGCTCCAGCTTTACCAATCCTGAGCGCACAGCGGACACCTGAAACCGCTTTACTGCCTCCGAAATGACGACTTTTGTCCCAAAGAGCTCAACAAAGCCAGCACTGGGGGATGTGTTTTCAGTGTGCGAATTAAACAATGAATTTCAGGGGGGTCAACTTCTTTTAAAAGAAAATTTGCAAGGAATTTTTCGGTGCGCAATCTGTCTCTTTTAGAATTGTGCAACTGATTTTTGGGCGCACCAGATTAACCAAATGCCAAATAAATACATTTAAAAGAAATAAACAAAAATCACTAGTTTTAAGTCAGACTTAATGTAAATTTATAATACAAATATAATGACGCAGTGTTAATGTTTGGTCAGACTCGGACTGCTCGAGCAGTCCGAAACTGTCGTATAAGAAATGAACCCTGATATCATTCGTGCATAAGTCTTTTCTTCTTCAATTATTAAACACTTGGCATTGGTGAATAGTATGCTAATGAAAAACAGTAATGGAAAAAAAATTAACTGAGCCAGGGGAGAAACGATTATCTTAGCTTTTGCTAGAACTGTAGAAATGTATCGAGCTATAACGTTTAAAATTCCTTTAAAAACCCGCATTGAAATGCGTAATATTTCACTTTAATTTAGATCCTAATTTAATCAGATTCTCACCATGCTTGTTTAACAACCTCGACTTACAAACCCGCCTTAATTATAGATCAAGAAAACGGATATTTTGCAAACACCTTGTTTTCTGTAATGTTATGCATTTAACCTCATGGCGCTGCATTTAGCGCAGGTTTCCTGTGCGCTCTCTCAATGCATCGCTTCAGCTCTCCTACCTGCTCCGTTTGGAAAGCGGGATCCCATTTCTCCAGCATTATCCTGCTGCTTTCGCTGCTGCTGGGACACACAGAGAACAAGGAGCGGTTTGTTCCTCGCACACAGCTAATCAGCACTTGTGTTCGACAGAAAAGCCAGAGACTCACAGGCGTTTCGACTGAGCTTTGACGGCCTGTTTCACAACTATTACAGACCTGAAGACCTTTCAGGTGATTTCATCAAACATGCGTAAAATTAGCGCGAGTTAAGTCACGAGGCCGGATGCCTAAGTTTTAAGATGCTCAAAATGTGCAGAACGTTTACCATTATCATGTAAATAGATGTAAATTGTAATACAAAAGTTTTTATTATTTTTATTTTATTTTTTCCGTTTCAATAAATAAATAAATGAAAATAAAACATACAAATCAGCACATAAATGTAAATAATGTAAATCGTAATACTTACTTTTCAAAATCATGCTGTTGTGTTAAATTCAGACTTTCAGTTCCCCAAGTGATATGTGCTAAAAAGAAACAAATTATCATATTAGTGCGGCACTTTTAAACGTTTATGATTAGATTTTGTTTTCAGTCAGTGTAACACTTTTCTGTATCAAACAATTTAATCAAACGTTTGGAAACTATGCATTATATATTAAAAATATAAATTATATTTTTATAAAAATGATTAAGACCATTATGCAACTCACTTTGATAGGCTAGAGTAAGATAAGGAATTTAGGCATAAAGACCATTAACATTATATTACAGTTCTTCCTTCACTGCCAGAGGAAGTGTTTTTCCTTCCTTTTACAACAATAATATAAACTTTTTACTAAATATTTTACACAGTTAAATTACCTACATTTAATTTAAAATGATAATCAGTATATTAGAGCATAAGTGAACACACCAGTCCATCGTCATGCTACTTACCTTGATATATTAGGATAAAGAATAATAAATAGAGTAAAAAAAGTTTCTTTCCGGGAGTTAAAATAGGATCCATTCGTGACTCATGCGAATCACTTGAAATGGAATGAGATTCTCCCCTCACAGTCTTACACCGATGGGCACTACCGACGCATATTCCCGTCTGAGTGCAGCAGCTCCTCGCGCTCTCTCTCTCTCTCTCTCTCTCTCCTGTGTGTCCGCGCTCATCTCAGGTGCTGAAGATAACACCCGTTGCGCGCTCTCCGTCATTAGCATAATATATGCTAATGAACATCACTAATTCATAACCACAACTTCAGGGAGAGAACGGGAGGCCTGTTTACTGTTGCTGCAAGAAAATGCCTAAGTTTTGGCTTAACTGTTATTCCTTTATTTCATTATTGACAATAAAAACCATTTTGATCAAGTGACAGGTCCACTGAAGGTGGTAAACGGATAGTTCACCTTAATAAAAAAGACAATTCTGTCATCATTTACTCGATCGTCCTCGTGTTTTTTCACATCTGTATAAATTCCTTGCTTCTCAAAAGGAGATGGTAAGAAGCAGAACGAGAGGTCTCCATTCACTTTCATTATACTGAAAATAAAAAGATGCGATGAAAGCGCAAGGTAACCGAGACCGTCAGTGCATTCTGCTTAAAGGGTATGTTCACGCAAAAATGAAAATTCTGTCATTAATTACTCACCCTCATGTCGTTCCAAACCCGTAAGACTTCGTTCATGTTCGGAACACAAATGAAGATATTTTTAATGAAATCTGAGTTTTTTCTGTCCCTCCATAGACAGCAATTTAACCACCACTTTCAAGGTCCAGAAAGGCACTAAAGACATTGTTAAAGTAGTCCATGTGACTGCAGTGGCTCAAACTTAATTTTATGAAGTGACAAGAATACTTTTTGTGTGTAAAATAACAACTCTATTCAACAATATCTTCTCTTCTGTGTCACTCTCATACATTGTTTACATCCAGCGCTTCCAGGTTCTACGTCAGAACGTGACTCGTTATTGGCCGGCTCCTGCGTCAGCATCACACGAATGCGTCCTGCTGCTCACGTGAACGAAGGTCTTAATGGTTTGGAATGACATGAGGGTGAGTAAATTATGACTGAATTGTTATTTTTTGGGCGAACTAACCCTTTAACACCTGCCTAATATAGAACAATTTTGGAATATTATTTTTGGAAACTTGAACCCTGTAGTAATATTCAGAGTAAATTTCAGAATCTGTATGCCAGCAGCAGTGATGTGCACATAATCTGCAGCTGGATTGTTGTGAAGCTAAACATGTAAAAAAGAGTGGACAGACAGAAGCCTTTCTCAGAAAGAGAGCTGAAAGATCAATCAAAGTGAACAGAACCGATTTTACTGCAAAATCCATTTGAGTAGTTTCAGATACAATGACATTGAAGGTGATTATTATTTTGAAATTTGTCCTTTTACACGAGATCTTATGACTTTAACATCATTATAATAAATAATTACTGTATTAAGTCTAACACCACATAGATAAAACCATACTGCATTGCTTTGTACTGGGCTACAGTAAACATTTACATGCCAGCTTCTTTGCAACATATGAAACTTCAAAAAATCAATCCTGAGCTAACGTGTGATATAAAGAGGTGTGATTTGACAGTAACAAGATATTTTGAACGTCTGTGGCATTCACAAAATTAAGATCGACTGGGTTATTTATTGGGACTAAATTCTTCCCCAGTGTGTGTGGAGGTAAGTTAAATGCCCATGGGTGTGTTGTAAACTGCCCTCTCTCACACAATGTGGCCATAAACACCATACTCATAAACAACCCTTTTCATAATTTTTATAGTCTAAGTTTATGTTCTATGTGAGCGCCCTCCAGTGGCTAGCAGAACGCTAAAAACAGCAGCATTGATGACACACTGGATGTATCCGAAGGATGGCACACCGTATGTCTCATAGAGGAATCCTCCGATAGTTGGGCCCACAGTTCGCAAAAGAGACTGCACCGAAGCACACAGACCCAGCATGGTTCCTAAATACAACACACAAACACCACACAAAGTGCTTGAATTTTGTTTCCTTTTGAATGATTAACTAGTTGATGATTAATTTTTTTATAAAATATATTGTTAATATAAATGTGTAAAGAATGAATTAAAGGTGCAGTAAGGGATTTCTGAGAAACACTGTTAAAAGTGGATCGGACTGAGTACCACAACCAAAGTCTCTTTCAAAGAAAGTCTGTTCACTGTTCAATATTTGCAACACCTCCGGGCAGCTATTTCTGGCATGCAAGAACAAGTCCTATCTGATTGAATGGGGGAATCATGAAATATCAAAAAAGCTTGTTAAACTCACAATTAAATAACATATTTCAAATCAGCAACAAAATCTGACATGACCTGTCACATAAATGTTTCTTAGGCCGTGTGTCCACCAAAGAGTTTTTAGCCAGTTGAAAAAGCCAGGCACTTTGCTGAAAACACCTAGCTGTGGGCGCTTGAGAGAGCTTCGGCAGCGCACTGTTTTTTTTTTTTTTCTTCAGTTAAGAAGTTTTAGGACCCACATTAATATTAGAAAATGGGCAGTCGTAATATAAACAATTGGGCAGTCGTGGCCTTTTGTGGGTTTGATTCTCAATACCGGCAGTAAATGACTAAGGTGCCCTTGAGCAAGGCACCTAAAGCTAGGCACACACTACAAGATATTCGGGGTGGTTTTGGACCGATTTCTCCCCCCCTTCCGACAATCCTAGGTAAAGCACGGATTCTCTTGATGGTTCTACAGATTATCTTATCAGATTTTCCTGTGGTGTGAGGTGTGTTAAAGGATTAGTTCAATTTCAAATGAAAATTCCACCAAGATTTACTCACCCTCAAGCCATCCTAGGTGTATATGACTTTGTTCTTTCTGATAAACAGAATCGGAGATATATTAATAAATATCCTAACGCATCCCAGGTTTATAATGGCAGTGAGCGATACCAACGAGTATGAAGCTAAAGAAACTGCATCCATCCACATCCATCCATCATAAACATATTCCACATGGCTCTGGGGGGTTAATAAAGGCCTTCTGAAGCAAACTGATGCGTTTGTGTAAAAAAAATCCATATTTAACAAGTTATGAAGTAAAATATCTAGCTTCTACCAGACTGCCTTCCGTATTCAAGTTACGAAAAAAAAATGGAACTGGCGTCGCATCAGTTAAGCTTTTTCCATAAGTTGAATAGGGAAGGCGTAGGACATAGTGTAAGCGTTTTGAACTGCGACAGGCGTTGCGCTTTCTTCCTAAGTTGAATATGGAAGGCGATCTGGTGGAAGCTAGATAAAGGCCTTTATTAACCCCCCGGAGCCGTGTGGAGTACACGTTTATGATGGATTGATGTGGATGGAAGCACTTTCTTCAGCTCATACTCGTGGGTCCCATTCCCTGCCATTATAAAGCTCGGATGTGTCAGGATATTTATTAATATACACTATATTGCCAAAAGTATTGGGACACCCAATTGAATTCAGGTGTTCCAATCACTTCCATGGCCACAGGTAATCAAAATATCAAAATAAAATCAAGCACCTAGGCATGCAGACTGCTTCTACAAACATTTGTGAAAGAATGGGTCGCTCTCAGGAGCTCAGTGAATTCAAGCGTGGTACCGTGATAGGTTGCCACCTGTGCAATAAGTCCATTCGTGAAATTTCCTCACTACTAAATATTCCACGGTCAACTGTTAGTGGTATCATAACAAAGTGGAAGCAATTGGGAACAACATCAACTCAGCCACGAAGTGGTAGGCAAAGTAAAATCACAGAGCGGGGTCAGCGCATGCTGAGGCGCACAGTGGGCAGATGTCGCCAACTTTCTGCAGAGTCAGTAGCTACAGACCTCCAAACTTCATGTGGCCTTCAGATTAGCTCAAGAAAAATGCGTAGTCTAAGTCTGACCCAGTGCATGAGACATAATCAGGTGCGACTTGTTTTCCAGAAAATAAAGTAGGCTAAATTATAAAATTATGCTTTATTATTAAAAAGTGCATGCATATTTACAAATGGGGATATATGCCAATAAAACAATTAGCCTATATTATGTTCATTACTCCCACTCACACTGACTTTGGGTTTAATCACTGTTATAGGCTAATAATTATGAGGGGTCCTTTTCAAACGCGGAAGTGTGATAAAGGCACTGATCTAGGCTACATAAATTCTTTATTATAGATCAGATAAAGGCATATTTCGTACACGTCACATACAAAATATATCGTTTTAACAAGAAAAATATGTAATTTTAACAACATAGCATCTCGTTATTACGAGAAAAGATATAATTTTAACGACATAACATCTCATTATTACAACATAATTGAGTGGAAAAAATAATATGTATGTGTCAGCAATGCGCCACCGTACTGGAGAGACCCAAGCGGGAAGGCCTGAAAATATACACCGAGGTTGTGTTGTTTCTGCTCCATACGTGAGTAACATTGGTTTTGCTATGTTTCACAGAACAAAGATATGCTGTTAATGTAATGTTATCTAACAGGACAGTTTTGAGTGTCGCTGTTTGTCTGGAGCTGGTGTGCTGCTGGCGACTAACAAAGAACTCTTGCTTGTATATACTCTTGTGTACTGTATGTTTATTTTTTGTTCTTTCTTGTCGTTTGTACACCTTTTTTTTTTTGCTTCGCTTCAGCTATGGTAAAGAGACATCCACTTTTGTATTGCATGTCTGTGCATTTTGAGAGTGGAGCAATGAAGGGAGAGGTGTTTGTTTGGCTTCATTTCAAATATCAACAGTGTTTCTCAGAAATTACTTACTGAACCTTTACTAAAATAATTATTATTCTTATAAAAAATGATAAAAAAAAACTATTCTGTCATTTTCAAATGTATTGCAATTATGAAAACATTGAGTATATTTATGTGTACTTATGCACAAGGGCATCTAGTTGAGTGCGTAGATTACCTGTGTCAGAGGGAGACACACTCTTGGTCAACATGCTATCTGTGATGACATTGAAGACACTTAGAGAAAACATCATTGGTATCACGATTAAACAAAACTGAAACACATTGGTCATCATAGCCTGAAAAACACACAAAACACAAACATAAACATAAACACTTAAAGGAGATAGACACATCACTAATTGTTCCATAGTTACTAAAACTAAAAATAAAAAAGGGAACTGGATGGATGATTTTGCAATATCAGTTTACCTGTGCAAGGCCCACTACACTGCTTATCCCAACAGACAGTAGCAGTAAAGAGTACTCTGTAAATCTAGATGTAAGACGCCCAATTACAGCACCTTGGATCACCTTTAACAGTAAGAGACCAGTGTCACTTATTACCAAAGAAAACCACCTCAGCACAGCAGTGCTTTAATCCAAAACTATTTATATGGCATATGATTGAGTTGAAGTGTGCATGTGCTTATACCATTTGAACTATGCCAAAGTAAGCCATCAGATAGCCATTCTGCTCTGCCTTCAGTTGGAAGAAGTTCATGGCAATGATGGAGAACATTACTTGAAATATACCTGAAGCACAAAAGAAACAGAAATATATAAAACACAAGAAAATGATGGACCTCTGCATTGTGACATACTTTGAGCAAAACAGATTATCAAAAAAGAAAAAGAAAAAATATAGGGCAGGGACTTAGTTCTATCCATCAGTGGTTGATTGGATGGAAGATGGTCTGAATGCAAGCTTGCAGTAGATTGCAAGAAAGGGACAGGGCTTAAGTGGACTAAATGATTGGAGAAGATGGTGAATTTTCATTTCATGCAAGTTTCCACTGTGTTTCAATAAGTTTAAAGTCAGAAACAGGAACAGTTAATATATGTGTTCACCTGATGGCAATCCAGACATAATCTTCACAGTAAATGTCTTTGCAACACCTGGAAACTTCATCAGTCTTGTGATCTCCCCCAGATTAAACACAGACTTTGATGATCCCTTCTCTAAACAAAGACAAAAGTATTAATATACAAGATTTTTAAAGTGTGTATAGGTGAGTCTTGTGTGTTTGTCTGTTTGTCATACTGTCACTCTCTGGCAAGGTGTGTATTTTGGTCTGTTTAGGGATGAAATTCAACACCAACAGCAAAGAAACAAAACTCCCGATAGCCGCAAAAGATGCTGCAAACTTTTCCCTGCAAAACACACAAAAAAACATAATCATTGGTATTTAAACTGTGTTGTACTGGATCAGTGATGCCTTCATCTTATCTTTATGTAGTATAAAACATAATTAGATTTTCTTAGAATGCAGTTTTTCCAAAGTACAAATGGTAATGTTTTGTACTAATGGACAAAAAGCACACAGAGTATCAGGGAGAGCTTACATATTAACAAAAAACATCATTTGAGAAGGTGTGCTGAATTTTAAGAGATGTTGGCTAGCATATATATACTTGATATACTACTTGATTTAAAAAAAATAAATTAATATGTTTATTCTGCAACAATGCATTAAATTGGTCAAGAGTGACAGCATAATTATTTTTTCAAATAAATAAAATAAACTTTCCATACATCAAAGAATCCTAAGAAAATGTATCACATTTAAAAAAAAAAACTGATTCCAGCATTGATAATGATTATAAATGTATTTTGAGTTTCTTTACCAAATCAGCATATGAGAATGATTTCTAAAGGACCATGTGACACTGAAGACATGTGTAATAGCTGCTGAAATTCAGCTTTGCCAACACAGGAATAAATGACATTTTAAAATATATTTAAATACAGTTATTCAAAATTCTTAATGTATTTTTGATCAAATAAATGCAGCAATGGAAAGCATGGGAGACTTCTTTCAATCCCTTTAAAAAAAAATTGACTGACCCCAAACTTTATAATGGTAGTATAGGTGGTGTAGTGTGTCTTACCCAAAGCGTGTGCTGAGTGTCCCACCCAGTGTTGATCCTGCAATCATGCCAATGCCAAAGCAGAGGCCAAGTTTCCCAAGAGCATCTGCTCGCTTATCATTCTCTGACAGATCTGCCACCACCATTTGAGCGCCTACACACAGATACAAATGTAATCATGTACCTGTTTACAGTGTGTGTTTGAGTTACGTGTGTGTGTAAGAGAGCAGGAAGCATGTGTTACCTGGCAGTCCATGCATGAAAACAGCAGGTAGTTTGTGCACGAAAAGCATAAAAGTGCTGTCTGCCACGGTCAACAGTAGGAAATAAACCACTGACGCCAAGCAAGACACAGAGAGAGCAGTGCGTGCTCCAAACACATCTGCAAACCTGAGAACAGACACAACAAAAGGACATGACACACATCACATCCAAGTATGCGAATAAAATAAATCACTACTGTATAAAATAAACTAAAGTAACTGTATTACTATAACTAAAGATAGACGTTAAATAATGGGATATTTTGATTAAGCACACATATTTATCAACACCATATATTACCGTATATACAACACACACAGATCTGATTTCGGTTTACCTTCCATAAATAGGGCCTCCAAGCAGCTGAATAACTCCAACAGTGGTCTGAAGATACCCAAACCAAATAGTGTCGAATCCAAGCCTTTTCGCCAAATACTGTTTTCACACAGAAGACAAAACTAAACATGCAATGCAACCCATCTGTTATAACTCCTTTCTTTCTGTCTGAATAGCTGAAAGAGCCTGGATTAGACTAGAATAGGCCAAACACCACGGCCAGCTTTAATCTGCTATACAGCATTTATGTTGCATTTACATTTAGTTATTTAGCAGCAGCTTTTATCCAAAGCGACTTAAGAAATTAAGAATATCATAGGAACGTAATGCAGGTGAATAATAGATAAGTAAAAATATACATATTATATAAATTATAAAAAAAAAAAATCATATATATTATGTTATATGTACAAATATACATAGCCTATATAAAAAATTATTTATAAATTATCATTTTTGGATTAATTAAAAAATAATATATTCAATT
>RJVU01057542.1:3353241-3369052 GCA_003731715.1 Anabarilius grahami
TTGCAGCCACACAGCATCTCCCTCTGTGTTGTCAGAAGTGCTGCTCTGCACACTGATGTTATAGAGCGTTGAAGGCCACAGTTTGACAATCGTCACGTTGTTATGTAAACTGGTCATGTTGCTCTCTACCTTGCTACTGTACACCCTCACTACATATTTCGGAACACCTTCCACTCTTTATCAAACTAAAGAGATGGCATTTTCTGTTGTGGAATGAACTTGTAGGTTTTGGACAGGATTGGGCTCTGAAAACAGATGCCGAGGGAAGGATGAGGACTTGAGGAGATTTCAATGCACATATTCATGGTAGTTTTATGAAAATCTTAAAGGCACAGTTAACCCCAAATTTGTCAATATTTACTCACCCTCACATTTTCACCACAACCTTTATTTAATATTTTTAAATATGTAATTTATTGCTGTGATGGCAAATCTGTAATTTCAGCAGCCATTACTCCAGTCATCAGTGTCACATGACCCTTCAGAAATCATCGATGGTAACACTTTACAATAAGGTTCATTTGTTAACATTATTGTATTAACTGATATGAACTAACCATAAGCAATACATTTGTTACAGTATTTCTTCATCTTTAATAAAAAAAACTGTTGTTCATCATTTGTTCATGTTAGTTCACAGTGCATTAATTAATGTTAACAAATACAAAATTTGATTTTAATAATGTATTAGTACATTTTTTAATTAATAGTAACTGAGATTAATAAATGCTGTAGAAGTAATGTTATTCTTAGTTCATGTTAATTAATGTAGTTAACTAATGTAACCTTATTGTAAAGTGTTACCACATTTTTTATTATTATGACAAATGTTGAAAACGATTGTGCTTGCTGCTTAAAACTTTTGTGGAAACAGTGATGCATTTTATTTTTCAGGATTCTTTGATTAATAGAACGTTCAAAAGAACAGCATTTATTTGAAATGGAAATCTTTCATCTTTAATCTTTAATTACACTTTTGATCATTTTAATGTGACCTTGCTGAATGTTGTGCAATTACTTTTAAGAAAAACTTATTGATCCCAAAATGTTTGCTGAACTTACTGGTGGTTACATGATATGTGACAGAATCACTCTGGAAACCCATTGGCCCTACAGTAGCCACAGAAACATTATAGGATGTTCCAGATCGCAAGCCGTCCACAAGGAAAGTGTTATTAGAAGTGAGATATAGGCTGGTGTTATAGCTGGACCAGTAGGTCAGCCTGTAGTTGAAGCTGCCAGCTGTCATGTCCTGAGCTTCAGCCCATTGAAACAACACTGAATGATTGCTCTTTGACAAATCCTTAATCTCTCCTGGTCTGTTTGGATCTGCAACATACACAATCATAATCTATAAACACTAGTATAGTCCAATATGGTGCATGATTATTTATAAAAGTCTGCCACACGAAATCCTGACTATAGTTTGGGGTTGAATACTCACAAGTGGCCATGTTTACTGGAAGTGATGTTTCCCGGAAGGCTGCATTGACAGTCGTGAGTGTGACCGTGAAGACAGTCGCTGCTTTTAGCTGAGTGAAGGTATGATTGTGTTCAGTGTTATTGAGAACTGTACAGCTGCTCCATCCTTCACTGTTGATGTTCAGAATGTACCGGTCCAGCCCAACAACAGGATGATCCCACGTCACCAAGATTGAGTGATTAGAGCCTTGATTATCTAGTTTGGGAATCGCTGTAGAGAGAAAGAGAGAGAATGAAGAAGTGTCCCTTCAAGAGCAATAATTACCCAGATTGTTTGGATCAAAGGGAGTATTTGTGTTTGATTCTCCTTGTTGGAGTGTGTGTGGGAGTACATACTTGTGAGGACAGAGGTGTTCACTGGTTCTCCCAGAATGCCGCAGGCCAAACTATATACACTGAACTGACATAGGGTGCCAGGCTGCAAGTCTTGTACTGTGATGTTTTCAGAGGAAGTAGACAAGTTCCTACTGTTTTCTGTGCAGTTGGACACTAATACTCGGTAGGAAAACCCATCACGATACTCCTGAGGACGGGACCAGTTCAGCCTTACAGCAGAAACATTCAGGACGTCCTTTCCCACATTGGAAACTGGAAACGGCTCTGGAAAACAAACATACCACTGACTGTAGCGTAGATGTGATAACACGATATGTAGCAAGAACGTATGCAGTACTGTGTTGTCATGCAGTTTAGTAACTTACTAGTGCAGGCAGTTAGAAACTGGGGATCAGACTTGGTGAAGTCCGCCGTCTGCGTGATAATGCTGATGTTGTATGGACTAGCTGACAGCAGTGACAGTAGCTGCGCTGTGGTGATATTTACAGTCCTCTGGTTAATTGTGCCATTGGGGTGTGTGAAGGCGAGCAGGAAGGAGTAACCAGATTGCTGAACATCACGTTGTTGCCAGCTCAGAGTTAAACTGGTCTCGGTGTATCCATTCACTCTCACATCACTTACAGCAGTAGGATCTGAAAATCATTCACAAAAAACATACACTTATCCTTCAGCAATGTTCGGTTCAAAAATGGGCCGTACAGGGCCGAGGGTCCTATTCAGTAACTAACTCCATTAACCATCAATGAAGCATGCAATAACCACATATTTATGTTCCTTTGAGGGATGGTTCACCCAAAAATTAAAATTGTCATCATTTAGTCACCTTCATGTCATTCCAAACCCACAAGACTTTTTTGGAACACAAATGGAGATATTTGAATTATTTTCTCATTATTTTTGTCTGTCCATTATAAGTCTTTTCACGCTTCAAGTTCATAAAAACATCTTAAAGAAAACCATATGAATTGAGTAGTCTAATCCAACAATTCTAAAGAGACATGGTCACTTTAACAAATTTATTTAGGCTTTAATTCACATATAAACCTTGATCCATGCACATACTTAGAGTACATCAAATATGGAAATATGGAAAACTGAAGGTCAACTGTACTAGCTTGACACTCTAGAAACACATTTGTTCTTGTGTGCCAAGCAAGCACAATACTAAGTTAAATTTGCTAAAAAAAATAAAAAATAAAACAGTAAAAATTATTTAATAAATGTTAATAAATACAAGTGTGCACCACTTCCTCCCACCATGCCCAGGTGCACAGACCAGACAAAAACTGAACTCTGAAAATGTCTTAGTTTATTCAGGGCAATACTTTAAATGTTTCTGCTGAGGTTTTCTTCCATAGAAACATCACGTTAATCCAAAGAGAAAGAGCAATAAATGTCTGCACACTGATATATATATATAGTATAAAATCTCAACACAATTTCAAAATATTGTATTGTTGAAATCAATTTTTTTCTGAGAAAGAGTTCAAGCCGGGTGTATGTATTCATGTATTCAACTCGTGTGACTTGTGTATAAACATGGATAATTACAAATGTGCATTGCTTACTTGTATATGCAGTGAGATTCTGAGGAGAACTCAAATATCCCAGTGCACCAACAGTCCTCACAGTGATGCTGTACGGGACACCTGCACTGAGTCCTGTCAGAGAGCTGTAGTTTTGGCTGCAGTTCACTGAGCTTGAAATGAGTGTGCTGTTGCTGTACTGCAAGAGGAAGCAGTGTGACACTGTGCTCATGTTAAGGGGCCGAGCCCAGCTGATGGACAGAGAGTTTGTGCTCCGCTCGGTACTGAACTCGCCAGGAGGAGTAGGCACTGAAATGACAACAATATAGTCACAGATGTGATATACACGCAGGCCTAGAGCACCACCTACAGATCATCATATCACATTTTCCTAACCAAATCAAGTTATGAAACCTGTTAATGCTTTTATAAATGGTTGCAATAATTGTAATAAAAATATCTAATGATGACTATCTGTAAATGTAAACTCAAACTTTACAAGTTTGANGGAAGGCTGCATTGACAGTCGTGAGTGTGACCGTGAAGACAGTCGCTGCTTTTAGCTGAGTGAAGGTATGATTGTGTTCAGTGTTATTGAGAACTGTATAGCTGCTCCATCCTTCACTGCTGATGTTCAGAATGTACCGGTCCAGCCCACCAACAGGATGATCCCACGTCACCAAGATTGAGTGATTAGAGCCTTGATTATCTAGTTTGGGAATCGCTGTAGAGGGCTCTGTAGAGAAAGAGAGAGAATGAAGAAGTGTCCCTTCAAGAGCAATAATTACCCAGATTGTTTGGATCAAAGGGAGTATTTGGGTTTGATTCTCCTTGTTGGAGTGTGTGTGGGAGTACATACTTGTGAGGACAGAGGTGTTCACTGGTTCTCCCAGAATGCCGCAGGCCAAACTATATACACTGAACTGACATAGGGTGCCAGGCTGCAAGTCTTGTACTGTGATGTTTTCAGAGGAAGTAGACAAGTTCCTACTGTTTTCTGTGCAGTTGGACACTAATACTCGGTAGGAAAATCCATCACGATACTCCTGAGGACGGGACCAGTTCAGCCTTACAGCAGAAACATTCAGGACGTCCTTTCCCACATTGGAAACTGGAAACGGCTCTGGAAAACAAACATACCACTGACTGTAGCGCAGATGTGATAACACGATATGTAGCAAGAACGTATGCAGTACTGTGTTGTCATGCAGTGTAGTAACTTACTAGTGCAGGCAGTTAGAAACTGGGGATCAGACTTGGTGAAGTCCGCCGTCTGCGTGATAATGCTGATGTTGTATGGACTAGCTGACTGCAGTGACAGTAGCTGCGCTGTGGTGATATATACAGTCCTCTGGTTAATTGTGCCATTGGGGTGTGTGAAGGCGAGCAGGTAGGAGTAACCAGATTGCTGAACATCACGTTGTTGCCAGCTCAGAGTTAAACTGGTCTCGGTGTATCCATTCACTCTCACATCACTTACAGCAGTAGGATCTGAAAATCATTCACAAAAAACATACACTTATCCTTCAGCAATGTTCGGTTCAAAAATGGGCCGTACAGGGCCGAGGGTCCTATTCAGTAACTAACTCCATTAACCATCAATGAAGCATGCAATAACCACATATTTATGTTCCTTTGAGGGATGGTTCACCCAAAAATTAAAATTGTCATCATTTAGTCACCTTCATGTCATTCCAAACCCACAAGACTTTTTTGGAACACAAATGGAGATATTTGAATTATTTTCTCATTATTTTTGTCTGTCCATTATAAGTCTTTTCACGCTTCAAGTTCATAAAAACATCTTAAAGAAAACCATATGAATTGAGTAGTCTAATCCAACAATTCTAAAGAGACATGGTCACTTTAACAAATTTATTTAGGCTTTAATTCACATATAAACCTTGATCCATGCACATACTTAGAGTACATCAAATATGGAAATATGGAAAACTGAAGGTCAACTGTACTAGCTTGACACTCTAGAAACACATTTGTTCTTGTGTGCCAAGCAAGCACAATACTAAGTTAAATTTGCTAAAAAAAATAAAAAATAAAACAGTAAAAATTATTTAATAAATGTTAATAAATACAAGTGTGCACCACTTCCTCCCACCATGCCCAGGTGCACAGACCAGACAAAAACTGAACTCTGAAAATGTCTTAGTTTATTCAGGGCAATACTTTAAATGTTTCTGCTGAGGTTTTCTTCCATAGAAACATCACGTTAATCCAAAGAGAAAGAGCAATAAATGTCTGCACACTGATATATATATATAGTATAAAATCTCAACACAATTTCAAAATATTGTATTGTTGAAATCAATTTTTTTCTGAGAAAGAGTTCAAGCCGGGTGTATGTATTCATGTATTCAACTCGTGTGACTTGTGTATAAACATGGATAATTACAAATGTGCATTGCTTACTTGTATATGCAGTGAGATTCTGAGGAGAACTCAAATATCCCAGTGCACCAACAGTCCTCACAGTGATGCTGTACGGGACACCTGCACTGAGTCCTGTCAGAGAGCTGTAGTTTTGGCTGCAGTTCACTGAGCTTGAAATGAGTGTGCTGTTGCTGTACTGCAAGAGGAAGCAGTGTGACACTGTGCTCATGTTAAGGGGCCGAGCCCAGCTGATGGACAGAGAGTTTGTGCTCCGCTCGGTACTGAACTCGCCAGGAGGAGTAGGCACTGAAATGACAACAATATAGTCACAGATGTGATATACACGCAGGCCTAGAGCACCACCTACAGATCATCATATCACATTTTCCTAACCAAATCAAGTTATGAAACCTGTTAATGCTTTTATAAATGGTTGCAATAATTGTAATAAAAATATCTAATGATGACTATCTGTAAATGTAAACTCAAACTTTACAAGTTTGATCACATACAGCACTACAGAACTAGCGCAATTTATATAAAAACTGTACAGTGGTGTGAACTGTGTAATATCCTTTCTTGAAAAAGACATACTCTAAGAGCACTTCCAGTGTGATATGCCTGGTTAGAACAGACTAGTCAGCTCTTTGTTTCTTAAAAAAGCAAATGTCTTACTTCCTTTTCGCACAAAGTGCATGCAAATGACAATACAATAGAGCACAGATTGTGTTATATGCGAGTAGTTCTTCTAAGTGCTTGTCCATGAGCTATTCAGTGTTTATTTCAGAATGTGTGCGGGGTCTTACGGGTGGCATTTAACACACTATCGCTGTCCTGCTTTATGGGTCCACTGATGCTTGTCACAATGACCGAGTAAGGAGTTCCAGGCAGCAGGTCTGAGAAAACCACAGTAGTCTCATTCGTTCGGTTCTCAGCCTTTAAAACGGTTCCGTTCAGCTGGATTTTGACATTGTAGAGACTCACAATACCAGCAGGTGGTCTCCACTCCACTCGCATACTCTGAGTAGTGGATACTGCAGAAATATTCGATGCTTTACCAAGCTCTGATAACACAGAATAAGAGAGGAAGAAAAAGAGGGTTATTATTCAACAGCACAGTGGTATAGACAGTGTCCTGTAGAAATGTGTGGTATAAATACATCTCAAGATACATCTCTAGATAAGAAAAAAACTGCCTTGTGGTGTGTAGTATAAAAGAGATGTGTTTGAGTAATGTGTGAATTGTAATACCTGTAAATGCAGAGATGGCTACAGGTTCAGAGATCATGCCGTTTACTACAGCTTGCACAGTAAAGGTGTAGTTGTTCCCGGGGATCAGGTCAGAGATCTGTTTGGTCTCATTGCTAGTCTGTATCCATGGTTCCCCATTTACACTCACATTATACAGATATGAAGATTTGTTGTTCCTCTGATAAAACCAGGACAGGCGCATCTCAGTGGTGCCGACAGGAGAGGCGGTTAAATTAGTCACCGGCAGTGGCTCTGAAAAAGAATTCACAAAATTTTAATTCTGCATTAGACATATTAATGTGTGTGAATTACAGTAAGCAAAGACTAAAGACCTTAGAAGCCATATTGAATTTAAAGTGAATGAAAACAATGCTCTGAGAGATAGACTTACAGCCTTTACAATGACGTGCACTAAATAAAGTTCACAGATCACATGGAATTGTCACAACTCACAACTTTCAAAACTGTTTCAGGGAACTTTTGTCTACTGAAAGTCTTTTGAAATGGTATTTTGTCAGCTGAACAATTGACAGGTTGTTAAACAACAGTACTGTCCTTTGAACACACTGTACTTCTATCACAACCTATTTCATTTTTATCAAAAATGATAAAATATGGTGCTACCTTGACTAAAGTCTATTAGGTAGGTATGTGCAAATGTTAACATTAACGCATAATGCAAAAAGCCCATTACTTGACAGAAAACCTCATTAGAACAGACAACATTATTTATTACACATTAGTAAGTATTTAACACATTTTAGAGAGCGATGTGTAGTTTTAGACTCACTGGTATTACACTGTATGAACTGTGAGGGTCCAGATATGATGGCAACTATTATGAGTGTTCTGACGCTGCAATTATACGGGGTCCCAGGCTGCAGCTGAGTAATCTGATAATTGTTGGATGTGGTACTGAGAGTCTGATCGGGTGAAGAGATGCTGACACTGTAGGAGAACAGGTTGGAGGTCCCATTAGGGGGAAGCCACGTCAGATTGACTGAACTGGTGCTGACAGCAGAAACCACCAGATTTTGCACTGCATTAGGAACTGTAGAAACACAAACAGCTACACACTCAGTAAAATATACTGTAAACCTAATTGTGGAGTTAAATTTGTAGTTTACACCATTAACAGCTTAGGTTAAATGCAGTGTGCTGTACAGTACCTGTATATGCAATGAGATTTACAAGTGAGCTCCTGAGATCTTTTACTCCTATGGTGACCACAGAGATTTTATACTGACTGCCTGATAATAAATTTGTGAGTGTCGCGTTTAAAGAGCTGATTTGATTCAAAGCCAGGTTGACCCCTGACTGACTGGATCTATACGACACTTCATAGGACACGTTCAATCCATCCATTGATAAGGGTTTTGACCACAGCAAAGAAATAGATCCATTAGTCTGGCCGCTCACGCTGAGAGCTTCAGGTGGGTTAGGCTCTGAGGGGAAACATCACATACACACACTATAAATGGTCCTGCAGATGCAATAAATGCATTAAGGTTTTGTTTGATGTTCTGATGACGAGATGGAGTGTGTGAAGCTTTTCTGACTCACTCGTGGCAAACTGCACCATGTTAGAGATGTTCTTCAGGACTCCACTGACGGAGGTGACTGTGAGGTTGTAAACACGTCCTGCTGTGAGGTTACTGATTACTAAAGAGTTGGTTGAGACTTTGATAGTCTTCGACTCAGCACCGGACACGCTAACCTCATATGAGTCCACATGACCGAGAGGGGGTGTCCAGGCCAAGGTCAAACTGCTATTAGTGGAATTCAGCAAAGTGATATTCTCCACTTGTGCTGGAACTGAACACGGGTAAACAGACCTTCATTAACATACATACACAACCGTTCAAAAGTTTGGGGTCAGTAGTAAGAAATTAAAATATTTCTTCAAGAACAATGCATTGAATTGATCAAAAAATGACAGTAAAGACATTTATAATGTTACAAAAGATTTCTTTTTCAAATAAATGCTGTTCTTTTGAACTTTCGATTCATCAAAGAATCCTGAAAAAATTTATCACGTTTTTCACAAAAATATTAAGCAGCACAACCGTTTTCAACATTGATAATAATAATAAGAAATATTTCTTGACCACCAAACCAGCATGATTTTTGAAGGATCATGTGACACTGGTGACTGAGAAATGGCTGATAATATAAAATAAATAAAATATAAAAACACACTCAAAAAGAAAACAGTTATTTCAAATTATAATAATGTTTCCCAATATTACCGTTTTACTGTATTTTTGATCAAATGAATGAAGCCTGGAAGAACATGAGAGACTTCTTTCAAAAACACTACAAGTTTACCAACCCCAAACTTTTGAATGGTAATGTAGAAGTACATTTCACAGCCATTGGTATCCACACACAAACCTTGGATGGATTTATTCCACATTACAATAGAGACACCTTTAAACCCCCTACTCTCTTCTGCCTAGGGCTGGGTATTGACACAATTTTCACGATTCAATTCGATTACTATTCACATGCTTTCGATTCGATTCGATTCGATTACGATTCGATTCAATATCGATTATTTTGGATGTAGTATATCAGTTACAGTACATGGCAAATTTTCTAGAGGAAAAAAATCTCTTGCTAAAAAACTAATGCTGTAAACTACACATGTAAGTCAGTTGGTACTACTATAATAATATTGAAGGTTAAATAACTTATTTATATACAATCACTTAAATTACACTCAATGATGTTTTTATTATAAATAAAGTTTAGAATTACATAATAACATTTCTATTCCAATTCGGTTTTTTTAAATAAAAACATTTGAATTGCAGCTGTCATAACTGATTTATTCAAACATGCATTAAATATTGAAGAACATTAAAAATTATAATGAATATGTAATGTGCATAGCTATATTTAT
This sequence comes from Anabarilius grahami, assembly GCA_003731715.1. Taxonomy (NCBI): domain Eukaryota; kingdom Metazoa; phylum Chordata; class Actinopteri; order Cypriniformes; family Xenocyprididae; genus Anabarilius; species Anabarilius grahami. The sequence continues at coordinate 3,363,130 of RJVU01057542.1, forward strand.
CAGAATGTTGCTCTCTAGAGTTCATATTTCTAGCTGACTAATGAGTTTATGGTCACTGAATATCAGTGGCGTGCAGTGGTGTTCTGAAATGAGGAGGCACATTTTTTCATTTATTTATGAATCAATGTAAATTCATGCATTACTCTTAATGTTAACACATCTTCCTTCTTAAATGAACATTACAACAAAAAAGAAAAAAAAAAGAAACCAAATACAATTCTATTTTGTAATTTTACATTAACAATGTTTTGATAAATAGAACATTACAATCTTAATCTCATCAAGTTAGTGTTTTAAGCTTTTCTACATTCATTTCAAAATAATAACTAAAGGCAATAATAATTTAAACAATATATTTCATTTGTGTATTGATGTTTTTCTTTTTGATTGTCAACTTAGGCTATTTTGGATCATCAGTCACGCTCCGTAAACACCGTCTGTCACAGACACGAATTGTATTTTTAATTTCACCAAGCTGATTGCACTAAAAAACCCAGCAGTCATCATGCTTTTAGTCCATTTCAAGTTTGATTTTGACATGACAAAGCGGTGATATCTAACTGGGTGATCTGTTTACTTACTTTTCAATTAGTCTTCCCATTGACGCCATCAATTGTTCAGTCAAACTGACGTGCGGAATGTGCACGTCAACAAGAGGCAGGATTTATCGCACAAACCAATCATATCCAATCATAACCAAATACATCCAATCATAGCACGATGGAGACGATGCCTCTTCTCACATGACTTTCCACCATTCATTCTCAATTAGAATGGGGTCTAATTAGCTTTAGGGGTCTAATGGTTTTCTATGAGTGGAAAGGGAGGCATGACTCCTGCTGTAACTCTACCTGCGGGTGGCGCTGTTGGGCAGTGTTCCTTTAGAAATACGAGTGACTTAAGCTCTTTGTAATGTCATAATTGGTAATATTTGTGTTGTTTTATATGTAATATGGATTATTTTCTCATCCTTTTTTTTTTTGAGGAGGCACTGCCTCCCTTGCCTCCTCAGAGGAAACGTCCCTGCTGAATATGTTTTTGAGGTAAATGTGACGTTACATGACATTGTTTACAAGCTGTTTTAATGACTTCTTTCTGCGGTTGAAACACTGATTGAGCTATTACACGAGACATGATATGGATTTCGGTAAGTTGTACTGTATATTTTAACATACCTTCAGATATTCAGTCGTGTTTATTTTGCGCTGTAACTGGTATTAAAGTGGAGGAGAGGATCAGTTCACATGCGCTCGTGCTGCCGCTTCTCTTGAACTGAGGCGCTAAAGCGATCTGTCACGTCACATTAAACAGCGCCAAAACGGTATTTATTTTTTGAATCTCAGAATAAGATGGACGTCATTTGAAATCTGAGACTTTGCTTCATATCAAAAGTAACAAAGCACAAAGATTATTGCGATTTATTGGATGGAAGTCACGCTACGTTCTGTTCATTCATCAACTGAAAACATACTAGACTAATCGATTCTTGGGATTTAAGAATCGATATCGGTTCGTAAAAATGAGAATCGATTAAAATCGAGAAAGAGATATTTTTTACCCAGCCCTACTTCTGCCTAGAGTACTTACTTGTGTTTTGGGATATCTCAACAGTGCGCCCCTCAGTGTGGTTATCAGAGGCCACTGAGGTGACGTTGAAGGTGTATTTGGTGCCGGGTGCAAGTTGTGAGATTTGCATGAAGGTTTGGTTGGTAGTGAGCTGGTTTACATCCCAAGCTACTCTATAATATGAGCTAATGCCATTTAGAGGTATCCAGCTCAGGTTCACTGAGCTCACAGTGATGGCGTTCACAGACAGGTTACTAACAGGCTCTGGGTCTGTTAGTGCAAGAAAGTGGACATGGACGTGTGTGAGTGCAAGAAAGTCAACAAAGACACCCAAGAAATAACAATTCTGTCATTATTTACTCTCATGACAAAGATGTTTGGCAGACCATTCAACCTGCTTTTTGCCATACAATGAAAGTGGATGTGACCAAAGGCTGTCAAGCTTCAAAAAGGAAAATATCTCACAGTTCATTTGTGCATTTAATTTCAGTGATGTCACATGCAAGAACCAATAGATTTGGCATCAGTTATGTCATAACCGTCTTCATGCACAATATTTGTATATGCATATGCACAAATAAGATGTGAGAGCTGCAACAAAGGGGACAAATTTCTAAAGTTTTCATTGAGTATCATACTGTATCATTTTAGAAGACTTGGGATACAGAGCCCTGAGTAATATGGTGCGTTTATGTCCTTTCTAGAACTTGACAGACTGGTCATATGGGTCATATGAAGGAAAGTCGTATGAGTTTCCTTTCTGAACAACAGTGGCCTCGTTGCTCAAAACCACTCAACCCACTGAAAGCGTTAATGTCTGATCAATTGTTATTTAGAAGCAGCAAAGACTTACAGGTGGAGAAGTTTCCACAGCAGCACGCATTTGAGCAGTTGATTTTGAAGATATACGTGTTTCCAGGCTGCAGATCAGTCACTATGATGCTATGCTGAGTTTTTGTAATGTTGGTGTTCTGCACACTACATAAGGAGTTGTCTCCTATAAATATAGTGATGTCTGATGTTGTGGGGTTAATCTTATATTGGCACAGTAAACCTAAATAAAGACACAAAACCAGTGTACAGTCGGTAATTGCCCCACATTATCTGATGTTGCAAAACAGATATATAGCTTAAAACTAAATATCAAAAGAACTATAAATATAATTTATCCAGTCTGTAAAATGATAGCAAAAGACCTCCTTATTAGAAAGGGATTTTATACAACATTGTATCTTGGAAACATTACACAGACAGTGTTGAGAAGAGATGTACATATTGTTAATATATTAAGTGTAGCATGTAATTACAGAGTTCAGGCATGAAACTCTAACCGAACGCTGATTGATTCTTTCTATGCCGTGGCACCAGCCAATCAGAAGTATTTCCAAATCCACGCAACCGTATATATCGTACCCTAGCCGGCGATCGACAAGCTGTGCAATGTGAAAGCGCTGTTATCCCTCCTCCTCCCCAGCGTTTTATTTGACTAAACTGAACAAATTTTTATTTGCTCAGCAGCAGCAGCAGCAACAGCAGCAACAGCAGCAACAGCAGCAGCAGCAGCAGCAGCAGCAGTAGCAGATCTCGTACGCCAGAATCAAGCCATGTATGCTTCATGCCCCAATTCAAATGCTGGTTGAATTTAACTCTGAGAGTTGTCATGACTGAATTACTATTACTATTAATTACTAATTAGTATTACTAGGCATTGGTATGGACTAAGCAGGACTACTACTGTAATGTAAACAATAATCAATGACTATATGTGAATCTATACTTGCCTCAAAACAAAATGAAAACATCCCCATATTGTTTTATTTCCCCCCCTCTTTTTCCTGTTTACCTTTGATGCTATAAAACATTTTCTTGAAAACTCATCAATAAAAATAAAGTAAAAAAAAGAAAGGGACATTAGAGGTGATTATACTTACAGTCAGAGTAAACATGAGGGATCTGGGGAAGAAAACAACATTGTAACTTGTCAGACATATTGCTTTTAAGAGGCTTAAAGTTTCAAACTACAAAAGCACAACTTTTGACATAGATCTATGAAGTATGCACAAGAGAGGAAGTATGCACAAAGTAATAAAATGTTACCAAAATAAATAAATAAAAATAACTATAAAGTAGAAAGACTATTAATACACATCCTGAGCTAATGCTGTTTGCTCAAGCAGGCCTGAAAATTTGGAAACAGATGTATAAGCTATATTTACACAGACATTACAATTGTTTCTCATGACCTAAAACCCTTTAAACTCAAGGTGTATACTGATATGTTTGAAATTAGTTTTGTAGAAAAACACATTTATTTATGAAAATAAAATATTTCTCTTAAGATACCAATTGGGCTACTTGGAAAAATTCTAAAACATACAAGACTTTAAATTAAAACGTTTTGGTCACTACATGTTTCCCATACATTAATTTCATATTTCACAAAGTGTTGATGGCTTTAGTCTTACTTAAAATGTAGAGAATTGTAATAATAAAGAACAGGCAGGTGTCTTCACAATCTTGACTGGTAGAGTATATAGATGTAGTAGCAGATCATGCCAGGCACTTACATTTCTTTATTCTGCCTCTTTCCCTTTCTCAGTTCCTCTGAGCAATATTTTCATTGGCCCATTATGAAATTGACACCCACTGCCTGGTTATGATTGGTTGCTAATCAGGGACATCTTTTTTGTCAAATTTGTAAATTAAATATGATCTCTTTTTCTGCACCGACCACAACTTCCAAATGGGAACAATAATACTTTTCTACTCTTTTAACTCTCTGTGGTTAGATTTATTCCAGACAAAAAAATCCAGACACAAACAAAAATGTGAAACAATAAGTATGAATAAAAACAACAGATAAAACTTATTTAATCTATATGCACTTTTTTTTTTTACTTTGGACAGCCTATTTTGTTGATCATAATGCAAAATGCACAATTTGTTTGTTGACTGAAACCTTTTAACCAGCATGGATAACACACAACAGTCCTTATCTGAGTTCACACTTTGATGACTTAAAGTGCTTATGCGGCTCTAGTTGCAATAAGTATTAATACATTCATTCCAAGAAACACATTGACAATAAGGCATTCCCAAATGTAAACAAAGTCCCCTTGAAAACAAAGTGCACAAATGAAAACAACAAAACCCTGGGTTTTTTTTCTTTAACCTGACTCGTCTAGCACCACTGGACACTTCCGATCTAGACACTGTCACTTCAATACATTTCAACTACATTCTCATTCATTTGAATGCTGAATCATCCTTTGTTATGCAATGCATCATTTGAATGCTGGGGTGTGAATGTCTGATGCCACACCTACAGATTTCTTATCAATCAGATATAACAACTCGATTAAATGAAAGATTTTTTGTATGTTATGGTCATGTAACATTGAAAAGCCATTATTACATAGGCCTAAACTGCAAATTATCTAACCCAGTTTTGTTATATGAAAAGGAGCAACAATAATATTGTTGAACATGATCAACTGATATGAGAATAAAAAATAAAAAAAAAGACAAATGGGACACCTTACACTGGACTTTATGGACATGTACAAATGAAGTGCCAATTGGGAGTACTAACTGAATGGTATCCATATTTTTGGTAAACTAAGCTTTTTATGAGGGCTGTCATCAAGCACCTTATCAAGGCTTTTCTCAGATTGTATTTAATTCCTAGTAAAAGACATGTACCCCTGGTTTCACAGACAAGGCTTAAGCTAGTCCTAGACTAAAATGCATCTTTGAGCTGTTTTAACTGAAAGCAACTTGTACTGACATATCTTAAAATATGTCAGTGGCATTGTTTTATCTCAAGATGCACACCAGTAATGTTTTTTCAAGTGTACTTTTATAAAAGTTACTTAAATATAATTGAACTAAGGCCTAATCCTGGTTTATAAGCCCTGTCTGTGAAACCGGGCTGTAGTATTATTGATTTCATGTCACAGCCATCAACAAGTAACAGATATGTCAAAAATGAAATTAATTAAGATATGAATTCAGGAACTTATTGTATAAAATTTCAATTATAATAAGAAATGGGAACTTGTGTGAAAATATCTAACTAGCTGTTGGAACTAAATAACCTCACACCTGTAAAACAAACGCTTCAATCATTTTAACATTTCCTGGGTTCTCAAAAGTGGAAGTCATCATAGCTGGGTAAACTTCTATTGTGTTGAATGGAAACTATAACAAAAATAATTTCTGCACTCTCCATTTGATCCAATAGCAAAAGTTTAAATTCAGAAAGATATAAAATTTGCTATCACTCCCTCAGCCATTCGTTTAGAAACTCATACTGCAGCTTTATCACAAAGTATAGACTTATAAATCAACATTAAAT
>RJVU01057542.1:3369070-3389415 GCA_003731715.1 Anabarilius grahami
TATTATATATATATATATAATTTAAAAATATGTTTTTAGATTTATGATATTAATAACTGTGCAAAGTCAACTCAGTCTGTGAAAAGGGTCCACTCAATTATAAACAAATATTTTTGTAATATTTTTTTTTTTAGTTCACCAAATAAATGTACGTATACCCAATATGTTCACCTAGTACCTGCAGCTTACAGCTATTTAATGAAAAGGACCTAAACTGGAATTGGAAATGGCCTTTTAGTTCCATTTGGAAATCTTACTCACACACTCGTTTTCTAAGGACTCTTCTTATCTGCAGCCCTACAGATCGGCCCTTCCACTGTCCGCAGGAAAGAGGATTTACCCAGAATGCCACTTTACTTCCTCTAATTCTAGCATATAATGGACTGGTCCAGATATTACAATATATGAAATATAGGAAATAAAAAGTAATTATACTAATAAACATACACAGAAAAAAAACATACACAGTCTTTGTATGATATATGCTGCTGCTGCTACTACTATTACTATTACTACCACTACCACCAAAGCACTAAATAAATATATATATTACTATTTGTCAACATGTCAAATACACAGTTTGTGTCTTTCTAAGCTTGTAATGTGCACAATGCAGAGACCAAATGTAGTCTTATTATATATGTCTATACTTGCTGGACAACCATATTATGCAGCCCTGTTAGTCCTGTTTCAGTCAGGCTAAACATGACATGTTTTAAAAAAATTAATTAAAAATTTAGTCCAACTTTTAAAGTGGATGTAAACAGACTTAAGGAACTAAATTTTGGTTGGGTCAAATTAGATTTAATTGTCCTAAATTATACACAAATTCAAGCCTATTTTCAAAAGTGCGAACAAAGTAAATACTGAATGTGGAAGTTATGTACCGAAAGCAGGCTGTAACATTCAGTCTTTGAGATTCAACATGCTTCAGCAAATTTTCTGGCGTCAAACTGAAGCGGTTCTCTGAGAATGTTCAATATGTGTCAGGCATCACTTTTAAAAAGAAAGCATCAAACTTCCCCATTTTAAATTTAGAAAGAGCTGTTTCTGCAACAAACTGTGCGGAGTTACATGACTGATAAAGAGACATATAAAGAGGGTCAGAGATCTCAAAACACACACTACACAGAGAGCTCATCATCATATCTGTCTGTATGTAGAAACACTGTAGGGTGTTATTAGAGTAGTCTTTAAAAAGAGGGTAGCATTACTGTAATACAATAATGGGGTGTGGTCACGTACTGGGGTGTCTACAAAAAACATTGTATACTATATAAAATGTTTGTGCTCTTATGTTCCACACCACATTTGCATCATTATAAACATCATATAACAGCTCTTCCCATTTTAGGCTATAAAGTACATGCAAATACACGTGGCAGACACTTTATTTGCATGTTAGCGTTACTTCTCCATTTGGTCAATGTAGAGACAAACCTACAATCTTTCTCCTGCCATGATTAAAGACTACTAACATAACACACCTCTGAGTGGGTGTTTTAAATTTTGGTGTGTGTGTGTGTGTGTGTCTGTCTGAGAGACAGAGGAGCATGTTTGAACTTTTGTATAAATGTAAAAAAAAACTTTTACTATAGATTTAGTAAAACAGATTTTTCCCTGACAGTGTTTTGGAAATGAAGGGTGAAGCATGTCATGTGCAAAGAGTCATAAGCTGGGTTTCCATCCAAATGTGAAGCTAATCTTTTCAAAGTTCGCAAAAAAAAAAAGAAGAAATAAAAACAAATGCGAATTAGGTGTGTTTCCATCAAGTTGTTATTGATATTGGTAACCTAGAACCAACAGTAAATAAAAACACCATCAGTGGAAACAGCCGATTAGTCACGTGGGTTTAATGTTCGCTACGTCCGAATTTATTCAGCAAATATCTTTTTAGCACAAGTCAAAAATCACCTCAAGCGAGCTTAATTTTTTTTTTTTGTGAATTAAGGTTTTTTTTTTTTTTTCAAAAATGTGCGTTTACACCACTCATTTCTGATACGAAACTTCAAAATGCATATAAAAACAGGGTGATGGAAACAGCTATAGACAGGATAGGAAACGAGAGTAAGATATAGACATTCAGAGGGTATTCAGACAAGTTCTAATTTGTTAAACTGTTAATTTAAGTTTAAGTTATGTTATAATATTTGATAGTGTTATAATATTTGATAATATTTTATTCTATTATATTGTTTTTTTAATTATTATTATTTTTTAAATTACTATTGTTTTATGTATATATGTATTCCAAGCTTTGGCAATATTGTAGATTATATTATATCCTACTATTTACAGTCAATTTGAATTTGAATTTATAGACAACTACTTGAATGATAGTCTAAAACTGAACTGCCTGAGAGTCTTTACAGTTGAAATACATGTAATATTAGTCTAATGACCAGTAATTGTACACAATATAAGTTACAGAGAATACTGACAATATTGTTGTAAACTAATTATCTATTGCCTTGCCTAATGGCTTTAAAGGCATATTAGCATAAATGTTACAATACTGTTGTACAATTTTACGATGCCTGACATTTCAAGTTTGTGCGTATTTCAACTAGCCATGACTTACAATTAACCATTGAATACTGTGAATGAATAGACCAAAATTTACATTAAACACAGAACTGTGTAAGAGTGTGTGCGTCTAATCTATTCCACCCCGGGATAGGCCAGAATCCTTCTACAAGAGGGCATTATTAACTGGACACAAGCATTTTTGCAAATACACAGAGCCTAGCTTTATCTGACGGATGACTTAATTTCCAAACTTGGGGAAATGTACTGAATTTCCAAACTTCAGAAATGAAGTACATTTTCAAGTAAATTGCACAATTGTGGCCAGTGCTTCTGTTTTATTAACTTTTTCGTTCAATCACTGACTTTCAGTGTTAGGCAAATCAACTCAAAAATGTAACTTAAGCTATGTACCAAAAACAAAATAAAACCTTCACGCTACATATCAAGAGTAGCTATAGTAATTAAAAATGCAATACTTCATATTTTACATAAATATAAGTATTGTAGGCCTGTAATAACAAAATTCTAATTTGGTGTGTAAATAGGTAAATTGTGTTTATAGTGCATAATGTTTTATTTAAATGTTTTTCTTTGGTATACATTTTAGAGCTGCTTTGTCTTTACAGTATATAGTGAACTTTTTTCACCCACTTATATTATTAAGTCCACTATATGTATATGCATATGCATATGTGTATGTAATATATATATATATATATATATAANTAAAGACAAAGTGGCTCTAAAGAAAAACATTAAAATAAAACATTATGCACTATAAACAATATTAGTACATGCTAAAAATTTATATAATTTATAATAAAATTTGTTTCAACTGTAAACATATTGTTCCAAACTTGAGTAACTGTGGCATTCACATGACACTGAAGCTACTACTTGAAATTTCACAAAAAGTTCTGTGGTGGTGTCATAGTCCAGCGATGGTATCAGATGGTACTTTTATCTATACCATGGTACAGAATGATTACCATATTTATGGTACTTTTAGACCTGATTTCACAGACAGGGCTTAGACTAAGTCAGAATTAGGCCTTAGTTCAATTACAGCATTTAAGTAGACATATTTTAGGATATGTCAGTGCAAGTTGCTTTCAGTTAAAACGGCTACAATATGCATTTTAGTCTGGGACTAGCTTAAGCCTTGTCTGTGAAACCGGGGGTTAATGTTTTGATACTTTCAGCCAAAAAAATACCAGACACAAAATGACGGCTGAAATATTGTCATGGAAAATGTAATGCTCTAGGCATTTTAAAGTAAAGAGTAAAATATCTTGTAATTCATAAAAATAATTGCAATGTTGGTATTTTTCCAAGTGTATTTTTTGAAACAAATAATATATTATAGTGCACACCAAATTCTGTGAGAACATTTAATTTAGTTAAAGTATAACTGAATATAGCAAACCATCCCTGTCTTCAGCCTGATGCTGGAAGAGGCTCTAGTATGGAAGATGGATAGATGAATACAGCAACTTAAGACTACTTTTATTCATTAATTTTTTAATCCATATACGTAACTCAGCATATGTACAATATGCACATCAGGTTATCCACCCATAACAGGCAAAATGGTGTGGTTTGTGAAAAAAAAGAAAAGAAAAAAAAAAACTCCTGCTAACAGAACAGAATTCTTCTTCAAATAGCAACACCACCCATAATAATTGGCTATCGCAGTAGATGGCTGCAGTGATTAGAATGAGAGGGGGATCGGTGGGGGTAAGAGGTGGGGATCTACACCGTTTTCTTTTCCCTGTTCCGCAGCTCTACGTCACAATTTCCCCTTTTATCTTCTACTGCCCTCAGCGGTTTATTCTTCCTAATTGAGCTGGACCTTATTTTCATAAGACATTCATGCAAAACACTGTACTTTCCTGATGGTGTTAATTGCTGCACATCAAGGATTAAAGGCACACGGCACGCACATATGCGCAAGAGATTCTCTATATCAAGACGAGGAATCGTCATTTGGTTTCTTGTGAATCAGTGCAGTCCATTCCTTAAAATCACAGGCCTTATCTACATTTGGACCAATCTGTCCATGACGTCTCCACCCAAGTTACACCAGTAGCTAAAAAGATTGTTGGTGTAACTTTAACAAGGCACTGCCACTGTTTCAGAAGCAACAGGTATTAAAATGACAATACAAAATTCTTTTGAAACATTTCATTATGTAAAAAGGCAATACCATTATCACACCATCACATCTACACAGGAAGAAATAGGGGTCAGAGTCCTGTATCTGGCTGAGGTTATTGAAAATAAAAGAAACAACTTAATCCATAAAGCACTGTCAGGACAAAAACTATCCCAGAAATGACTGCTGTCAGTTTGCCAGTCTCTATCTGTCACACCAACGCATACTGAGATGAGATGAACTTAAGAATTTGCATAGATAATTGTTGCACTTCTGGTTAAACAGAACATCATGGAAAATCGTCCCACAAATTTAAAATCACGATTAAGCATTAACAAACGGACACCTTGGAACGGTCATTTTCATTTAACAGATAGATGGAAATATCAGCTTACTAACTGTGCACTAATTACTAATGTGAAGCAGTGGTCAAGAGTTTTGAGGAAGAGTTTGTAAAAGTTTAGGGGAAGAGTTTGTAAGTAGGAACAGAAGTTATTGACAACTTTCCATGAACTAACTTTTGAATCCCCTCGAAACAGAATGTCAATTTGCATAAATTTGCCTTGAATTCAGCGGAATTGAACACTATCCTTTTTGTTATCTCATAAAACGCAGTTTAGCGCATCACGTCAGATCGTTTCATTATATTTCAAAGTAGGCTACAACAAAACGTAAAACGAAGTTCCAAAACAGCGTTCAACATTAGTCTAAAACTCTTGAGAGAACTTCAGAAACTGACGAAGTTCAGTCACACAGGATGTCTCGCTGACAAGCATGATTAACTGTAATAGAGGCTACTCTAAAGTATCACATTTAAAAAGGTCGAACATCAACACAAACACTTGTACACTTACCGAGACGACCACGGCAAACAAGACAGCTGCACGGAAGACACTGGCCTGGAGTAAATAATGCTGACCCATACTGGCAAAAAAAAAAAAAAAAGTTTATGTCATTTCATAATTTAGCTAATTTCTCAGTCTTTGTTGTCTAAAAGAAACTATCTGTGTATTGTGAACAATAAAAAAGCTCCTGAGGCGCGATGCTGCTCATTCCTGCTTCAGGTGCTCTTGAACTTTTCTCATCTTGACTCTTTCTCTTCTCTGGGTGTTGTGGGCGGGGCGAAATGATTAGCCACGCCCTCCGTGTCTTTTATCCAGCACAGACTAGACATCAACATTTATAACAGCACCAGCGGACATTCACCCTTAATAAAACCCTTTTACTGGCGTCAGTTTAGGCAAGGGAAACGCATCTCAAAAATGCACTCAAATGGAACGTAACAACGAAACTGATATAGTTAACTTTTGCTTTAATCAAGTTACCCCCCAAAAAAGTGTAGAATTCAAATTACATATCTTTTATAACGCTTTAGCACAGACAAGTTATAAACTTATATTTATACATTTTTACAGACTCTTTTATCCAAAGCGACTGCACTGAAGGCATAGTTTATCAGTGCATTGCAGAGAATCGACCCATGACCTCGGTGAAGAGAAACTTTAAAACGTAGCCAAAATATTGATGAAATGTAAATAAGGATCTCAAAACAAGTGAGACTGAAAGACTGTAAATGGGGCTCTCTATTCATGTGCAAACTTTTTAAGCATATGACACTGCATAACGGTTGATTTGACAAGTGTTGTGTTTGTTATCAGATTATATAATGTCATCAAGACTATTTTTAGATATCAGAGTAATCATTTGTGTAGGTGAGAATGCAAATGTAAAAACCAGTTCCAAGTTTGTCACCTCCATCAATATTCATTTCAGCCTCCCCAAACAATTCCTTCATGTCTTTTAGAATGTGACAATACCAGAACACTTACAAAGCCAACTTTGTATAAAACAGGTTTAAAAAAATAAAGTCAGCATCTTTAAATCTTGCTAACCATCTCAGGGTTTAGTTTTTTATAATCTTCATTGTACAAAAAAATAAAATAAAATCTAAATTGTGTTTTGTTTGTAGGTTTTGTACACTGATTAGCAGTAATGTGAATTGCAACTTTGTAATTGTGTTGCTTAGTTCATTGCATTATTTGTGTCGTTGTGCATAGCCCAGCATTTCTGACTTCCTGTCAATTAGGAGTGGCATGTTTCCAGCTTCTAAACACTAGATTGAAAGATTACTTTCCATACAAATACTACAGTAGTATCTACAGTAAGCAGGTCTTTGAACTGCCCACACAAGGTTTTTTGGTTTTGCCAATGTTTGAGAAATTTCAAAAAGAAAGCTTTATAACATGTTATAATCTCCACTTTTTAGGTCTAGAGGTTAAGGAAGAGACCACGGGGAACTCATCTCCAGCCCCAGCTCAAAGAAGAAACTCTGCCAACCAAAGATCAAACAAGCGTAATTTATTAAAACAGAAGAGGAATAGGAAACAAGCTTCAGGAGGGAGCAAGTCCAAAATAATAAACAACGATTTCTCAATAAATGTTAGGCTTCTAAATTACCTATAACCAAAAAAAAAAAAAAAAAAGGACAGCAACGCTTCCCTGTCTCCCTGAGAAAAACAGAAGAAAACAATGAATTACAAAGAAAATGGGACCCACCTCCCTACAGGTTTCCAAATAACACAAATAACAGAAGAATTAACAAATTTAACTCAGCAAAGAGTTATACCAAAGCACATATTTGGCAGAAACAATCCAACATTTTTAGTTCAATCAACACTTAAAACTACTCACTTAACACCAAAGGAAAACTAAAGAAAGAAAACAACTTGCAACATGTCTGGGACAGACAAGAAGATGTCCACATGGGAAAGAAAAACCTCCAAATCTCTGTACTTGCTGATGTCTTCATGCTTTTATTGCTGGCCCTCTTCTTGCAGGAGCCAATGAATGGAATGCCAAATGACAATCAGCAAACAGGGTACAGGTGTTTGCAATCAGCACTTTAAGAGCATCAGCGTAGAAAGAAAACAGAGAGGGAAGTAGCAAAAGCATCAAAACACAGAAATGCCCGTAAACACATCACCAAACATAATGCTAAAACAATACGTTCTGGGACGTAACACATCTCAATCCAAAGGCCCTTCCAAACATCAGATCACATTATAGGAGCGATTCATGCAGAAATCCAGATAATCACAACTGTACGTATTTATTTTGCTCCTAAACAGTTTAGCAGAAGTCTTGATTATTTGGTACATCAGCCCCATAACAGTGTTGCATTGTAAATGCTTGTGGGCGCAGTTTTTTCTCCTTTGTCTTTCACTGTTCTCTGTGTTGCAACAGTTTTTCTTTTTCTTTTTTTGGGGGGGCTGGGCTCTCAGTCCTGTTCAGTGAACTATGCAGTCTCATGGGTAACAGAAAGCAAGCAAGAGTAGGGCAAATGCAGTGACTAAACAGGAAGTGGTCATACAGATCTCTGGTGGATGAAACAGTGAAACTCTTATCTCCCCACTAACAATAGAAGCTTTTTTTTAGACTGCACTGATCACAACACTAAACACTTCTGTTAGCTGTCATTTTATTTACTTTGCTGAAAACTTAGTTTATGTATAAATAGTCTATGGTAGATTGTATATGCATTTTGCAAGTCTAAGTGTAAATAGAAGTACATTTTTAAATTAAAAATAATGGTGCACAACTTACCACCACAATGGTGGTGTAGGTGGTTGCCAGATCATTAGTATGTGTAGAGGTTCTTTCTTTCATTCTTTTTCTTTCTTTCTTTCTTTCTTTCTTTCTTTCTTTCTTTCTTTCTTTCTTTCTTTCTTTCAAGAATTACTTGTTCAAGTATCAGCAAACAGTACATAACTGTAAAGTAAAAGGCCTTTTAGTATAATTCTAAAAACACCTCTCTTCAGGTCGTGGTACACGTGTCTTGTTGCTGTGAAATCTTTACTGATTAAAAAGTTAGTCTCTGGTAATTTTTTTACTTAAGTGGTCCTGACTGAACTACAAGGCAAGGCAAGGCAAGGCAATTACATGTCATCTACTGACATTATTGGGAGATATAACTGATATTTATATGCATTTTGTGTTAGTAGTGTGCTATTCTGTAATAACAATCTCATTGATTTACATTACAAACAATTATAAGAATTTCATCTCATTTTTGGCCAATATAAAATTGCCAAATTGCATTTTTTCTTAGTTTGGGTCTCTAATTAAAAATGAGGTGTTTTTTCCTCCTAAATATTTATACTTATATATAAATATTTAAACTTATATTTATATATTTATACTGTTGTTAATTACCATGCCGTGGTATTGTAATGAAAACATCTCAAAATATAAAGACAGACCCTCATTTTGGAGGTGCAAATCATCCAGCATTGCGTGGCAGTCAAAAATTACCTGTTAATCACTTTTTGAGCATAGACCTGAAAATGAAATTTCCAACTTAAATGGTCATAAATCTTGAATGCTCTGGAGCACAGATTTAAGGTTGGTCTCTACAGTCCTACGTACAGAAAAGCAGACGTGCCCAGAATATGAATGCTATGTGTAAATTACACGTTATGCGTTTTCCTCCCATAAAGAAAATGCTTAACATTGCTTAATGTAAGACAGTGACATTAAAAGACCAAACTCAGTAAACGCTAGACTAATAAAGCACGTGTACAGAAAAACTGGTTTGTGCAAAAATTTGATCTTTTAATATCACTTAGTAGGCTACATTAATCGACGTTAAGCTGTATGGGAGGAAAACACTTAACGTGTAATTAAACACGTTGCGCTCAAATTCTGGGCTCAACTGCTTTTCTGTACATAGTATACTTTATTAGTATGAAATTTACTGAGTTTGGTCTTGTCATGATCACCAGCTGGAATGCCCTGGTTGTCCACTAGAGGGCAATCCACCCCAGACTATTGCCACTCAGTATTGGACTTCATTTCCCATCATCCTCTGCCCGGCTTCATTGTCACACAATAGTTTGTTTGCTCTGATAACACAGAATAAGAGAGGAGGAGAAAGAGGGTTATTATTCAACAGCACAGTGGTATAGACAGTGTCCTGTAGAAATGTGTGAAATAAATACATCTCAAGATACATCTCTAGATAAAAAAAAAAAAACTGCCTTGTGGTGTGTAGTATAAAAGAGATGTGTTTGACTTACAGCCTTTACATTAGCAGGGATGTGTTACTGAAAAATGCAGGTGCAATGTAGTAAGCGCTTTAAATATTGAGAGAAAGTCTCCCGGTGGTTACCTGGGTTCTGAGGCAGAGTGATGGGACTAAAGTCAGATATGGAGTAGTATGAATTAGACACATCCACTAAACTGTTATTTATCTCCAGATGAGTGAAAGTGACGACAGCATAACTGCAAGAAATTCAAACACATGACAACATAATGCAGAAGACATAATAACGTTGTGTGATTAAACACAGTATCCTAGAAGATGGAGACAGCATTATGAAGCATTAGGAACATAGAGTAGTAGTTCAGTTTAGTTTAGCGATGGAAATATCCATAACACTGTTATGATGGGTTTTAATGTATGCAGCACTGAAGTTATTGCAAAGTATAGGAAGTGTATTGATTTACTTGTAGCTGCCTTTGGCATATAGTTCTCCATTTTTGTAACTATTCCACATAGTTTCATCTCCAATTATGATTGTTTGTTCATGCACACTTCTAGACCCTGGTGTGTTTTTGACAGCAGCCAGGAATGTGTTGCACCGCTTTGCTTTCCAGTCCTCATAGGTGTTCAACAGGCATTGATCCAACTTAGTCTTGACCCTGCAATCTGCAGAAGGCAAAACTCATATTTAGTGCATCAAAGACACAATGATTACAATCCAACTCTTCTTTATAATATACATGTATTTGCAAAAGCTGTTTTTAACTTTCATTTCCTTTTTTACTCCCCCATATTATATGATAATGATATTATATATTGACAAGCATATCATACATCTAAAAAGAATAGTAATAGAGCAATAAAAAGGAAAATAAGATCAAAAACATTTTGATAAAATATAATAAAATTAAATGCACTACCGTTCAAAAGTTGTTTTTAAAGAAATTGAAACTTTTATTCAATAAGGATGCAAAAGTGACAGTAAATGCATTTATATTGTTACAAAAGATCCATTTTAAATAACCGCTGTTCTTTTGAACTTTCTATTCATCAAAGAATCCAGAAAAAAAATGTATAAAAAAATATTACAACTATTTTCAACATTGATAATAATAAGAAATGTTTCTTAAGCAGCAAATAATCATATTAGAAAGATTTCTGAATGATCATGTGACACTGAAGATTATGACAATGCTAAAAATTCAGCTTTGACATCATAGGAATAAATCATTTTAAAAATGTATTAAAATAGTAAACAATTATTTTAAATTGTAATTATAATTCTTATTATTATTATTCACAATGTTACTGTTTATACCCTAGTTTGATCAAATAAATGCAGCCTTGGCGAGCATAAGAGACTCCATTCAAAAACATTTTAAGAAATCCTACTGACTCCACACTTTTGAACGGTAGCGTAAATTAGTATTTTTTTATTACCCGATAATTAAAGACTCTAATATAGCAGTAAAATGTTACACATACAAAAGATAAGCTATAAATGAATTTTAGAGAATTACAAAAGAAGACACATAAAAGTCTCAGGTTTATTAGACATACCATCTGCGCCGGAGGAGACAAGCACACCATAATGGATCACAGAACCATTTGTGTCTTTAAAGATGTCTTGATCAAGACTCACAGTAAACTTGTTGTATTGTATATCAGTTACACTCACTGCTGTCATATTAGGTGTAACAGGTTCTACAAACACAGGAAAACAAGAAATATGTGATGTGCACCCACATAAAAACAAAATACGAAACAGATATAACTCTCCTTACTTGTGAAACCAGTCCTACAGGAGATCTTCTTCACTGTGCTTTGCTTCCCACAGCCTTGAGTCAAAAGCGTGGCATTGTACAGAGTGTTGTACTTGAGTCCATAGAAGTTATAGTTTAGATTGGTGGTTTGATTCATCTCTAACTCTGTAGAAAAGTGAAACAGCTTGATTTCAAATCTCTGGGTTTCACCAGGAGGACGGCTCCATGAGAGGTTGAGCATTGGTAAGGTTAAATTAGGACCCGTACAGGTCACCTCGTTCACTGGTGCTGCATCTGTACACAGCAAAACACACATAAGACAATATTACTTTCCCTTTAATGAATCAAGACATTCAGAACCATTTCTAATGAACTTGACCAGACTAAGGAGTTTCTTAATTACTTACTTTAAATCATTTTTAAGGTGGAAGCTAAAAAATACAGCACAAGAGAATTTAATGCTGCAAATTTCATAGTCCAAGTTCTTTAGAAAAGTATATATACAAAATATAACAGCTTTAGTGTATTTGTTCTAACCTGTGCATCGTTGCAGCCACACAGCATCTCCCTCTGTGTTGTCAGAAGTGCTGCTCTGCACACTGATGTTATAGAGCGTTGAAGGCCACAGTTTGACAATCATCACGTTGTTATGTAAACTGGTTATGTTGCTCTCTACCTTGCTACTGTACACCCTCACTACATATTTCGGAACACCTTCCACTCTTTCCCAAACTAAAGAGATGGCATTTTCTGTTGTGGAATGAACTTGTAGGTTTTGGACAGGATTAGGCTCTGAAAACAGATGCAGAGGGAAGGATGAGGACTTGAGGAGATTTCAATGCACATATTCATGGTAGTTTTATGAAAATCTTAAAGGCACAGTTAACCCCAAATTTGTCAATATTTACTCACCCTCACATTTTCACCACAACCTTTATTTAATATTTTTAAATATGTAATTTATTGCTGTGATGGCAAATCTGTAATTTCAGCAGCCATTACTCCAGTCATCAGTGTCACATGACCCTTCAGAAATCATCGATGGTAACACTTTACAATAAGGTTCATTTGTTAACATTAGTTATTGTATTAACTGATATGAACTAACCATAAGCAATACATTTGTTACAGTATTTATTCATCTTTAATAAAAAAAAAAAAACTGTTGTTCATCGTTTGTTCATGTTAGTTCACAGTGCATTAATTAATGTTAACAAATACAAAATTTGATTTTAATAATGTATTAGTACATTTTTAAATTAATAGTGACTGCGATTAATAAATGCTGTAGAAGTAATGTTATTCTTAGTTCATGTTAATTAATGTAGTTAACTAATGTAACCTTATTGTAAAGTGTTACCACATTTTTTATTATTATGACAAATGTTAAACGATTGTGCTTGCTGCTTAAAACTTTTGTGGAAACAGTGATGCATTTTATTTTTCAGGATTCTTTGATTAATAGAACGTTTAAAAGAACAGCATTTATTTGAAATGGAAATCTTTCATCTTTAATCTTTAATTACACTTTTGATCATTTTAATGTGACCTTGCTGAATGTTGTGGAATTACTTTTAAGAAAGATGTATTGATCCCAAAATGTTTGCTGAACTTACTGGTGGTTACATGATATGTGACAGAATCACTCTGGAAACCCATTGGCCCTACAGTAGCCACAGAAACATTATAGGATGTTCCAGATCGCAAGCCGTCCACAAGGAAAGTGTTATTAGAAGTGAGATATAGGCTGGTGTTATAGCTGGACCAGTAGGTCAGCCTGTAGTTGAAGCTGCCAGCTGTCATGTCCTGAGCTTCAGCCCATTGAAACAACACTGAATGATTGCTCTTTAACAAATCCTTAATCTCTCCTGGTCTGTTTGGATCTGCAACATACACAATCATAATCTATAAACACTAGTATAGTCCAATATGGTGCATGATTATTTATAAAAGTCTGCCACACGAAATCCTGACTATAGTTTGGGGTTGAATACTCACAAGTGGCCATGTTTACTGGAAGTGATGTTTCCCGGAAGGCTGCATTGACAGTCGTGAGTGTGACCGTGAAGACAGTCGCTGCTTTTAGCTGAGTGAAGGTATGATTGTGTTCAGTGTTATTGAGAACTGTATAGCTGCTCCATCCTTCACTGCTGATGTTCAGAATGTACCGGTCCAGCCCACCAACAGGATGATCCCACGTCACCAAGATTGAGTGATTAGAGCCTTGATTATCTAGTTTGGGAATCGCTGTAGAGGGCTCTGTAGAGAAAGAGAGAGAATGAAGAAGTGTCCCTTCAAGAGCAATAATTACCCAGATTGTTTGGATCAAAGGGAGTATTTGGGTTTGATTCTCCTTGTTGGAGTGTGTGTGGGAGTACATACTTGTGAGGACAGAGGTGTTCACTGGTTCTCCCAGAATGCCGCAGGCCAAACTATATACACTGAACTGACATAGGGTGCCAGGCTGCAAGTCTTGTACTGTGATGTTTTCAGAGGAAGTAGACAAGTTCCTACTGTTTTCTGTGCAGTTGGACACTAATACTCGGTAGGAAAATCCATCACGATACTCCTGAGGACGGGACCAGTTCAGCCTTACAGCAGAAACATTCAGGACGTCCTTTCCCACATTGGAAACTGGAAACGGCTCTGGAAAACAAACATACCACTGACTGTAGCCCAGATGTGATAACACAATATGTAGCAAGAACGTATGCAGTACTGTGTTGTCATGCAGTGTAGTAACTTACTAGTGCAGGCAGTTAGAAACTGGGGATCAGACTTGGTGAAGTCCGCCGTCTGCGTGATAATGCTGATGTTGTATGGACTAGCTGACTGCAGTGACAGTAGCTGCGCTGTGGTGATATATACAGTCCTCTGGTTAATTGTGCCATTGGGGTGTGTGAAGGCGAGCAGGTAGGAGTAACCAGATTGCTGAACATCACGTTGTTGCCAGCTCAGAGTTAAACTGGTCTCGGTGTATCCATTCACTCTCACATCACTTACAGCAGTAGGATCTGAAAATCATTCACAAATTACATACACTTATCCTTCAGCAATGTTCGGTTAAAAAATGGGCCGTACAGGGCAGAGGGTCCTATTCAGTAACTAACTCCATTAACCATCCATGAAACATGCAATAACCACATTTTTATGTTCCTTTGAGGGATGGTTCATCCAAAAATGAAAACTGTCATCATTTAGTCACCTTCATGTCATTCCAAACCCACAAGACTTTTTTAGAACACAAATGAAGATATTTGAATTATTTTCTCATCATTTTTGTCTGTCCATTATAAGTCTTTTCACGCTTCAAGTTCATAAAAAACATCTTAAAGAAAACCATATGAATTGAGTAGTCTAATCCAACTATTCTAAAGAGACATGGTCACTTTAACAAATTTATTTAGGCTTTAATTCACATTGATCAATTCACATACTTAGAGTACATCAAATATGGAAATATGGAAAACTGAAGGTCAACTGTACTAGCTTGACATGCTAGAAACACATTTGTTCTTGTGTGCCAAGCAAGCACAATACGAAGTTAAATTTGCTAAAAAAAAACAATAAAAATTATTTTAATAAATGTTAATAAATACAAGTGTGCACCACTTCCTCCCACCATGCCCAGGTGCACAGACCAGACAAAAACTGAACTCTGAAAATGTCTTAGGGCAATACTTTAAATGTTTCTGCTGAGGTTTTCTTCCATAGAAACATCACGTTAATGCAAAGACAAAGAGCAATAAATGTCTGCACACTGATATATATATATAGTATAAAATCTCAACACAATTTCAAAATATTGTATTGTTGAAATTATTTTTTTCTGAGAAAGAGTTCAAGCCGGGTGTATGTATTCATGTATTCAACTCGTGTGACTTGTGTATAAACATGGATAATTACAAATGTGCATTGCTTACTTGTATATGCAGTGAGATTCTGAGGAGAACTAAAATATCCCAGTGCACCAACAGTCCTCACAGTGATGCTGTACGGGACACCTGCACTGAGTCCTGTCAGAGAGCTGTAGTTTTGGCTGCAGTTCACTGAGCTTGAAATGAGTGTGCTGTTACTGTACTGCAAGAGGAAGTAGTGTGACACTGTGCTCATGTTAAGGGGCCGAGCCCAGCTGATGGACAGAGAGTTTGTGCTCCGCTCGGTACTGAACTCGCCAGGAGGAGTAGGCACTGAAATGACAACAATATAGTCACAGATGTGATATACACGCAGGCCTAGAGCACCACCTACAGATCATCATATCACATTTTCCTAACCAAATCAAGTTATGAAACCTTTTAATGCTTTTATAAATGGTTGCAATAATTGTAATAAAAATATTTAATGATGACTATCTGTAAATGTAAAGTCAAACTTTACAAGTTTGATCACATACAGCACTACAAAACTAGCGCAATTTATATAAAAACTGTACAGTGGTGTGAACCGTGTAATATCCTTTCTTGAAAAAGACATACTCTAAGAGCACTTCCAGTGTGATATGCCTGGTTAGAACAGACTAGTCAGCTCTTTGTTTCTGAAAGCAAATGTCTTACTTCCTTTTCGCACAAAGTGCATGCAAATGACAATACAATAGAGCACAGATTGTGTTGTATGCGAGTAGTTCTTCTAAGTGCTTGTCCATGAGCTATTCAGTGTTTATTTCAGAATGTGTGCGGGGTCTTACGGGTGGCATTTAACACACTATCGCTGTCCTGCTTTATGGGTCCACTGATGCTTGTCACAATGACCGAGTAAGGAGTTCCAGGCAGCAGGTCTGAGAAAACCACAGTAGTCTCATTCGTTCGGTTCTCAGCCTTTAAAACGGTTCCGTTCAGCTGGATTTTGACATTGTAGAGACTCACAATACCAGCAGGTGGTCTCCACTCCACTCGCATACTCTGAGTAGTGGATACTGCAGAAATATTCGATGCTTTACCAAGCTCTGATAACACAGAATAAGAGAGGAAGAAAAAGAGGGTTATTATTCAACAGCACAGTGGTATAGACAGTGTCCTGTAGAAATGTGTGGTATAAATACATCTCAAGATACATCTCTAGATAAGAAAAAAACTGCCTTGTGGTGTGTAGTATAAAAGAGATGTGTTTGAGTAATGTGTGAATTGTAATACCTGTAAATGCAGAGATGGCTACAGGTTCAGAGATCATGCCGTTTACTACAGCTTGCACAGTAAAGGTGTAGTTGTTCCCGGGGATCAGGTCAGAGATCTGTTTGGTCTCATTGCTAGTCTGTATCCATGGTTCCCCATTTACACTCACATTATACAGATATGAAGATTTGTTGTTCCTCTGATAAAACCAGGACAGGCGCATCTCAGTGGTGCCAACAGGAGAGGCGGTTAAATTAGTCACCGGCAGTGGCTCTAAAAAAGAATTCACAAAATGTTAATTCTGCATTAGACATATTAATGTGTGTGAATTACAGTAAGCAAAGACTAAAGACCTTAGAAGCCATATTGAATTTAAAGTGAATGAAAACAATGCTCTGAGAGATAGACTTACAGCCTTTACAATGACGTGCACTAAATAAAGTTCATAGATCACATGGAATTGTCACAACTCACAACTTTCAAAACTGTTTCAGGGAACTTTTGTCTACTGAAAGTCTTTTGAAATGGTATTTTGTCAGCTGAACAATTGACAGGTTGTTAAACAACAGTACTGTCCTTTGAACACACTGTACTTCTATCACAACCTCATTTTCATTTTTATCACAAATGATCAAATATGGCGCTACCTTGACTAAAGTCTATTAGGTAGGTATGTGCAAATGTTAACATTAACGCATAATGCAAAAAGCCCATTACTTGACAGAAAACCTCATTAGAACAGACAACATTATTTATTACACATTAGTAAGTATTTAACACATTTTAGAGAGCGATGTGTAGTTTTAGACTCACTGGTATTACACTGTATGAACTGTGAGGGTCCAGATATGTTGGCAACTATTATGAGTGTTCTGACGCTGCAATTATACGGGGTCCCAGGCTGCAGCTGAGTAATCTGATAATTGTTGGATGTGGTACTGAGAGTCTGATCGGGTGAAGAGATGCTGACACTGTAGGAGAACAGGTTGGAGGTCCCAATAGGGGGAAGCCACGTCAGATTGACTGAACTGGTGCTGACAGCAGAAACCACCAGATTTTGCACTGCATTTGTAACTGTAGAAACACAAACAGCCACACACTCAGTAAAATATACTGTAAACCTAATTGGGGAGTTAATTTGTAGTTTACACCATTAACAGCTTAGGTTAAATGCAGTGTGCTGTACAGTACCTGTATATGCAATGAGATTTACAAGTGAGCTCCTGAGATCTTTTACTCCTATGGTGACCACAGAGATTTCATACTGACTGCCCGATAATAAATTTGTGAGCGTTGCGTTTAAAGAGGTGATTTGATTCAAAGCCAGGTTGACCCCTGACTGACTGGATCTATACGACACTTCATAGGACACGTTCAATCCATCCATTGATAAGGGTTTTGACCACAGCAAAGAAATAGATCCATTAGTCTGGCCGCTCACGCTGAGAGCTTCAGGTGGGTTAGGCTCTGAGGGGAAACATCACATACACACACTATAAATGGTCCTGCAGATGTAATAAATGCATTAAGGTTTTGTTTGATGTTCTGATGACGAGATGGAGTGTGTGAAGCTTTTCTGACTCACTCGTGGCAAACTGCACCATGTTAGAGATGTTCTTCAGGACTCCACTGATGGAGGTGACTGTGAGGTTGTAAACACGTCCTGCTGTGAGGTTACTGATTACTAAAGAGTTGGTTGAGACTTTGATAGTCTTCGACTCAGCACCGGACACGCTAACCTCATATGAGTCCACATGACCGAGAGGGGGTGTCCAGGCCAAGGTCAAACTGCTATTAGTGGAATTCAGCAAAGTGATATTCTCCACTTGTGCTGGAACTGAACACGGGTAAACAGACCTTCATTAACATACATACACAACCGTTCAAAAGTTTGTGGTCAGTAGTAAGAAATTTAAATATTTCTTCAAGAACAATGCATTGAATTGATCAAAAAATGACAGTAAAGACATTTATAATGTTACAAAAGATTTCTTTTTCAAATAAATGCTGTTCTTTTGAAC
The DNA here is from genome assembly GCA_003731715.1 of Anabarilius grahami. NCBI lineage: Eukaryota > Metazoa > Chordata > Actinopteri > Cypriniformes > Xenocyprididae > Anabarilius > Anabarilius grahami. The sequence continues at coordinate 3,387,691 of RJVU01057542.1, forward strand.
TTTCGATTCATCAAAGAATCCTGAAAAAATTTATCACNTCCTGCTTTATGGGTCCACTGATGCTTGTCACAATGACCGAGTAAGGAGTTCAGGCAGCAGGTCTGAGAAAACCACAGTAGTCTCATTCGTTCGGTTCTCAGCCTTTAAAACGGTTCCGTTCAGCTGGATTTTGACATTGTAGAGACTCACAATACCAGCAGGTGGTCTCCACTCCACTCGCATACTCTGAGTAGTGGATACTGCAGAAATATTCGATGCTTTACCAAGCTCTGATAACACAGAATAAGAGAGGAAGAAAAAGAGGGTTATTATTCAACAGCACAGTGGTATAGACAGTGTCCTGTAGAAATGTGTGGTATAAATACATCTCAAGATACATCTCTAGATAAGAAAAAAACTGCCTTGTGGTGTGTAGTATAAAAGAGATGTGTTTGAGTAATGTGTGAATTGTAATACCTGTAAATGCAGAGATAGCTACAGGTTCAGAGATCATGCCGTTTACTACAGCTTGCACAGTAAAGGTGTAGTTGTTCCCGGGGATCAGGTAAGAGATCTGTGAGGTCTCATTGCTAGTCTGTATCCATGGTTCCCCATTTACACTCACATTATACAGATATGAAGATTTGTTGTTCCTCTGATAAAACCAGGACAGGCGCATCTCAGTGGTGCCGACAGGAGAGGCGGTTAAATTAGTCACCGGCAGTGGCTCTGAAAAAGAATTCACAAAATTTTAATTCTGCATTAGACATATTAATGTGTGTGAATTACAGTAAGCAAAGACTAAAGACCTTAGAAGCCATATTGAATTTAAAGTGAATGAAAACAATGCTCTGAGAGATAGACTTACAGCCTTTACAATGACGTGCACTAAATAAAGTTCACAGATCACATGGAATTGTCACAACTCACAACTTTCAAAACTGTTTCAGGGAACTTTTGTCTACTGAAAGTCTTTTGAAATGGTATTTTGTCAGCTGAACAATTGACAGGTTGTTAAACAACAGTACTGTCCTTTGAACACACTGTACTTCTATCACAACCTATTTCATTTTTATCAAAAATGATAAAATATGGTGCTACCTTGACTAAAGTCTATTAGGTAGGTATGTGCAAATGTTAACATTAACGCATAATGCAAAAAGCCCATTACTTGACAGAAAACCTCATTAGAACAGACAACATTATTTATTACACATTAGTAAGTATTTAACACATTTTAGAGAGCGATGTGTAGTTTTAGACTCACTGGTATTACACTGTATGAACTGTGAGGGTCCAGATATGATGGCAACTATTATGAGTGTTCTGACGCTGCAATTATACGGGGTCCCAGGCTGCAGCTGAGTAATCTGATAATTGTTGGATGTGGTACTGAGAGTCTGATCGGGTGAAGAGATGCTGACACTGTAGGAGAACAGGTTGGAGGTCCCATTAGGGGGAAGCCACGTCAGATTGACTGAACTGGTGCTGACAGCAGAAACCACCAGATTTTGCACTGCATTAGGAACTGTAGAAACACAAACAGCTACACACTCAGTAAAATATACTGTAAACCTAATTGTGGAGTTAAATTTGTAGTTTACACCATTAACAGCTTAGGTTAAATGCAGTGTGCTGTACAGTACCTGTATATGCAATGAGATTTACAAGTGAGCTCCTGAGATCTTTTACTCCTATGGTGACCACAGAGATTTTATACTGACTGCCCGATAATAAATTTGTGAG
>RJVU01057542.1:3399319-3424653 GCA_003731715.1 Anabarilius grahami
GGGGGGGGGGGGGGGGGTACTCTGTGTTCAGGCCGATTACCGAGCTTGGAGCCCTCTCCCCGGACAGCACGCCAAATACGTTTACCAATTAATATACCTGACTTATTTGTAAGTGTGAACTCGTGAACTAGCTGTTGGAACTAAATAACCTCACACCTGTAAAACAAACGCTTCAATCATTTTAACATTTCCTGGGTTCTCAGAAGTGGAAGTCATCATAGCTGGGTAAACTTCTATTGTGTTGAATGGAAACTATAACAAAAATAATTTCTGCACTCTCCATTTGATCCAATAGCAAAAGTTTAAATTCAGAAAGATATAAAATTTGCTATCACTCCCTCAGCCATTCGTTTAGGAACTCATACTGCAGCTTTATCACAAAGTATAGACTTATAAATCAACATTAAATCTCTTATAAATTAAAATATATTAAATTATATTTTAGTTCACCAAATAATTTACGTATACCCAATATGTTCACCTAGTACCTGCAGCTTACAGCTGTTTAATGAGAAGGACCTAAACTGGAATTGGAAATGGCCTTTTAGTTCCATTTGGAAATCTTACTCACACACTCGTTTTCTAAGGACTCTTCTTATCTGCAGCCCTACAGATCGGCCCTTCAACTGTCCGCAGGAAAGAGGATTTACCCAGAATGCCACTTCGCTTCCTCTAATTCTAGCATATAATGGACTGGTCCAGATATTACAATATATGAAAGCAAACTAGGAAATAAAAAATAATTATACTAACAAACACCGAAAAAAACATGATATATGCTGCTGCTGCTACTACTACTACTACTACCAAAGCACTAAAAGTATATTAATATTTGTCAACATGTCAAATACAAAGTTTGTGTCTTTCTAAGCTTGTAATGTGCACAATGCAGAGACCAAATGTAGCCTGATTAAAATCTATACTTGCTGGACAACCATATTATGTAGCCCTGTTAGTCCTGTTTCAGTCAGACTAAACATGACATGTTTTTAAAAAATGTATTAATAATTTAGTCCAACTTTTAAAGTGGATGTAAACAGACTTAAGGTACTAAATTTTGGTTGGGTCAAATTAGATTTAATTGTCACAAATAATTAACAAATGCAAGCCTATTTTCAAAAGTGCAAACAAAGTAAATACTGAATGTGGAAGTTATGTACCGAAAGCAGGCTGTAACATTCAGTCTCTGAGGTTCAACATGCTTCAGCAAATTTTCTGGCGTCAAACTGAAGCGGTTCTCTGAGAATGTTCAATATGTGTCAGGCATCACTCTGCAACAAACCGTGCGGTGTTACATGACTGATAAGGAGACATATAAAGAGGGTCAGAGATCTCAAAACACACACTACACAGAGAGCTCATCATCATATCTGTCTGTATNGGACTGGTCCAGATATTACAATATATGAAAGCAAACTAGGAAATAAAAAATAATTATACTAACAAACACCGAAAAAAACATGATATATGCTGCTGCTACTACTACTACTACTACTACCAAAGCACTAAAAGTATATTAATATTTGTCAACATGTCAAATACAAAGTTTGTGTCTTTCTAAGCTTGTAATGTGCACAATGCAGAGACCAAATGTAGTCTGATTAAAATCTATACTTGCTGGACAACCATATTATGTAGCCCTGTTAGTCCTGTTTCAGTCAGACTAAACATGACATGTTTTTAAAAAATGTATTAATAATTTAGTCCAACTTTTAAAGTGGATGTAAACAGACTTAAGGTACTAAATTTTGGTTGGGTCAAATTAGATTTAATTGTCACAAATAATTAACAAATGCAAGCCTATTTTCAAAAGTGCAAACAAAGTAAATACTGAATGTGGAAGTTATGTACTGAAAGCAGGCTGTAACATTCAGTCTCTGAGGTTCAACATGCTTCAGCAAATTTTCTGGCGTCAAACTGAAGCGGTTCTCTGAGAATGTTCAATATGTGTCAGGCATCACTCTGCAACAAACCGTGCGGTGTTACATGACTGATAAGGAGACATATAAAGAGGGTCAGAGATCTCAAAACACACACTACACAGAGAGCTCATCATCATATCTGTCTGTATGTAGAAACACTGTAGGGTGTTATTAGAGTAGTCTTTAAAAAGAGGGTAGCATTACTGTAATACAATAATGGGGTGTGGTCACATGTACTGGGGTGTCTACAAAAAACAGTGTTGACTATATAAAATACTTGTGCTCTTATGTACCACACCACATTTGCATCATTATAAATCATGTATCAGCTAGTAATATAGAGGCAGACACAATTTGCATGTTAGAGTTACTTCTCCATTTGGTCAATGTAGAGACAAACCTACAATATTTCCACTGCCATGATGAAAGACTACTAACATAACACATGGATGTTTTAAACTTCGGTGTGTGTGTGTGTGTGCACGCCTTTTTGTGACACATCAGGACACAAATGTGTATAATGACATGGGTATGACATAGGTATTACAAAAAGAGGTGACTTATGAGGACATTCCCCATGTCCCCACTTTTCAAAAGGCTTATAAATCATACAGAATGAGTTTTTGTGAGAAAGTAAAAGTGTGCACAGTTTCCTGTGATGGATAAGGTTTAGGGGTAGGGGTAGTGTAGGGGGATAGAAAATACAGTTTGTACAGTATAAAAACCATTACGCCTATGGAATGTCCCCACAATTCACAAAAACGAACATGTGTGTGTGTGTGTGTGTGTGTGTGTGTGTGACTGTGCGTTTGTTAGGGGAGGGAATCTTTAGTCCCCTCACGATCCAATTCCAAAATGATTCTACTTTTTTTTATTATTAATTAATTAATTAATTACTTTACCGACTTGAAAATCTTAAAATTCTTACATTTACATTTCCTTACATAAGAATTATAAGTAGCCTAATTTTTAAAATAATTACAAGTTGAAAAAAAGACTAAAATAAAACAGCTATTTGTTAAAAATTTTAAACTTATGTAACATACAAGAAAGTAGCAAATAAAGAAACACATTACAAGCAATAAACAAATAGTGCTTTCAGTATTTAAGATTATCTGAATGTTTGCATTCAAAAACTGTGAGTGATTTTTCTTTCTCAGCTTTACTGTTGTTTGATTGTTACTATGACAACATAGACAGCGGGAGCTCTAGAAGCTATATTCATTCTCGGATCTCTTTTGAAATATAAGTAATATGGTTTGTCCTGTCCGTTTAATCCCTTAAGCATCAGATTTAACCCTTTGATGCACAAGCTATGAAAACCCCTTCTAATGCACAACATGGGTCAAAAATGACCCGTATTCATTTCCTATATTATTTCAATCATGACTGAGTGATTCTTTGCTGAATCTTTGAAAGAAATATATTTTATCATTTATTTATTCCAGGTATTCATTAAATATCTTGTTTTTGATTGTCACAAATCATTGCTTATTTTTTCTTTCTTACTTTATAAACAAACAGTTTTTGTATTACTACATCAATTTTACACACATGGGTCAAAAATGAAAAAAACCTTTGCAAATTTTTGCAAGTAGGGACATATTTACTGCCGAAAACTATTATACTTCATAATTTTTATTTTTTGTCATAAATCAATGCTACTGGTCACCCTTTAGATCTATCAGTGTTCCTGAAAAGTAACAGTTTTGAACAAGGTTTCTGTCCAAGAGTGAAAATATATTATAAGTGTATCGATCAACAGTTTGATGTGTATTTGAAAATATTCTTGTGCTTTTGATTTTCTTTATCCAGAGTGTTAGTATGGCTGGTCCATACTAAAATGGCTGAAATGGTTGTAGAGATGCAGCATACAAAACAGGATGAGGCAATTCTTAGTCCCCCCACTCAGGGCAGAACAGAAGTATCCCGAGGAGCTGCCCAGGACCTTCACCTGGTTCAACAGCTATTTCACCAAAAGATGCCTTGGATATGTTGTGCATAAAGTCAAGTCAAGTCACCTTTATTTATATAGCACTTTTTACAATGGAGATTGTGTCAAAGCAGCTTTACAGTGATAACTGTTCAATAATTTTGGCTGCACAACAGCTCTTAAAAAAAATGGTCGCCATTGTCCAGCTTAAGTAAATTCAGTATTGATTCATTCCGTTGTAAAATCAATAATTAGTTAATTTATCTATATATCAGCACTGGAGAAAACAGTGATGTCATTGTCTAGCTCAGTTCCGTTCGCACACAATGGTGTCAATGCAGGCAGATCAAAAAGACACCATTGTGTGCGAACAGAACAGAGGTGGATGATGACATCACTGTAAAAAAAGCATATATGTATATAAAAAAGTATACTTTGCGCACAGTCGAACGCAGTTTAAATGTATGTGCAACCTGCACATACAAAGTTATAGAAATCCGGCGGAAATTATTAAAAGTTACAAAAAATCTGTATGCTGACCCTCGCGTATGAGTAAAAAGTGAAGTATACTTTGGCCTTTAGAAAGGCAATGACACAAAAAAGTTTTCATTCAAAAAGAAAGGAGAAATTAAAATAAGGATTTGTTTATTGAGGAATACCTGGAATAATGAATGATGAAAATAATTTCTTGTAATATATGCAATATAGAAAATAATAACTCATTCAGGTTACTTTAGACCCATGTTGTATATGTCCAGGGCTGGGTTTCCGGAAACCTTCTTAACTCTACGTCGTTCTTAAATTATACCTTAAGCTCTACCTTAACGTTAATACGTGTTTCCCGAAACGTTCTTAGTTAAGTGTACCGTCTGAAGTGAAGTGAAGTGACATGTGGCCAAGTATGGTGACCCATACTCGGAATTTGTGCTCTGCATTTAACCCATCCAAGTGCACACACACAGCAGTGAACACACACACCGTGAACACACACCCGGAGCAGTGGGCAGCCATTGCTGCGGCGCCCGGGGAGCAGTTGGGGGTACGGTGCCTTGCTCAAGGGTCTCACTTCACTCGTGGTATTGAGGGTGGGGAGAGCGCTGGACATTCACTCCCCTCACCGACAATCCCTGCCGGACCTGAGACTCGAACCCATGACCTTTGGGTTACAAGTCCGACTCTCTATCCATTAGTCCACGACTGCCCCAATGACTTACAGTCTGTAAGTCATACTTTCGTAAGGTTGGTCTGGAGCACTCTTAGCTATACCTTATCACTGTTGTCAGTCAATACGAATATAATTCTGAAACTGTAATACACCCAGTGTTCGATTAGGATTATGGCAAAGAATAAAATGCAAAGATTCACTGCTAAATTCAGATGTGCTTTGGCGCAGAGACAGACGCGCGCTCCGCGCTTGTTATATTTTACAACTATTCGCTGTTTTTAACCTCATCAGGTTTATTTAATGTTTCAGACATTTAAATATACATTTTAATTAAGTAGGCTACTGCATAAAAAAGACATTTGTAGTTTGTTAAAATCAAATTCCATACACTGATGTCTACAGAAGCTGCAACAATAACCCTTTCAATTATATAATTTGAGTGTTTTTTTTCATATCAGATACACATTGTGTATGAAACAATAAAGTTTACTCTATTCTTCTCCCAGCTCACCGTTTCGTAAATCCCACAGCTCTGAATTGCCGTGCAAACTCATCGCGCGACAAAACACATTCACTTCCACATATTTTACAAAAGGTATAGCCTATCATAAAATTAATGATATAGTCAATATGTTTGTGAATATTTTGAATAAAAAATGAAAAAACTATATAAACGCGATACCTACCTGTCTGTCAGCGGCATGACGCGTCTCCAAGGAATTAAAACTTTGTTCTAAATAACAGTCGCCTTAAACTCAGGCTGATGGGGGCTCCGCTCACCCACAATATAGAATTTGGATTACTTTTATAACATCCCATGAGTCCTGATAAATGCAATTTCTACTTCTGAAGTACTTATTTTTATAAAGAACACTGCTTTCTCACATAATGCAGTGAAGCAGCCCCTGTAGAGTGAATTATCGATTCTCGAGCTATCGATATCAACCAATTCAGCACCTCCGCCATGAACAGCACCTGGTTACGTCGCACATAGGAAGATATAGCCTACCTAAAGCAACCTCCTAAGGTATAGTTCGGGGAACACGCCTAGAAACGGTACATCTTCAGTTAAGGTCTACCTTTAGAGTCTTCGAAGCGCGCTAAGAGACAACGTTATCGGGAAACCCAGCCCAAAACTGTTACTTTTCAGCAACACTGACAGACATAGAGGGTGACCAATAGCATTGATTTATGACAAAAAATAAAAAATTATAAAATATAATATATGAAATATAATAAGACTTACATCCATCAAATATACAAAAGCAGCCATGTTGAGATGTGAAATGTGAAATGTGTGGCAGATGAATAGTTGTCTGCAGTAAAATATGTTCCTACTTGCAAAAATCTGCAAATATTAAAGGTTTCTATATTTGTCATTTTTGACCCATGTGTGTAAAACTGATGTAGAAATACAAAAAATGTGTTTGTTTATAAAGTAGGCTAAGAAAGAAAAAAAAAACAATCATTTGTAGAAAATCAAAAATAATTAAATACAAATATTTAATGAACATCTGAAATAAATAAATAGCCTAATAAAATACATTTCTTACAAATATTCAGCAAAGAATCACTCAGCCATGATTGAAATAACATAGAAAATGAATACGGGTCATTTTTGACCCATGTTGTGCATTAGAAGGGTAGTGATACAAAAATGATTTTTATACAAAAAGTAAGAAAGAAAAAATTTAAATGAGGATTTTTGATGATCAAAAACAAGTTCATTGAGGAATACCTGGAATACTGAATGATGAAATTAATTTCTTAGAAAATAAAATCTCAGTCGGGTCATTTTTGACCCATGTTGTGCATCAAAGGGTTAAAAAAGGAGACGAACGCGAATCTAAAACATCAACACAAACACTTGTACACTTACCCAGACGACCACGGCAAACAAGACAGCTGCACGGAAGACACTGGCCTGGAGTAAATAATGCTGAACCATACTGGCAAAAAAAGTTTATGTCATATCATGTTTTGGTTCATTTCTCAGTCTTTGTTGTCTAAAAGAAACGATCTGTGTATTGTGAACGATAAAAAAGCTCCTGAGGCGCGATGCTGCTCATTCCTGCTTCAGGTGCTCTTGAACTTTTCTCATCTTGACTCTTTCTCTTCTCTGGGTGTTCTGGGCGGGGCGAAATGATTAGCCACGCCCTCCGTGTCTTTTATCCAGCACAGACTAGACATCAACATTTATAACAGCACCAGCGTGGGTGCGTAAAAAAATACGCAACGCATACGCACTGCAGACGGATTATGTGTGAAACAGGCGTTAACCTACCCGTCTCCGCCCCCTAGATCTCGTGTGTTCTGCAGTGAGGGGCTACAGTTTTTTTTTTTCAATCCAAAATGAACATGGATTGACCTGAAATTGTAAAAAAAAAAAAGAAATTATGCACATTTAAACTACTTTGTACATTTAGTACATTACATAAAGATTTTTTTTTTTTTTTTAATGATTTAACGCCATGCCAGCAACAAGCTATATTCATGTCAAAAGGAAACATTTCAATTTCACAGTTCAGTTGTATCATTTCAAAACAATTATTTTATTTTAAAAAAATGAACAGTGTTTACTTGCATAATGCGATCAGATATGTTTTTCTTTAAAGATTTAAAAGCGAAAGACGAGATTCGGCTATTTTTGTCTATTGTAGTTTTAATTTAAAATGTTTTGGTTTTAACATATAGGCTAGCCTGTTTAAATGTTTTGCAAAATGCTTGAGCAACGTAATATATGAATCTAAAGTATTACCTTATATAAATATAAAGTAATGAATTGAATAAAACGTTTAAATGTGCGTTTAAACGTGTCATCTATGTAGGAGTGTAGCGTAAGAGAATTGCAATGATGACAATGTTCAGTAATAACTTTTGGATTTGAAATGAAAATAAGTAAATGTTGTGTTTATGATGTTCAGCCACGGATCAGTTGCGCACTGCAAACGTGGCATGTGTGAAAGCACAATAAGGCGTGCTGCTCCTGCAATGCATACGTACTGCAACACGCACCGCATTCGCACTGCAAACGGAGTATGTGTGAAACAGGCGTAAGGGATTTGTGGGAGGAGTTGGATCTAGATCTCGTGTTCTGCAGTGAGGACCATCTCACATGTATGCGTTTGGCAGACACTTTTATCCAAAGCGACTGCACTGAAGGCATACAGTTTATCAGTGCATTGCAGAGAATCGACCCATGACCTTGGTGAAGAGAAACTTTAAAACGTAGCCAAAATATTGATGAAATGTTAATGAATAAGGATCTCAAAACAAGTGAGACTGGGGCTCTCTGTTCATGTGTAAACTTTTAAGCATATGACACTGCATAATTTCAGTTGATTTATTAGGCTATTAAGTGTTGTGTTTGTTATCAGAGAGATTATAACACGTGTCTTGTTATAATCTCTCCGAGTGTGTCTTCTTTTTGCTTTGAAATCTTTACTGATTTTTCTAAATAAGAATAACTTTTATATTGTTAGTAATATTAGTAACTGAAGCAACTGGTTTACTTGATTATGCATATATCTTTTTTTTTCAGAAAAACCATGTTAAAATGTATAAAACGTTTACTCTAAGTTATTATTGTATTGCATTACATTATATGTTTTGCCATGCACTTACAATAAAAACTACAGAGCTTTGATAAAAAAATCAGCATTTAAATGTCATCTACTGACAGTATTGGAAGATATAGAGTAACTGATATTTATATGCATTTTGTGTTAGTAGTGTGCTATTCTGTAATAACAATCTCATTGATTTACATTACAAACAATTATAAGAATTTCATCTCATTTTTGGCCATATATAAAACTGCCAAATTGCATTTTTGCTCAATTTGGGTCTCTGATTAAAATTGAGATGTTTTTCCCTCCTAAATATTTATAGAGTGTGACAACTAGCTCTATGTACAGCTATATGCAAATGGAAATTCTGAGTCTCATAACCAAGGTGCCAAAAGTATATTGAGTTACCCAAGGTCTCCAAAACTCATGCTGCGTTTGCGTATGATGACCACGAGTGGCGCTGCTGGCGTGGTCATCAATGCAGGCTATAGTTCAGCACCACTAGATGGAAGCAGTTACTTATGAAATATGAAGAAAGAAAGAAAGAAAGAAAGAAAGAAAGAAAGAAAGAAAGAAAGAAAGAAAGAAAGAAAGAAAGAAAGAAAGCAAGCCTGTTGTTAATTACCATGTCACAGTATTGTAATGAAAATATCTCATGACGACTCACAAAATATAAAGACAGACCCTCATTTTGGACGTGCAAATCATCCAGTATCACATGGCAATCAAAAATTAACCAATGTTTTTTATTTAATATTTTGTATTTTTAGGGGATTTTATGGTACTAAATTATATTTATGGAATAGTTATGATCCATTTATTACCTGTTAATCACTTTTTGAGCATAGACCTGAAAATGACATTTCCAATATAAACTGTCGTAAATCTTGAATGCTTTGGAGCACAGACTTAAGTTTGGTTTCTTTTTAAAGACAGAAGACTTGGCAGATTATTGCTAAAGTGAATATTAGTTACTAAAGTGTATATTGTTTGTATACTGGGTAGGGCGGAACGATACATTTATCAAAAACCACAAATCAAAAACCAAAAATCCCTTTACTCTAAGACTATGTCACAANAAGAAAGAAAGAAAGAAAGAAAGAAAGAAAGAAAGAAAGAAAGAAAGAAAGAAAGAAAGAAAGCCTGTTGTTAATTACCATGTCACAGTATTGTAATGAAAATATCTCATGACGACTCACAAAATATAAAGACAGACCCTCATTTTGGATGTGCAAATCATCCAGTATCACATGGCAATCAAAAATTAACCAATGTTTTTTATTTAATATTTTGTATTTTTAGGGGATTTTATGGTACTAAATTATATTTATGGAATAGTTATGATCCATTTATTACCTGTTAATCACTTTTTGAGCATAGACCTGAAAATGACATTTCCAATATAAACTGTCGTAAATCTTGAATGCTTTGGAGCACAGACTTAAGTTTGGTTTCTTTTTAAAGACAGAAGACTTGGCAGATTATTGCTAAAGTGAATATTAGTTACTAAAGTGTATATTGTTTGTATACTGGGTAGGGCGGAACGATACATTTATCAAAAACCACAAATCAAAAACCACAAATCCCTTTACTCTAAGACTATGTCACAATCAGCTGCTGGGTCATTATTTAGTAGAATGAAAGAACTACATGATGTTTCTCTCTGTCTGTTTTTCACTCTGATAAGCCGTTTAAATAAGTGCATTGACTGAATGAGGACTGAAGAACACACTGAATAGCTTTTTTAGCGCTGACTAAAAGACGTTTGGGGGTATTAGACGTATTAAGATTAGGCAATCAGGTAGCGATTTCAACGAGGGGGTAATAATATGGCAGGGGGTCAAAATTTGGCACAACACCTCTACACAAGAAAAAGTGAGGGTACGCTACGGCTTAAAATGTAGAAGTGCCGTACCAGTGCGTATGGCCCTCTTCAAGCACTAATGAAAAATGCATAAAAATACTATTTTTAAATTCTATATGAAATATATAGTTTCCCAAACATGTTTTACTCTAAAACTGAGAAAATCCAAGCCAAAAATCTAAACAAGTTGTGTTCCAAATTTGAGGTTGATTTCTCAAAAAATTAGCTTTCAGTAAGATTTTGTTTGGGTGCAGTACCAAACTTTTCCACTAGTGCGCTTTCCATTCGTTTCCAGTGCTGTCATTTTTGACCTTGAACAGTAAGCCTACAAGTGTGACTATTTTTTTCCATTACCATTTAACCTTTTCGAATCATGTCTATTATTACTCTTTTTTTCACATAGCAAGTGCTAAAACCTTTATCAAGTTCCGTACCATTCCAATGAAGTTAAAAAAACAAACAAAAAAAAACAAAAAAAACCGTAAAATATTTCGGTCAAAAATGACCGAACAACACCGGATTAAGGAAATGATGCTGTTGCTAATGTGAGTGCTGAGGATATTTCTATCATTTAAGTTTGTCAGTGTTGTATACAAAATAAAACTTTTTTTTTTTCAGTGTAGGCCCAGACTGTAATTGTAATTATTTGAAACCAATTTTAAAAAGACTGGAGAGAGAAGAGGGCACTAAAGCGCATCCACCCTCCACCCCATTCTACCCAGAGATACGTTGCCTAGGTTACACCTCCAGCTGCCACCTAAAGAGAAGCATCGCACCATCCGCCTCGCGAAAGACAATAGGCTACCTAACACGTCAACACCTATTGAAAACTATACAAAAGGGATCTCACGAAACAAAAATATACTCGGAAGAGAGAGACGAGAGTATAGTGAGACACACGCGCGCTCACGCACGCACGCACGCACGCACACACACACAGAGAGAGAGAGAGAGAGAGAGACCCTCCTCATTTTGATTGTCAGTACAGAGAGGCGGGCTCATATGGAGGGCCGCTTTTCGGCTCTGCAGCGACTGCAGCTTCTCCCGCTGCCTGTCCTTCTTCCGCGCGCGTCTCCGCGAGCGCTGTGATGTGAATATTAATGATGCTGCGCGAATCTCCGCGCTCATTTCCATCGCTTTCACCGATCTGAGAGGTAAGAGCGCATCCGTATTTTTCCCGTATACGGTGCGGTTTACATTATTATGCGGTCCATTTCATCCCGTGGAAGCGCGTGTCGTGTTTTTAAGGATGCTGAGACGCTCGGTCGACGCAGTGCTGTTCTCAATGAAGAGGCGAAGCGAGTCAATGAGCGAGGCGTTTCAGTATGGTGATTGTACTCCTATTTATACTGGATGTTTCGTTCTTAAAAAACTAGCTACCGTTGGGATGTAGCCTATCATTCATGCTATCAACGTTCGGTTGTCTTTGGTTGGTGAACACAATGACTGGTGGGAAATTGAAGTAAATGGTCTTATGGTGATGAAAAACAGATTTAATTTATCAGTATGCTATAGATGCAGTGGTTAATTTTACAAAGCACATTAGGTGGGTTTTGGAAGATGGGGAGGATGCATTTGTGATCCTTAAATGGCATTCAACAAGTGTAGACTATCTCATCCCTTCTGCTATGTGCCTGATATTCTCCAGATAGGCTGACATCCTGTATGTGTGTAACTGATGTGTGCATGGGGATGTGGGGGCTATATGCAGTCAGACTATTATATTTTCTGCTTTTTTGAGCATTTGTTTGAATAATTCAGACTTTGAATCAGTATAATGACTGTTTGTGGAGGAATTATTTTTAGAAAGGGATGTTAGCTTTTAGTCAATGCATTAAGCCAATGAGACTTATATGGCATGGGGAGGGAGACTGGTCTAAATAATCCCCTGCCCGTGATTTCACTCTTTCGTTTTCTCTCGCTCTTTCTCACAAATGATCTGTGGCCCTGTCTTTGTCGTTCGTCTCTGAAATGTATACAACCAGTTAATCACATCAGCTATACTTTTCAGAAATGGAGAGTGAGACGGAGAGGTGGGTTGTTTGGAAACCATGACAGCTTTCATTCATGGAAATCCAAAGGTGCAGCGCAATATTGGGCCCAGTCTGCAGAACAAAAACACACCGATTTAACTCATCCAGCATAAAGCGTAATCCTCTCATACAACCAAGCACAATAAAACACCGGCCCTATAGTGTAGGGCTGCTATTAAGCAGGTAATCTCTCTCTCTCTCTTTCTCTCTCTCTCTCTCTCTCATGCTGTTCTCTTTCATTAAAACTATTAACAGAGAAAAAAATCAGTATAGCCATTAGCTAATTCTTTGCTGAGGAGAATTAAAAATGTTTCCTTTATGGATATAGACTTTGAATGTATCCAAAATGAAAATAAATAAGGCCATGCTGAATTGCCAACAGTTATTACCCTCCATTATTGTTGTTAAAAGCATTGCTGACATGCTGACTTTGTTTTAATCTCAGACTATAGTTCAGAATAGCGTGTAGGATGTAAAGTTTGCCTCATTGTACAGTGCGGAGTCCGTGGAATATATCTATGCTTAGTTTATGCTGTTAATACGTGTTTGTATGTATAGGTTAGGGTTGGTTATAGATTTTGGCTTTAAAAAGCCCTATATAATGAATTTGCATCTCATTAGAATTGTGGGAAGAGAAATGGATTTCATATTTGTTTCAAACACAAAAGGCAGGAAACGACTATGCCAGATGGGAACTGTGTTTCTCCTTTTATTCCATTATGGATTGTGTCTGCTGCATGATCCCTTTGCGTGTCTGTATGTGTGGGTGTCAGAGAGTGTGTATCTTTGTGTGTGTGTGTGAAGGGGGGTGTTGATTGTGGTTCTATATAGACCATTTGCTGCTGAGTGTATTTGTTTCCATGGTTACCCCCATGCCAATGAAGATCACGTCATCACCAGACCAGACCTCTGCGGCTATTGTTTACTGATCGTAGAGAAGACTGAGTGTGTGTTTGAGTTTTAGATACGTCCTCCACAGACCTTAAGTTCTTCATTGTTTTTTAGTCCTTTTGTCTAGCCTGTCGCCTGTAATGTGTTTGATTCCTGGATGTCTTGCTTGGATTAATCATATCTCCTGCTATATTTTGACCACCTGTCATTTTTCTGTGATAGACACACATGGAGGGCTATTTATTCGATACCGCTCAGTGACTCCATACTGTTGGTTGACTTGGCACGCAGTGTCTTATGCTTGTATCGCCATCTGTAGCACCCTGTACAGAGCTGCATGAGTAAGAATGATCATCTACTGCTATATACAGTAAATACTGTTATTTAAATTGAGATTCTTAATGCAATGCATGTACAAAATTTCTAATTTTCCTTATTTTCCTTCTCACTACTCCTAGTTTGTTTTAGGTCCTGAGAGAGGCATTTGTCACTGTCATGTGAGCCTAACTTTGATTTTTTTATACAGTAAGTGCTCTATTTTTGATTCTTTATGAAGTATGTCTGTTCTTTTTCTCAGAGTAAATTATATTTTAGATTATGCTGTGATTTATGAAAGCCATGTGTGTTTTGAGTCTTTTTGTATACACACAACACTAGCTCACAAGTTTTTTTTTTATCTTAACAGAAATAAAATGTAAGATAAATTTATAATGTTTTTTAAAATAGAAATGGCTCTTTCAAGGCAACATAATAATAACAACATATAACTTAAATAAGTTCATTATTGATAAGTGCTATGTAGTTCAGTGTAGTTCAGAAATGAATTGAGTTTGTAATTTTAAATTCTGTTTTACAATTATAAAAATAAAGTTAACAGAAGTTATTAGTCAGAAAGTAAGCTGAGTTTAATTCAATAATACGTTTTAAGAGTTTGACTTGAGAGTTTAATTCAATATTAAGTTAAATTTATTTGTATGCACATTACCGGTCAAAAGTTTATGGTCAGTAAGTTAATACTTTTATTTAGCTATACTATTTCCACAAAAATATTAAGCAGCACAACTGTTTCTTGAGCACCAAATCAGCATATTTGAATGATTTCTGAAGGATCATGTGACACAGAAGACTGGAGTAATGATGCTGAAAATTCAGCTTTGCCATCACAACAATAAATTGCAAGTTGCAAAGGCAGTCATTGGACAGACAGAAAGCTCTTAGATTTCATCACAAAGGACTTCATTTGCATTTCGAAGATGAACAAAAGTCTGACGAGTTTGGAATGACAGAATTTTAATTTTGGGGTGAAAAAACCCTTTAAATTTTCAAATAAACATGGTCTTGGTGAGCATAAGAGACTTCTTTCAAAAACATTAAAAAAAAATGTACCAATCACAACCTTTTGAATGTTCGGTAATGAATGCTGTGTATTTATCATTGACAAATGACACAGATGTTGTCAAATCTTTAAAGAACAAAAACATATAGTTTCCCTTACTAAATAGTTTGTTTATGTCCCATTTAATCCTTGGTTTCATTCAGATACCTGCCTGCAGAGGCTTTTCTTTCTCCATCTCTCCCTGTCAGACACTTTGTGGCTGGGAATTGAATGCTGATTAAGCAAGTGGCTTGAGATGATTACGCTTAGGTTTGATGAAAGACAATCTGAGAAGGGTGTGTACTTGAGTGTATATGTGTGTGTGAGTGTGTGTGTGTGCGTATCCTTCAACACAGCAATCTCTTCTCTTTATAGCTCATTCTGATCATTCAAGAGCATCCAGCTGCAGCATGAATAGAGTACAGGGATAAATAAATTAATAATATTCATTACAGAGGAGAGGTAAAAAAAAAAAAAAGGGTAGGCAAAGATGGATAAAGGTGAAATGGATAGAAGGAGACTATTCGCAGATGAGGGTCAGGGGTATGAAGAGAGAGGGGTAAACATTAAAGAAAGATGAAAGAGGAAAAGAATAGAGAATAGACAAAAGAAGAGAGGAAGGGAGAAATGCAGAGAAGAGAAGGGATGAGATGAGGGTCAGAGGGAGATAAAGGAGTGAAAGAAAGGGGGGTGATGTATTTGTTGCTGAAGTGACTGTTTTTCTTGTAAATGCAGCCTCTCTCTGTTTGTGTGTGTGTGTGTGTGTGTGTGTGGAGCTGGAGTATTGATCAGAGTGATCCACTCCAGCCCTGAGTGTTGACTCTGCACTAAAGGCTAAAGGTGAGACAGGCTTCTCTGTCTGACTTTTTGCTTGTGTGTGTATATATATATATATATAGAGATGCACCAATATATCGGGCAATAATCGATATCGGCTATTGGCCGATGATTTAAAAACAGTCGATAGTCAGGGCCGATATATCCTGTCAATCAAGAGGGCAGGAAAATGCACTGAATTTGTGCTTTGTGTGAAGAAAATGCTTAGAAACCAGTGTGATGTTCAATATTATTTGTAATTATGTGAATTAATAACATTCAGAAAGTTAAGAAATATTCATTTAATCTTCAGAATTTAGTTAATATTAAATTGAGTAACGTGTTTGTTTATAACTGATACCAGTTACTCTGAAACAAGTTGATGAAATGGAGAGTAAAGTATAATATATATATATAGAATTTTTTTTAAATTAAAGTATTTTTTCAATTCCTGCAAAGCAGTTTGAGTGATGACTGAAATAAATTGATGGCTAGGTTCCATCTTCATTTTTATTGATTTATGAATCATGGATTAAAAAAAATTATATGGCTGGTTTATGTATGGTTGAAGTTGAAATATTAACTCTTGCTTATATTGCTTTAACTTTGACAAAGTAGCGATATTGTACACCTTTAATGCTTTTTAAAAGTGATAGTCACTATCAGTACACAGCAAAGTGTTTAAATATTAAACACAGTGTGTCATAAGCATTTCTGCTTTGAAAAAAGTGATAAAAATTTGATCAGCATTACCCTAACTCTCACATGATGTGGGAATATTTCAGTTTAAATGAGCTGAATTCAGCTCATGCCTTAACATGCTTTGAAACTTGAAAATATGATTCCTTATGGTCAATGATTCTCATTTAATAAATAAAAAATGAAGCAGTAGACTAACAGTAATCATGCAAAATTAAATGGTTAATGTAATTAGAAAACATTTACTCACTGCTGCTCAAACATCTAATCTTTTCTTAATGCTTATCATTATGGATCTTGTGACAAGATTGCTACAGTGCTGTTCACACTGTATATGGCATAACACCCCATGTTAGCGTTATGTCCGCAGCACTGTCTCATTTGCATAGTCCACCTCTAAATGTGTCATTCCTCCCACAGGAATGCCATGAATTATGCGACTGTACTGCAGAAGCTGTAGTGTACTACTCTCTGATTACATTCAGCTGCATTCTTGCTCCTTTTTGCACTTAATTAGCTGTTCATTTTGTTTTTTGCTGTACATATTTACACACATCTTATTCTGCCTTTAGTAAATATGGTTTTCTCTGTGTCTGTTTCAGCTGTTTAAAGACAGGAAGTTTCGAGAGCAGCATGGCAGAAGCCCCTGTTGGAGAGGACGCACCCAAAGAGCAGGAGAGGGCCACCCCACCTACCCACAATCCCCTGTTAGGGGTTGGTGGTGCTCTTTGGGAAAGAGTTTTGAAAGCTAGTGTTACAGCTGGAGCTTTCCTCCTGCTGTACACACTGTCTCAACTCACAGTGAGTTCATGTACATTCTCTCAAATAATTAAGAAATAAATCCTTAATACATACATATCACACTTTATGCAGTGTGCACACCACTGACTGTCTATTGATTTTTATCGCTGTATGTATGAGAATATTTTGTTTATTCCCATGTTCTGGCTTTGTCTAAAAGTGGCAAATTTGGCTTTTAGCTCAAATTAAACAGTGAGTAATGATGTTGTGTAGCTGAATAATTTTGACTTTTTGAAACCAGGAGTGTTTTAAATTTATAATGAAGGCTTTTGTCATGTACATATGTACAATAAAACAGTTGTTGTGGTGTGTCTGTATATCTGTGTGCTCGAATGTCCTTCTGTTTGAGTGTGTTTGTGCAAAAGTATAGAAAGACAGGCTGTTCCAGGGTCTGCTGTGATCGACCCTGTAGTCAATAACTGCACCACATGCCTTCCTGTCTGACAAACCAGCAAACAGCTGTGTAAGACTTATATATATAAACTTCCATTCTAAAGTTTGGGGTCACTTCTTTTTTTTTTGAAAGAAATTAATACTTATTCAGCAAGTATGCATTAAATTAATCAAAAGTGATAGTACAATGTTACAAAAGATTGCTGTTCTTTTGAACTTTCTATTCATCAGAGTCCTGAAAAAAAAAAATATCATGGTTTCCACAAAATATTAAGCAGCACGAGTGTTTTCAATATTAATACAGTGCTCAGCGTAAATGAGTACACCCCCTTTGAAAAGTAACATTTTAAACAATATCTCAATGAACACAAAAACAATTTCCAAAATGTTGACAAGACTAAGTTTAATATAACATCTGTTTAACTTATAACATGTAAGTAAGGTTAATAATATAACTTAGATTACACATTTTTCAGTTTTACTCAAATTAGGGTGATGCAAAAATGAGTACACCCCACAACAAAAACTACTACATCTAGTACTTTGTATGACCTCCATGATTTTTAATGACAGCACCAAGTCTTCTAGGCATGGAATGAACAAGTTGGCGACATTTTGCAACATCTATCTTTTTCCATTCTTCAAGAATGACCTCTTTTAGAGACTGGATGCTGGATGGAGTGTGATGCTCAACTTGTCTCTTCAGAATTCCCCATAGGTGTTCGATTGGGTTCAGATCAGGAGCCACTGTATCACTTTCACCCTGTTCTTCTTCAGAAGTCCAACAGTGGCCTTAGATGTGTGTTTAGGATCATTGTCATGTTGGAAAAGTGCACGACGACCAAGGGCACGGAGTGATGGTAGCATCTTCTCTTTCAGTATAGAGCAGTACATCTGTGAATTCATGATGCCATCAATGAAATGCAGCTCCCCGACACCAGCAGCACTCATGCAGCCCCACATAAGGACACTGCCACCACCATGTTTCACTGTAGGCACCATGCATTTTTCTTTGTATTCCTCACCTTTGCGACGCCATACAGTTTTGAAGCCATCAGTTCCAAAAACATTTATCTTGGTCTCATCACTCCAGAGTATAGAGTCCCAGTAGTCTTCATCTTTGTCAGCATGGGCCCTGGCAAACTCTAGGCGGGCTTTTTTGTGCCTGGGCTTTAGGAGAGGCTTCTTTCGTGGACGGCACCCATGCATGCCATTCCTCTGCAGTGTACGCCGTATTGTGTCACGGGAAATAGTCACCCCAGTTTGGCTTTCTACTTCTTTAGATAACTGCAGTGAACTTGCATGGCGATTTTCTTCAACGCTTCTCATCAGAAGACGCTCCGGTTGAGGTGTTAACTTCCGTGGACGACCTAGACGTCTCTGTGAGATGGTTGCAGTTCCATCTTTTTTAAATTTGTTCCACTTTTGCTACAGTATTCTGACTGATAAGTAAAGCTTTGCTGATCTTCTTGTAGCCTTCACCTTTCTGGTGTAAATAAATTATTTTCTTTCTCAGGTCTTGTGACATTTCCTTCCATGTGGTGCCATTGCTGACAGCATGAAATGGGAAGGGGTTTTAACACCCTTTTATAGTCAACTGTCTGCTGGACACCTGTGTAATGAATAATTAGACTCACCTGTGGTTGAATTCTTGTTAAATTAGACATTTGTAGTCTAAAATTTAGCTTTGCTCCAGAAACTTTCAATGGGGTGTACTCATTTTTGCATCACCCTAATTTGAGTAAAACTGAATATGTTTTAAACAGATGTTATAAACAGATGTTATATAAAACTTAGCGTGCATCTCAATCAGCTCCCTAGTTCAGTAGTCAGGGCACTGATCAGGGAGTCAGCCACATTCATTTACACGGTATACTGATACACAAGCTAGGGAGCTGTTTGAGATGCAGGGTTAGTCTTGTCAACATTTTGGAAAGAAATGTTTCTTGAGCAGCCAATTAGCATATTAAAATGATTTCTGAAGGATCATGTGACACTGAAGACTGGAGTAATGATGCAGACAATTCAGCTTTGCATCACAGGAATAAATCACATTTTAAAATATATGGAAAAAAGTAATAATAATATTTCACAATATTACTTTAACCTTGGTGAGCATTAGAGACTTCTTTCAAAAACATTTTAAACATCTTGCAGACCCCAAACTTTTGAAGGGTAGTGTATTTACAAAACAATATTCATTTATTAATTTGACATTAAGCTTACCAAAAAGCAAACAACAGTTTCAGCCAAATTTTGTGATTCATATAAAAACATCTCATATCTTTCTTTGCCATCCCTAGTTATGTAGGTCACTTTTAACTTTTGAAGGGTTTGTGTGTGTGTGCATGTGTAAAAATAAATGTTTTGATGATGTGTTCAGGGTTTGTGGGTCCTTTACATGCTGAATGGATACAGGGCTTTTCCAGCAGCACATAAAGTTTTGGATCTCATTCAGTACCTTCTCTCCACCAGTGATGCCTATGATCAACAGGTGACGGAGCTTGAACTGAAATGACTTCTATATCATTCATTTTTTGCAGTGACAAAATAACAAAAAACACATGAATGCTCTTATCTGCAGATGGAGATATGGAGGGTGGAGAGCATGTTGCCCCTCATAGCCACACTCTTCTTAGGTGTAGTCATCCTTGGTACTGGAGTGAGTATGTTCTGTATGTTTTTGCCTTTTGCTACTCAGAGCTTGATTCCCGTCAAACTGCACTACAGCATGTGATCAGTGTAAACAGAGTTGCAGCAGCTGATTTGAACCCTGCATTGTTTAGCATGCACTGATTCCATTGTGTAAAGCTTGAACTTTCCTTTTGCTGTCACAACAGACGCTGTTCTGCATTAAAACCCTGGTGCCTGGCAACCCATCTTGCTTCCCTGACGACCGTCGTCAGTCCATGAGCAGGCAGCCCTCCTTTACATATTCAGAATGGACAGACGCTAAACATGAGGATTTCTACGAGCTGGATGCTGTTCCGGAAACACCCGTGTTCGATTGCTTTATGGACATGAAAACCGAAGCTGACCCTGCCACTCTCACTGTCAAACCTGTGGGCTTGCAGGAAAGGTAATAAAACGGGCTATTTTTTCTGGATGCTTCACATTTGATGTATATTACATCTCATAAATAATTTGTTGTTGTTTTCTTTAGAAAATTCTATGATGGCTTTCTTAGTTTAGTGTTTAATGTGACAGTATGCTGAATATTTCAATGAGGAACGAATAATAAATGCAGAAGTGGTGAGGATTGAAAGGTTATCCACTTGTGTCATTATTAAACATTAAAAAGCAATTGTTCAATATTTAAAAGGCAAATTTAAATAAATATTTTAACACCAGATGAATTCCCACTTCCCATATTCATGCAGAATTTTATATCCTAAAGTGCACAAGACGGAAACGTTTATAAAAAGGAAAGTAATAGTTGTGACCCATTCATACTGATCTTACAAATAATAATAACTTTAACACTTGAAAAACTCATTAAATCTGAAATCAGTTGTGATCTGAATAATCGCATCGCACAAACTCTGTTGTGGTTTTCAGGAGAGGTTCTAACGTGTCGCTGACGTTGGACATGTGCACCCCTGGTACTACAGAGCCCTACGGAGCGCTGCTGTCCCCTAGAGAGCAGGGTACACAGGAATACCTGCAGAACGCATCAAACCTGCTCACCCCCGAGCAGCTGCACAAGCGCGCACTGGATGACGCTGTACTGCAGGCGGAGTTCTACGTGAGTATTGTTCACAGTTACAAGCATATACACAACAAAACAGTGATTGTAACATGACATCACTGCTCATCTTGGGATTCTGGTGGAAACAGGAGACACCCATGAACTTTGTGGACCCAAAAGAATATAATATTCCCGGCGTGGTGAGGAAGAATCGCTACAAAACTATACTACCAAGTGCGTATAACACTCTATACACAGTTTTATGTGGAAACGTCTCATGATGTTTGTTCTTGATATTAGCATATCTTTGTATTTGTAAGATCTTATCTCTAAATTGCAGACACACATAGCAGAGTTTGCTTAAAAGCAAAAGAGGAAGGTGATTTTCTCAGCACCTACATCAATGCTAATTATTTGAAGGTGAGTCTGTGTTAGCATCAAACGGTAAATGTAACTTTGCTGGCTGATATAGTATTTAAGTTGTTTTAATAACATTTCATAAAATGAACAAGTTTGTAATGTAACAACCAAATTTTTAGGGTTGTTAATAGGGGTGTAACGATACCCTCATGTCATGATTCGATACATATCACGATACTGAACTCATGATACAATATTATTGCGATACTCAAGACATATGGTTAAAGGATAACAAAAATGTACCCTAAGTCAATTAGGGTTTTATTTAGATTTTTAGCTGAGTTAGCTTTTAATTTCATATTATATATATATATATATATCACAAACTACCAGAAGTTGTGTGTGTGCGTAAAAAAAAAAAACATTTTATGAGATTTTGCAGGTGTTTGCACTATTTCAGATCACATAGAAATGCTATAGGCTAAAGAGTAAAGGCTTTATCTCTAAACAGCCAATAAAAATTGTTCAAATTTGCATCTTTGTTTTTATCTAACGCTGTTTTAGGGCTATGGTGGGAAAGAAAAGGCATACATCGCCACACAGGGTCCGACTGTAAACACAGTAGGGGATTTCTGGAGGATGGTTTGGCAGGAGCGCTGTCCCATTATCGTCATGATCACCAATATTGAAGAAAAAAATGAGGTCTGGCTATATTCATGTTTGATATTTGATATTTTGACACTATTTGATACTAAGCACTAACTCAGGATGAAACCACATTTCCAAATGTTCACTTTGTAAATTTGTAACTTAAGCCATTTTGCAGTAGTCAAAAAGTTACTAAAGACACCTGTTTCAGGTGATGTTGACTCTAGAAATATTTTCACGAGTTCACACTTACAAATGATTAGACAGAGTAAAAGAGTATGTGTATTTGGCATGCTGTCCAGGGGAGGGCTCCGAGCTCGGAAGTACGAACCCAGAGTACTCCCCCGTATCTTTGGTTAGGATAGTAACCAGGCTAGTGTGAGGAGACGGGGTGGTGGAGGGATGCAGAAAAAACTGTCGAGGAAGATAGGTGAGTCGGCAATGTGTTTACAGGCCTCCTCTTATGCTGATTGGATAGATCATTTGAACGTGCTCCTCTCAAACTTTGTTAATAAAACATCATTAGGTGAATTTCAGTGAGTCATCAGTAATAGTTAATTGTTTTTGGGTTTTTTTATGAATGGGTTAAAATGAGCTGTGCTGGATTTCAATATGAATTAAATAAAACATATTTGTCTGTGTGACCCACAGAAATGCACAGAATACTGGCCAGAGGACAGTGTCATCTGTGAGGGTATCGAGATCACTGTCAAACTGGTCATCCAGGCAGATGACTACAGTCTAAGGATTTTCACTGTGAAGGTCTGTTTTGATTGATGGACTTTTAATGTATTAACTGACTTGACTAACAGTTAAAATGTTTTATATTTTATTGGTTGCCGTGCAGCATGGTGTCTATTGTATTAGTTTTTTCTTCTTATGATTATTAAAGACATTTGGCACACTGATACCAACTGAAGAGATACAATTTGTGAGTTAACATTGACAACCCAAAACAGGAAGTATCAAGTATATCTTAAAACAAAAAACAAAACGTAGCACTTCATTGTCACCATGGACTGAGGGTACCTGAGCAGTTTGGTGACAGCGCCACCTACTGATCAACATTGCATTGAACAGTGAATTTGCATAAAACACATGAAAAATGAGACAAATAATATATTTTGCATCCTCTTTTCAAGTAGAATTCCCCAAAAACTTGAGAAATGCAGATTTATTGATGTGTCAAAAACTTTTAACCTCCTAAAAGTTTGTGTGAAAGTGACTTAGAAAGATGATACGGACAGAAAGTGAGAAGTCCAGTTTGAGCACAAAATTTTACTGTTTCTAAGTGTGTTTTCTTCTGTTTCCTCTGGAGGCATTGCTGTCATGGCAACAAATATTCTTAGCAATGCAGTGTTTCACATAATTAAAGGAAATGTTTTTAACAAATAATTTATCAGCCAGCTATTTATCATCATGTTAATTATTGTGCGTTTCGCCCCAACAGCAGGGGCGCCTTTTACCCCAAATACCATACTTTTTTACATATTCTTCCGTTATTGAAAAACTGTTGCTTTAATTACCTTAAACATAACTGAAAATCATTAACAAGACCTTTGCCCTCAAAATATAGTCAATAATTTCATCGATTCTCATTTGCTACATGAATGTGCAACATTTTAAAAAACATCAAATATTAGACCAAATTAGCTCAGAATCAACGTCAATCAATGTTGCTGTCCGTGATCAGAAAAATTCCATGTGCATTGTCAAAATTGGTTTTTAATAAAAGTGCTGAGCTGAATTTTTGTGCCCTCTTATCTAGTGGTTTAAATAAAGTCAAATGCACCTTTTACCCCGGTGCACCTTTAGCCCTGTTGTACCCTATATCAAAGAATGTATGCTTGTATTAGTATGGGCAACACATGAAGCAGCTCTTTATTGCATGTGCAGTTTGTGAACGAGCAACACACTCTGAAATGCAATTTCTATATATCTAAAAAAGTAACAAAAAATAAATGCCAATTCACAACATACCGACAGACAGCAGCAGGCACTTTGTTCGGTTTTGTCGGATCAGTGTGTTACCCCTGTCGGCGTCTGTTGGCGTGTGTCGGAGCTTGTTTTCGCTGACTGAACATGCTGAATCGGAATTACAATGGCTAGAAACACTCTTGTGTATACATGTGTGCCAACAAAATACAAATGTGCATTAACATGTTGGTGAATGTTTGTGTGTGTAGAGTGAGGGTGAGGAGCGCACTCTCAGACAGTACTGGTACACATCCTGGCCAGATCAAAAAACTCCAGACAAGGCCCCGCCTCTCCTGGAGTTGGTTCAGGAAGTGGAGGAAGCGAGGAAACAGGCCCCACCCAACAGTGGCCCTATCATTGTCCACTGCAGGTAACACACACTTTTCATCTTTCAACCCTCCCTTCAGAGTGTCTCCAAAGCCACGCCTTCTCCAAAACACATGAATGCGCACAGCCAGAGCAAAGTCTGCAAAGCGTCACGAGAGACGGCGTTAAATTAGCTCATGTCTCAAAGCACATAACATTACAATAAACGTAAACAACTTACAGAGCTCTTACTTGTACAACCTGACTGCTGCAGATTCATTTCGGTGTTGATAGTTGTGACATGACATAGAAACACAAAAATCAGAGTCCAAGAAGGTGAACAGCTCCAGGTGGAACGTCCCGGGTAGAACGTTGCCATCTTGTAATTACAGTTACGACATGGCATTGTTTTGGCTCAGGAGGAATTGTAAAAAGCAGCTGCTGTTTGTTTTTGGCGTTCGTTCAGTGAGTGTCTGTCTACAACTCTGCATAGCCTTATGGAACACGCTGATGAAGTTTGATGTCTGCGCAAGCAGAGTGTGTGGAGGTATGGAAATACATATGTTGACAGGCAGGTAGGACACATCGTATAAAGATTGAACGAATGTTTTTTGGTCCTGAGACTTCCACAAAAGATATATGTACATATTTTAACATTTAGACCACTTTTATTATTGATTGCTCTCAGGATGTGAAGAGTTTCAATCAGTATAACAAAAAGTGTCTATAAAAAATTGCCTACCCTAACTTTAAGGATTAAGGATTAAGGATTACTTTTTTAAGGACAAAAAAGTTACTCAACGAAAAAAGCTTATATATTATAACCTGTAAAACTAAAAAAATTAATATATTTTATCTATACAATCATCCTGCAACTTTCTATTGGACTGTTTC
>RJVU01057542.1:3424685-3483302 GCA_003731715.1 Anabarilius grahami
ATATATATATATAAATATATACTTATTTATTTTTTTCTTTACTTTTAGTGCAGGGATTGGACGCACTGGCTGTTTCATTGCTACCTCCATCTTGTGCCAGCAGCTAAGCATTGAGGGGGTGGTTGACATCCTGAAGACCACTAGCCAGCTACGCTTGGACAGGTAAAATATATTCACTGTATGTTCTGTTAATCATGAGTGTCAGAATATTAGCTGTTTGGCCTCAGTGGTAGCCGGGCCAACCTAAAGTCATAGATAAAAACATTTGCAAGACCTATGGTGTAATATTAGTCTCTTGTTAAGTGCTATAAAAGTGGACTGCTAGATGCTATTCTGTGGATGAAGTATATTAAGAGTTGGCCTCATGCTGTTGTTAATGTTGTTGTGTGTTCAGAGGTGGGATGATCCAGACAGCGGAGCAGTATCAGTTTGTTCATCATGTACTCAGCCTGTACGAAAGACAGCTTCGAAAGACCTCAGAAGAGTAAAGCCTCCATGAGCGCACAACCTTCACATCACTCCTCACAGAAGAATTGACCTTCATCCAAACACATGGGGCAGGGACTGACCCTCAGTTCCTCAAGTCTCATGTCTTCAAACACAACAGACGTTTAGGTTGAACCGTCCTTTTAGAAGCAGACCTTTAGCTGACTTCAATCTCCAATACCTAAATCCAATATCAAGACACCAATCAGTTATTAAATATACTTTTTTCTTTATTCCTTACCATAACAGTAACAGACTTAAAGCGATCAGATATATCATAACACAAGTTCTGCCCTCGTAATAACGTTCAGCAGGCCATCAGTGCTCAAACACGACAATATTTCAATGCGTGTGTACTTCATATCTACTGGGATGAACACAATAACAAGCAGACACCAAGACCTCCATTTATGATGTACATTTAGCATTAGGTTTAGGGACCTCTTCAATTTCTGAGCCTACAAACACAGCAATTTTCCTTTTACTGCTAAGACATTTTTACAGGATTTATAACTCAATGTATCAATGAGAAGTGTGTGTGTACATAAATGGGTCTCATATGTTGAAAGATCAACCTCTTGGCAATCTGAACTGTCAGTATATATGTGTGCATGTGTGTGTGTGTGTGAGAGAGAGAGAGATAGTGTCGCAGAACCAGAAGGAGAGAGAGAGATAATGTTTACTATGTGTTACATTGAATATCAGACTTTAATTCCGGATGTGTGGTTGGTCTCTAGAAGAGGTTAGCCTACTACATTTAATACAAAATGGCCTTAATATGTGTCTTTCTGTTTGTACTGGGGTCTGTATGGTTGTATGTAGATGTTGTCAGGCAGATCTAAACGCAGCGTGGTGTTAAGCCTTCATGGTCTCATTCAGTAAGACTGAGAGAGGCTGCTCTCCGTACAGAATGATGTACATTTTCCCTCAGCATACCTTTGCCTTCTCGGTTTGCGTGTTGTTGGACGCTATATCATGCAAAATGGTTTAGTTGGACTCTAAAAAGCATTGATGCTGCACCTCAAGGTTTTATGTATCAAAATGCCGAAACACTGTATCCAACTAATGTTAAATTTGTAAATCACAGCTTGTATCGATAGCAGAAATCATGACAATGGGACATATATAGTTGTGATGTTTTTTGCTAATTTCTATTTATTTATTTTATGAGCTTGTTTTACTCTGGTTACATTTAACATAGTTTATATGTGGGTCTGCGTATCTGATTAGTTAAGATGTATAATCAGTATTTGCCCAAGTTGGCAGCTCGTACAGCTTTGCTGAGACTTGCAGTTTGCATGAGCAAGTACATTTTGAACTTCTTTTTAATTATGAGCAAGGAAATGTTTAAATTACAAGCAGACATCTGTGTGTGATTATGTGCAAAAGCTTCTGATACGGCAGAGTCTCTCTCTGCTGTTGGAATACGCATCTTCAATCAGTGATCTCATGTGATCCAGCTGGAAGTACCAATGCTCTGAATTTCTTTAGACAGTACTGCTACCACCCTAATTGTCTCCAGTTGTTCTCGAACTAGTCATATGTCCTCAAAATGATGTTTCCTTCCAGGCAGCTTTGAGATGAAATTAGGAAATTTACAGAAGCTTGAAAACACCTCCTTCTTACACAAAAGATTGTACTTTTTTGTTGTTTTTTGTAAGTGTTGTTAGTTCAAAGCCTCATGATAGTTTGCAAGAAATGAGAATGACTTTCATTCACATGCTTTAATTGCTGCTGTTATAGTCTTTTTATTATTAGAGAACTGCTTTCGTGTTTTAGTTGGTACTGAGTAAGTGAATTTTATTATTTATTTTTAATGAACTGACATATTCGTCATATTTATTTGAAAGAGTTTTGTCTCTATGTTTTTGTGCTGTTATTACACTGCCAAAGACTGTAGTGATTGGTCCATACCGCAAAACCTGAACAATGCTAATTCTATATTTACAATCTTTGAAAACCTTAACCAGTTTTAGCACCAACATGTGGAATTGTGTACATGTATGAAACCAGCATATTTATATATTTTTAACTGGTTTTAAAGTGAAGGATCTAAATTTCCACAGTAAAACCTGTTCTCTCACTTACCCAGCCTTTCTTTAAACATTTTAGCTTCTTTTACATTATTCATTTATGCTGGTGTAGTATTTTGTGACATTGTTTCCTTTGCAGAGTGCTGTTGACACTAAATCTTCATAAGATAATAAAATAATTAAAGTAAATTGGAAATACTGTGATTTGCAAAAGATTTAATCTTTATTATTTTTAGATTTAAATTTAAATCTAGATTTAGATGTAGTTTTATAGATTTTATCATTGTTTTTTTTTATATTATACATTACCGTACATTTAATGTTTTTTATAGAAGTCTCTTATGCTCACTGAGGATGTATTTATTTTATCAGAAATACAGTAAAAACAGTAATATTGTGAAATAATGTTACAATTTAACAGTTTTCTATTTTAATATATTTTAAAATGTAATTTATTCATGTGATGACAAAGCTGAATTTTTGGCATCCAGTCTTCAGTGTCACATGATCCTTCAGAAATCATTCTAGTATGATGATTTGGTGCTCAAAAACATTTCTTATTATTATCAATGTTGAAAACAGTTATAAATATTTTTGTGTAAACCATGATACATAATTCTTTGATGATTAGAACAGCAAGATTATGATTTTTTAAAATAGAAATCTGATCTTGCAAGGTACAAGTGAGTGAGAAAACAGGTTTTTTATCCACAATGATAAATTAATTTAATGGAATGTAAATACAGGTTCTATCTACAGCATTTGTCATTTATCAAAAATCACTAAAAACAGAAGAAAAAAAAAACAGAAAAATCATAGTTTTTTGTAAATCATAGACTAGTGTAACAAAATCGTTTACTGACAATCTTTCAGTGACTGGTACAACCTGTAAACTCATTGACTTTCAAATGTTACATGTAAGCATGGAGCAAACTCCACTCTTGGCATAAACAAAACTAGAAAATAATTTTCTGTGTTGATCACTATAATGGTGCAAATGCTGTGGACAACACATATATGTATTCAAATCAAAACATTCCTTTGAGGAATCATTTTTAAAATGTTGAACCAAATCTCTGTGTGTCTGTTACAAGCTGTTTGTCACCCTGATGGCCATTTACTGGTTTTGTACATTGTTTGCCATGCAGGACAACTTTGCTGAGCGTTTCCAAAGTCATCAAACTTGTCATTTTCAGGACTGTACTGTTTTAGGACAGTTGTTATTCAGTGAGTTAATCCACTTTGAGGAAATTCTATTTAAAAAAAAAAAAAAAAAAAAAAGTTGTTGGATGAGTGTAAAGAAGGCCGTTAGTAGCCTTAATCTTGTTTTCATTGGGTTTACCAATTTATTATTCTGATGCATGCAACAAAAGTGATCAGGGTCAAATAACATGATTTCATGTTAGCTGAATAATCTTTTAAATCAATGTTATAGTTCAGACTGAGAGAAGGGCCAATATTGCAGTTTAGTGAAGTCCTACCCCTCCCCCAACTCACTGCCCACTCACTATCAGTCGGACCCCACTTCCTACAGAACACTCCATCTGTCGGACCCGTCTGTGTTGCCAGAGAAGAGTAACAGACACACAGGCACCAGCAAATGAGTATATCATTATATCATACACACAAATTAGATCCTGGGCCAAACTAGCATGGATTATATCCACGTAACCGTGATTTTAATATATTTAAAAGAGAGTGTGCTGTTTTATGTTTAAATGGATATTAATTTAATCATCATGAACAACTCACTACCAGCATAGTATGTCTTTATGCACTACTGTACAAAGCTAAAACAAGCACAAAGTTGAAATACTGATTTTTGAATGTGAATGCAGAGGCCTGAGCCTCGGCTGTCTTAATTGCTCAAATATTTCAATGCCATCTGAGTATTTGATCTTTTGCTTCTTCATTTCACTCAAATATTTTCAAGATTTTATTTTATTTTTTTCAAGAAACCATGCGTTGGTCAGTGTTTTGATATTTTATGATTATTTATTGTCCTGTGATTTTGGTTGAAATGTTTGGCACAGACCCTTCAATCTCAAAAAAGAACTCTTTTGGTTTCATTTTTATCCTGTTCTATAGTGAAATAGATGTTGTTTAAAAAAATACAATTTGCCTCATTGCTTTCGTATTGTTCCTCTGCTGTTGAAATCCAAATAGAATGTAACATGACTAAGTTTACAATATCATGGCTTGTATTATTGGTATAAGCTTTAATTTTTAAATAAAATTATTCTTCTGTTAATCAGGACTATGGGGTGATTGGACTTTGATTGACATGGAGACAAGGTGCCATCTTTGAAAGTCTACTTTAACCAAGTTTTTCCCAGTGATCATCATCTCAAACAAATATTTAATATTGACCTGTACATAAAAGAAAGGAAGAGTGAGTTGTGATTTGAGTAACTACAGTATGCTTGGAATAGCTTGTGTAAATACAAGCCTGCTGTAAAAGTTGACTTCATCAGAATTATGTATAAAAGCATATGTGCATAATCACAGCACATCAGTGCAATCACAGCTCTGAGCTTCTGATAGTATGATCTGCAATGTTGGGGTAATGCATTACAATTAACTTGAGTTATGTAATCAGATTACTTTTTCAAGTAACAAGTAAGTAACATGTGTTGTGTGTGTGATGTGTGAACATGATGGTTATTGTAGTTCTAGACTAAATGTGAGCATACATTTACTCATCTCACTTGCACAAAAACATTCAGTATTCCTCAAAATGAATAAAAACAGTGAAATGCAATCTCAGAATTTTATGCAAACTATATTAAATTACACAAATATGTATTTGTGTATTTAATCTCACTTTATTAACCAATGACCTTCAATGATCTTATTCAATCATACTAATAAGCAAAAAATTACTCTAGATTTGATTTAGAAATAAGAGTGTTGAACTTCCTCGTCTTGTATCCTATTCTACTTTAATCTAGATTCCAGAATGGCAGCACAGCTGAAAGGTTTGTTTGAGCTGCGCCCTCTACTGTACAGGCGTAAATTACAGCTTTCCTGTAGCTCAGTGGTTAGAGCATGGCACTAGCAATGCCAAAGTCATGGGTTCGATCCCAGGGATTGCACATACTCTGATACAAATGTATAGGATAATGCAATGTAAGTCGCTTTGGATAAAAGCGTCTGCCAAATGCATAAATGTAAATGTAAATGTAAATGTAAATATGCATTTCCTTCAGCCTGACACCATGTCTACAACGGACGGGAGAAATTTTCGTGGGGGGTTCGACGGCGTCTGCCCTGGACACCCAATGAGGACTGAGGAGGATCTGGGGGTCCAAACGGAAGCCCCCCAAATGCAGTTCAGCTATGCTACACAGCGGGGCGCCACCACGTCCCACTTCAGGCCTATTGCATGGGGGGTCCTCCCCATTCAAATAAGTTGGAAGTGGACACTTTTCGAGCGGGACCCTGTCCCGCTTACCTGATGTTTGTCCATTTCCCATACAAACTGGCATGCAGACCCCCGTCCCGCTTACCTCCCATTTGTCCATTTCCCATCCAAGTCAGCATGCTGACCACTCCATGGACCCGCCCCTTGTTCCATGAAACTACTATTTGTCCAATTCCCTACTAAATTTACAGATTGACCCCTTGACACAACTGACCACTTCCCCGCCCACGGGACCCACCCCCTGCCCCACGAACCTACTATTTGTCCACTTACCTACTAAAGTGACAGAATGACCACTTGACCACTGCTGACGTCTGCCCCGACCACGGGACCCGGTCAGAGTGGTCAGACAGCTGAAGAGAACCCCTAGAAGTGTCCAAAGCCCCACTATTCCGGGGTCAGTGTGTTCAGCCTCAGGTGAAATTGCCCGTTTTCATACTAGATAAGTGGCAAACGGATTTCGACAGCTGTATATTTGCCATCGAATTCTACATTTCAGTGTATGGCAGGTAAAATGTGCTTATTTGAAATGGCCCTCAATTTCAATTACCATCACTCCAAAGCAAGAAAAAGAAGAGAACCAGTTACAGGTTTATACATCTTTTCCTTTTTAATAAGGTAAAGTGGTTTCCAGGAAATTCAACAAATGAGTTAAGTATTCTTTTGAGGATACCTTTATACCAAGAATATTGCCAAATTCAGTGTATAATAATTACATAGATCACCTGATTGATTTTAAAAATCTTAAACAAAAATTAAACCTTTGTTAAAACGATTGCTCTAAAAATAGTCTTGTTTTTGATTAATAAAAGCATGTTTGTGAAAGTTGGACAACTTTATGGGGAGTTTAATGCATTTGAAGTAACAAATTAAGACTGCCACATTTTTTAAAAATTAAATTGGGGATAAAAAAAACAAACATGCAAAGTTATTCTCACCAAGATAATGCTTGATTCAAAGATACTGTTAATAATATTAAAGTCTAAAGCATTTAAACCCCCTTCTGATAAACTTCGAATTATTGTTTTCCTTTTAACATACTCTGTCTTTCCTCTCCAGATGAATTTAAATAAAACTTTTTTCAATTGCATTGCAGCACACACATAAGAATCTATAAAGGGAGTAATGCAGGATATACAAGTCTAGAGAACATTGTTGAAAACAAATACATTTCATTGGAGCTAACAGTTAAAAATGTTTCTTGTTTTTTGCAATCTTTGTGGAAAAACTTTCTGTAATTCTATTAGAGGCTGATTTGCTACTTACAATACTAAGTACCTGTTTAACCTGTTTTCCTGATATACTTGAATCGTCCAGTTGATGTATACAGCCATAATTTAATTTTCATTCTTAGACTGATTCGCTGATAGACCTGTGAGGCAGCAGAGAACATTTTAAGTGCCTCCAGAATAAGGGGACCTGATCTTTGTTCTTTAGAAATAAGCAGGTGTCATCAGTGAGTTGACTAGTTATCTTAATGCCTTTGATTTGGGAGCAGTGTACAGTTTAAAAATGTTAAGTTTCAGCTACTAATAGAAAAAAAAAAAAAAAAGGGAAATAGGGCATCCCTGTCTAATGCCTCTTTGCAAAATGAGGAGACGTACCACTGGGAAAAAAACACATAACTTTATATATTATTGTAAAATGTGTGCATCATATTTATAATGGCTGGGCCAAAACCAAAATGACTAATGGCCTGATACATGAAATTGTGCTCAACGTTACCAAACGCCTTAAAATCTGAAAACAAAATAAGAGCTTCATTTCACTCATATTACGCCCCGCGTCTAGGGGAAGTCGAAAATTCCAAGTGGGCATAATAAAGAAATAGGGTTGTGGTAATGGAATCCCAGTTTCAAATCACTCCGGTCGATAATCAAACAAATGCACAAAGCTAATTGAGGAATATGTTTAATTTTATTAAACATAAACATAACAGGTGAAAGAGAGCATCTCTTCGGGGTGTCCAAAGGCCAAAATAAACAAAACAGCTCTAGAAAGAAAAAGGAGAAAGGGATTAAATAACCTAAATGAATATAAAAATAAAATACATTTACCTTCCCTAACTCCCTAACGAAAAACAAAGTACAAACCAAGATATCAAAATAAAGAGGCAGGACACCCCTACGCTCCACGTTCTTAAAGAGTAACTTTAGAAACAATAGAACATGGTCAACAGGTTGTTCAAAAGGCACACTTTCACTAGAAGTTTGATCATCGGCCGGAGGAGGGATCCAGGAGCTCCCAACCCAAACGCAGCCGAACCAGAAATGAGCTCCATGTTGAACGCCGGCAGCGTCCTTATAAAGACCACGCCTCTTCTGAACCACCAATAGAGAGAGAGGAGATCATCAATGGACAACCTATTAGAGCACAGACAGAACAAAAGAGAAAAGAAAAACCACATACCAAATACAAGAACACAGGTCGTAACAACTCATAATCTAAAAGGTCTAACACCAGTCGAATATTATTTTAAATATTTTTTCCCTTCAAAAATCCAGATTGGGTGACAGATATAATATCCTCCGAACATGGTTTTAATCTATTAGCATAGTTAAGCAGAGTAATTGGGCACCATTTATCTGAGTGCAAAATGTCTTTATTAGGTTTTGGAATTAGTGTAATTAGGCCCTGTTTCATAGATTTTGTAAGTTCACTGCACACCAGAACCATCCACAACGGGGAAACAACCACAACAAACTGGCACAAGACTGAGAGAGAATAAATAGGGAAGAAAATTACATGGGTAACGAGAGAGTGAGAGGTGAGGCAAATGAACCAAATCAGGTAACAAGAAGGGTGGGTTAGATATAGAAAGAAGGTTCACTCCTATTAGTTATGAATGGTAGAAACTGCAACTTGCAATATGGCGGAATATGTCCCACCTTGTAAGTAAAAGAGCCAATCGCTGATTGATAAAGTAATTGCGTCACTGCAGCTGCCATTAGAGGCCCCGGCCCGGTTCCCGTAGAAACCTGAGACTCACGCTTAGGACTGCACATGCGCATTGGGTCGTCTAGCCCGAAAAATATGCTTTTTTAACGCTATTTGAGCATAAGAAATAACATTTATAGGACAGTTCATGTCAGATTTTTTTGCTGATTGGAAATATGTTATTTAATTGTGAGTTCGTCAAAGCAGTTTTTGAGATTTCCGGACTCCCCCATTCAAATAGATAGGACTTGGTCTTGGATGCCCGAAATAGCTGCCTGGAGGCATTGCAAATATGGCCACAGAGTGAACAGACTTTCCTTGAAAGGGACTTTGGTTAATGCTGCCTTCACGTGCTATCGGAAATTTGATAATTCCCACTTCTGAAGTCGTGATTACGAGCTCATCGCATTCAAATTTCGAAATGGGAGGGAGTTCATGTGCAATTCTTCCTGGGAAACTTGCATTTACTATAATTCCGAGAACATGTGAAGGCAGCATAAGACAAGACAGTGGAGCACATGGCACAAACAAAACAAAGCCATGTGTCTGCACAAAACATGACACAAAAACACACAGCCAATGAGAGCTCTCACCGACTGCATGTCCACACATAATATGATTATGATCGCACATGTGACTGTTCACCAGGGTGACGTTGAAAGATAAAAAAAAGTGTCTGAAAACATGTTGACACAATATTCCAAGGTTCTTTTTATATTTTATGCAAGTAAATATCTAAATATTAAATGTTAAATATAAAACTAAATGTTCAGTTATTGTACATCAAGGTCTGAAAATATATCAAAATCTAAATCTAGAGCAAAATATTTACCTAATGTGTATTAAAACCCCAATTGACCCAGTAAATGAGCTAAACCAGTGATAAAGAACGTGCTAAATTTGTTTTCCTTAGAGAATATGGTTTACCTAATCTACTTTACCCTATTTAGTTTTTAACATAGGCCTAAATATGCCATGTTTTAACATAGCCTACACAAATGTAGGCTAATAGTTTTTTTTGTTGTTGTTGTTGTTCTTTACATATACATTGCAATAGGTCTAACACAGTAGTGTGCCTCTATATACAGAATCATGAAAGCCTTACAACAGTATTAGTTGCTATTATCCACTTAGTTCTCAGATAAACTTGACGATGCCGCTAGGGGGCTCCAGTCGTCCTTAGCGTCCGAATCCGTGTCATGACAGGGAGCTCGTATGGTGGGCTGCAGCCCAATGAACGGAGGCTCGCTGTACAGCAACAGAGATGCTTGACGAGACTTAATGGGGGAGAAAAAAAACTTTTTGTTGGATCTTAATATTACGGAGTACGGTGATGGAAAAATATAAGAATTGAGGAAACATTATCTTTAATTGGATTTGTCATATTTTTTCTGAATGCTCTAGGAATGCCATATTTCCAGCAAATAGCACATGCGTTGCTATTTTCAGTTACCAATGACGTGCAGCAGAAGTGACTGTATTTACACACGACATCTAATTATACTCAGTGTAAGCGCACTAAATGAGGATTGTAGCTAAGGTGTTGCAATCTAACTATAATCTAAGAGATGACAATAGAATTATATGTCATTTTTAACAATTTAATTGTACAGCAATTTTGAACATTGCTTTTTTAAAAATTTTTATAGGAAACAGACTTAACGGTGGACTGTAACTGCTGTACACTTTATTAAAAGCCTGCTAACCTCAGTAAAAATTATTTAACTGTGAAGACCGACTGTCGTTCTGATGCAAGCTCCCGCGGAGGGATATCAGCCATGGCGACACATTAGTAATCTGTCTTGTTGCCTGGAGATAAGTAAAATGGAGTCGGAAATCGCCTTTAAAGTCCTTCCCTGTCAGCCATGTTGGCTCGACTTGAACTGTCATATGATGTTTGGAGACATATGATGCAGGTCAACCTTGATCCAAAATGTCGTCAGCTGCGTCCTAACCCGAGTTAAGGACGTAACACACTTTACCCCGCGCCTGATATCTGTGACGCTATTGCGGCGGACCACAGAGCTCGAGCTCGGCACGGCAGCGGGAGAGAAGTCATCGCTTCTCCTGCTGCTATTTAGCACACTGCGTAGGGTTACAGCAGGTAAGATTATTTCACCATGTTAAACTGCGTTTCGATAAGTTACGTGTTACACATGTTGGTAATGCTCCACATTTACGACTTGAATTGAAAGCTGATGTTTTAGACCGTCTTGTCAAGTATTACAAGCGTTTGTAGTCAGGGAAATCAGCCGCGCCTCCTCCTCCCCGGTTTAGCTACAACGGTGCACTAGCCTAGCTTAACGCTACCTCGTATTATTTGGGTTACTGCCGTCGATTTTCCCATTTTAGACATATTTACTTTTGAGTCGAATTCACGAAGCACGCATTTGGACCGGTTTATGGAGGTTGTTGTGAAGCAAGATTATTTACATTGCCTGTAGTTTAGAGGAAGTGATAAACCGGGACTAGCGTTTTCACTCTTGCGTAAAATGGTGTCCGAGTTAGCCAGCCGACGACACTGTATGAGCGGTCATCTGTTTACATCTCGAATGCTTCAGAATGACACTTTAGACGGCAATATCAGTAGTTTTGTCCACATAAAGCCAAATCACACGTTTCACAACATGAAAAGGAGGCGCATTGTGAGGAACTCGTTGTAAGGAATCACTTTATAACTTGGGCTGGTTAAGAAGCAGAGCGGCAGCCCTACTTTGCGCAAGATTATGCCTGGCACTTTTCTCAGTATCAAGCCGAACAACATTAATGTTAGCTGAATCATGCTGAGTAAGGGACAGTGGTTTGTGGTTCGTCTGTTTCGCTCATAGACGGTGGCCTGTGGAGAGAGATCTTTATTGAAATAATAAACTTTCCTTATTCATTTATTTTGTCTTTCGGCTTACTGAAACGATAGTAAGATATAAACGTGACTTCGTTATTCAACACTCAAGTATTCAGCTTTCTGGTCACTTGCTGGAGTCAGGTGATAGTTAGCTCGTAGCTAGTCAGCTGGCGTCCTGTCATTCCGCTGTTCTCCTGTCATTGTCAAACAATTAGTATTATTTTGATGTCGTTAACATTCTTTAAACAGACATAGAGACATCAGGGGCGGTGTCGCCTTCAGGTGGTCGTTTAATACATGACTGTAACTAATCGCAAAGCTTGCATTCTAACGTGATTAACTTAAGCCATATGAAGGGGCAAACGTCAAGGGCATAGTATTTCATGCTAATTTCCCACTCAAGTTTACACTGATCCGTTACGGTAATGCTAAAGTAAGAAAAAGTGCATTATCTGAATTGTTCTACAGAATATGTTGCGATCTTGGCAGACTTTTAAAGGTTTTTAAAGAGACATTTTTATGACATCTGTGACCATTTCAGATGATTAAAATAGTCGCAATATGAATGTAATATCAAAACCCCTGTTAATAGTGAGAGCTGAAAGCTAAGCTGAAGTATATTTCTGGTCAGTGACAGTCAATGAAAGCGCTGTTCAATACACTGACACACTGCACTCGCTGTAAATGACGACAGAAAATGGGCGTGGTGGACCTTTAAACAATTTTTCAGTTTCAACTTTGTCTACTCCAACACAACAAAGTTATTATGTCAGACAGGGAGATTTTTTTTTTAAAACTTCCCGTTGTTTCTTATTATAATGCCCACATTCAGTTGTAGCATATGCAAGCATGGATTTTTCTGATTATGGTGAGAATGAAATGCTGGGATCATGTTTTGGGAACAGATTACGTCTTGGGTGAAAGTGCATTGATAATTACAGTGCTTGCATTTTTCTTGGCATGCAAGGAAAACATGTATAAGGCAAGGCATGTAGAGTTTGCCTTAAACAGAAAGCTAGAGTATTCTTGTCTGTGCATCTATACTAACTGTGTGTAGAAGGTATAAACCTTGTTTTAAAGGGTTAGTTCACCAAAAAAATGAATTCGCCCTCATGTTGTCCCAAACCTGTAAGACCTTCGTTCATCTTTGGAACACAAATTAAGATATTTTTAATGACATCTGAGGGTTTTTGAACCACACTTAGGCAGCAACGTCACTGCACCTTTTGAGGTCCAGATAGTCAATGTGACAACAGTGGTTCAACCTTAATGTTATGAAGGGACAAGAATACTTTTTGTGCGCGAAAACAAAACAGAAATAACGACTTTATTCAACAATTTCTTCTCTCCCCTGTAATTCTCCTATGCTGTTAACATATGCAGGAGCTGGCCGATAATGAGTCAGCGTTCCGATGTAGAAGAACGTTCCTACGTATTTTTGTTTTGTTTTTGCGCACAAAAGGTATTCTTGATGCTTCATAACATTAAGGTAGAACCACTGTAGTCACGTTGACTATTTTAACTGTGTTTAATACCTTTGTAGACGTCAAAAGGTGCAATGACGTTGCTGCCTATGTGTGGTTCAGAAACCCTTGGATTTCATCGAAAATATATTAATTTGTGTTCCGAAGATGAACGAAGGTCTTGCGGGTTTGGGATGACATGAGGGTGAGTAATTAATGGAAGAAATTTCAGTTTTGGGTGAACTAAGCCTTTAAGTTAGGTTGTGGGCATAATTGCTCAATGCTCATCACACGGAGTCATGACATGTAGGACCTGTTTCTTTGAAACTGTCTTTTGAAACTCCTGTATTGTCTTGCATAACAAGAAGAGCAGAAAAAACTCATAATTAAAGTGGCATTCCAGACATGCTGATCTTTCTGCTCATACCTTGGGCATTGTCAAAATGGTTCACTCAGAAATGAAAATTGTAATCTTTGTATGCTCATGTTTTTAGTTCTTTAGTTGAACACAAAAAAGGGAGATTTTGAAGAGCTGTCATTTTTCATACAATGACAGAAGATTGTGATTTTTGCTTGTCCTTGCATCTTGACAAAATATAATTAGGGCTGGAACTAGTTTTTTTTTTTTTTTTTTTTTTCTCTTTCTCTCGATTAATCAAATAATCTAGGCTAATTATTATTTTTTCCCAGTTAATCTGTTGTTTATTTTCTGAATAGTTGATTAATCCTTTGGTTAATTTACCAATAAATAAAAACCATAACTAATCTATATATAAACTTTTACCTAATGATGCCATTTATGTCAAAATGCTTATGCAGTGTAGGCCTAATTAAGTGTGTTCTATGGCTGCATTCATAGTCACTTTTTGGGATTTACAGCAGCAGTTGCTTACAAGTAGAGATCGACCGATATATATCGATTTTACCAATATTTTCCCTGACTTTTAAGCATATTTCCATAATTGGATATCGGTTTTGTAATATCGGATTTACGATAAACGCCGCTATCTTGTGGTTGTTTTGAGAATTGCGTAGGTATGCAATTTCAGTTTTAGGGTGTACTCACACTAGGTGATCTGAACCATGTCCGACATTGCGCCAGGGGACGGTACAAGGCTACCGTGCCTAGTGTGAGTACACCCTTACAGCGCATGCAGAGCACCATTTTTATTAGTCGCAAATCGACTAATTTAAATAATTGACGGAATTGTCAACGCGTCGTTCCAGCCCTAATCATAATGTTTTTACAATTTAAATACT
Organism: Anabarilius grahami; assembly: GCA_003731715.1. Lineage (NCBI taxonomy): Eukaryota > Metazoa > Chordata > Actinopteri > Cypriniformes > Xenocyprididae > Anabarilius > Anabarilius grahami. Next base: position 3,439,131 of record RJVU01057542.1, read on the forward strand.
AAAAATAAATTTTAAATCTATTGGAAGTCTTTTGTGAGTTTTAAAATGAGGAAACTATTCATTTGTTTTACAAAACAGAAAACACATCTTAGTAATTACAAAACGCATATTTCCTTTTTTTATTTATTTTTTGATAAATGAAAATTCAAAGTTGAAGTGATGATAAATAAGCAGATAAATAGGTACTGCCATGAGAGCTTGTTACTTCCATTTGACAGTTTCCCCTTTCTAGTCTAATTTAAAGTCATTGGTGAATCTTCACACACAATACATAAAGGCATTGTTTATAATGTTGGAGTTACATGTGAGCTCAGGTTCAATGTGCTTTTGAATCGGAAGACAACTATTGCATTTATTTATGGACCTCTTGTAGGGCTGCACGATACATAATTTTAGCATCGATATTGTGATGTGACATCTCAGATGCACACATTGCATGATGTGCGATGTCAAGTATAGGGATTGTAGTTGATACGTAATCCGTACAGACCAAGCACCAAGGTTCAAAAGGCGCCTGATTTTAAGTTTAACCATCATAGAGTGAAAGTTTATCATTTGTACATGTTTTAGGTGGTGGTTTAAAATAGTTTGAATGTTTAAACTGACCTAAACGTTTAAACTTGAATGTTTAAATGTTTAAGGTCAGTTTAAAAATTCAAGCGATTTTTAAACCATTTGAACGCACAAAGGGACGAAAGAGAACTGAATTTGTAACTCGCACGCTGTTTTCTTTGTGCACACAGAGCTGCACAGACAGAAAGGAATTCGGTGTTCTAGTACTTTCTTGTCTATTTGTGCTTGAACAGATACATACGCAAAATTATGTCAAAATGTCCATCCCGGTGAGTATCCTCGTAAACAGTCACTTTTGACTTGTACAATTAAGAAAAAAACCGGATGCGTATCATTATATTGGATCTGTGCATTAGCTCTTAAAGGAAAGCAGCCTAACATACCCGCTTCTGTCTGAGTTATGTTAATCAAGCAACAATATACAAAGAGAATCACTTTTATAGCTTTTAACAAAGATTAATTATATTTAATTAATGCAGTGTTTTTACATTTGATTATTCAATTTCTGTACATGAATACTGTTAGACTTACCTGAAAAACATAAAGCACTGTTTATTTCATTTGTATCTTTGTTCTATTGTATTTATCTATGCTTGCAATTGTTTTCATATCACTATATATCAGAAAAACAAATATCAGAAAAACTGAAATATTGCAATCATATGTCCATTTCTTTCCAGTACTGTGCAGCCCCTAACCTCTTGTAATTTTTACCCTTTAGTAGTGAATGTATTCTCATACAGCCTCTCATACATTTTTGCTTAATTGTAACTGGTTTTGATTCCAACTGCATTAAATTCCAGTGTTCCACATATTATTCATACCAAACTATATTAAGTCTCACCTTAAAAAACAATGCTGACTAATCTCAAAACATTGTTGCTGTAGCACTTGTAATAGTGATTAAAGGTGCAGATACAAACTGTACTTTTGTTTTCCTTTTCCAAAACCAAATCTTGGGAACTGTATACTACAGATTAAATTATGTGTCAGACCTGGATCCCAAATGAATTTGAACATCTGGGAACATCAAGGACACATTTGTTGCTAGGTAAATTTAATCACACTGTTTTTATACTTTTATACTTAAATCATAGCAGTGTTGTATTAACTCTGATAAGCAATTACTATTCTGAAAGCAAACCTCTCCTTTTTTTCCTGATTTCATGTTTTGAATGTAGCCTTAAAAGGCATTCTGGTGCCTTTTGTTGAGAAATGGCTTTACCTTAAATATAGACCTAATCAAATGCATTAAAAGTCTCAAAATATCCACATTCCTTATTTTGTTTTAATTATTTGTATTTTCGAATGCTCTGAGACACTTAGTTTCAGAAAGGGCTCTCAGTGTACTTTCAAAACTAAACAGTTTTGGTCTTCCCCAAAATCTATACAGTGAAAGCACCTTGAAATGTTTTGCATTATAAACCACTTGCTATATTAATTGCTCTAGTGTGCAAAAAAAAAACATGCTTATATGAATATGAAACTAAATGCTGTTGTTTTTTGTTTTTTTTCTCTCAGGTTGAGCCTGGAACCAGCTGTCCTCCAAGATGAACCCGTATGAGTGAACATGAGCCTATTCAGTAAGCTGTTAGCTTCCAGTGGTCAAAGCCATGCCTGAAGATTAGATTCTCCTCTTGCTTACAGCAAAACAAATATACAGAAGAATCTACATGACTCTTCATGTAGACCTTCCTGTGTTTGTCCTGCTGGATTGAGTCCTTCCTCCCCTACTATAATATCAGCGCTGTCCTTTTCATACCACTCCGTCTTGCACTTTCATGTCCACCTGGGAACATGCAGCTGCATTTGAGAATAGCTCCAACTTAGTCTCATGCGTCCAATGAGTGGAGAGTCAGACGGCCCCGCTCCTGAAAGAGTCTCACAGGCCTTCCCTTTGTCAGGCCCTGTGTCCTCCTCAGAGATGTCCTCACTGCAGTCACTAGGGCCAGTGCAGAGCTGGCTGGGTCAGGAGTTGGAGAAATGTGGCATAGATGCAATGATCTACACCCGCTATGTCCTTAGTCTGCTACTGCACGACAGCTATGACTATGACCTGCAGGACCAGGTATAGTGAAAATGTTTCAGAAAAGTTCTGTTCTTTTTGTTTTTAATGTTTTAAGTGGCTTGTTTCTGTTTTGTATTTTAAAGGTTTTGTTTTATAAACAATTTTTGTTATATTGTTTGAAACTCTTCAAATCCTGATTGCAATCAATAACAGAAGTGGTCTAAATATTAAAACATGTACATAATATATCTTCTGTGGAAGTCTCGGGACCAAAAAACATCTGTCTATTCATTGCATTCACACCCTGCTCGCGCAGGCATCACACATCATAAGCACGTTCCGTAAGACTATGCAGAGTTGTAGACAGACAGCCACCTGAAGAAATTTGGAAGAAATTTAATGACAAAATAGTGTTTTTGAAATAAAAAACTTGCTGAATTGCACTAATTGAAAAAAATGTTGCATTAACCATGCTTGCATTGTATTTTCAGGGCTTGCAATTTTATGGACTGAAATTGAACATGGTTGTATATTTAAGCAATGAATATTTCACTTCAAAACATTTCTCACACATTTTCATTATTAAAAATTCAAGGAGCCATATTCACCTTTCAGATTTCACTTCCAAAATATTCGGTCTGAAAATATACAACCTGTAATATTCGACAGGCAATTTTCGGTCCATTTTATTTCGATTTACTAATTCGCTTATACAAATTCAGTGGTTGAAATTTGACAAATTCAATGTTGCACATCCGGGAACTGCAGAAATAGCAGTAGATTGCTGATGCACGATCTCCATCTGCTGTTAGTCGTCCTCACCAGCAGGGCCTGCAAGCAGCTGTTAACGAAGGCCAGAGCAATGGCTAGAGAGAGTAATTATTAAAATTTATGAAAAAAAAAAAAAACAGATTTACAGAAATGGAGTGTATGTGATGATTATCAGGGCAAGAATATGTGCGTAAAAGCTAATGAAGACACACAAGCTGTGTTTATATTTAATTCAATGTCTTCACGGTTACTTTCACAGTGTATAGCCTACATGTAAGCAGCCTTCTCTACCAAAATTGAGATTATGACGCTTTCCCCCCCCCGATACTTATGTAGCCTATAACAAACATTACATCTGAAGAATTACATCTCAGTTGCTCTTGGTTTTCTTAACATATTTTATAGCTTGTGTAACGCTGTGCTGTAATACTGGGGTTGCCCTCTGAGGTCATACTCCAGGATTCCCCAACAATGCTTAACATTAATAGACTAATACAAGACCAAACTCAGTATAAGCATTATTGGTGATGCATACTATATCCAGGCAACCAGATGAACACAGAATATTAACTAAATGCACAAAGTTTCAAGTTTACCTCGTATAGAAACCTGTTATAAAGAAAACGCTTAACTTGGCTATTAGACTAATACAGTAATTAAGATCAAACTCAGTATACACCTTATTGATGTACAGATGATGCAGATGAGCCCAGAGAGTGTTTTGCCATTAAAACAAACTTTTAATTTGGCTTAATGCATATTGGCTATAAAAAGACCAACCTTGCTATATTGGTGATGCAAGCAGAAGAGTCTAGACTAGAGGAATGCAACTCGCTGCACTGGACGCTAAGCATTTTCTGCACATTGCGTTAATATTCTGGGCTCATCTGCTTAAAGCTGCTGTTCGCAACTTTTTTTGTGTTCAAAATTTACAAAAATTATATAATGAGAATGTACAACATGAATCCATTTTCCAAACCGTGTTTTTGTCTTACCCTGAATCATTATGGTACACTTATAATAAGTGTTTACATTCTGACTATTTCAGACCGGACTGGTAGGACCCGCCGCAGAGTATCACAGTAACTGCGTGACTCGCCATAGACATACACGGAGAAAAGTAGCTCCGGCTACAATGTTCTTCTGCAAGACGCTTGCAGTTCTGTTTATTAACTGCTAGAGGGCCAAAAATCGCGGACTGCAGCTTTAACTGTACATAGTATTTTATACCGAATTTGGTCTTTTATCATCACAACAAACCATGTTAAGCTTTTTCTTTATGTGAAAAAGCATATTTGCTTATTTAGGGACCATCTCTAGTCCCATAAGTTATGTCCCATAAGTTGCATAAGACATTGGTATACACATTTCTAACTTATAGCATTTGAAGAGAATGACTCCAGTCATAAAACCATGTTTAGGGGTGTGAAAATGTAAAGTCCCTGCAATAACAGACTGGCATTCATCTAATAAATTATTCATTCAAGAATGTTGCAAGTTTACTGCAACAATGGAGCCGCGAACTTCACATACTTTAGAAAATCCAGCGTTTAGTTGATCCTGGTAAGGTGGCATTCTTCTTCCACGAGGGGTTTTGGTGTCACGGCATTTCTTTCCAGGTGTACCATTAAAGAACGCGACACACACGTCTCCCAGACATCCTGTAAAATTCAACCAACCAGATGACGACTTTGAAAATCCTGAAGTGTTTCCAGTTAAGTGTGCGTGGGTGTGATGGCTGAGACTACTGTAACCTTAACCAATGAAATTAGCTGCATTAGCTGGAAATTAGCTGGGTTTCTGGTGAAGTGGTTTGGGGGAAAAATATTGCGCTTATTCTCAATAACTTTGAACATCGAGAAGACTTAGCTCTCACACCTAATTCTTTATCATTTATTTATATTTGTCTTTTTTGACAGACCGCACTGAAAGCCACCTAAAACCTACCCTTATGCCTGAAACACTACAGACGTACCATTATGCTTAAAAACCTTTACAATCGGAAATCTACATACAACAAATAGGGGTTTCTGGGGCGACACGGGGATGGGGAGTCACCATATATCATGTCACGGGATGAACGAACGACTCAGATCGGGTGGTGAGGTAAACTAACAGACTGCATAGCCTGAAGACCCAGCTAAGCAATGAATAATTTCTGTTTCTTACAATTTGGCTTTGCATTGCAGGTTTTTTTTTCTTATTCTAAATGTGATAAATGTCGTATAAGTTGATGTGTTGGGGAGTTTGGCTATTATCATGTAACATTTTATATATATATATACTGCTGAAATGACTTGAAAAAAGGTTTGTTTATTTTGATGAACGAGATTCAGAACGAGAGTCAGTAAAATTTAAATAAAACTTCCAATCACAGGGAGTCACTTGAGCACGAGCGTGGCTTCTGATGTCACACTTGGATGTGGTCGGAGTTGGTGTCCACCTCAGGCAGCAGGAATGTACAATGTTGAATTTTATGTTGAATTTGAACCACTTAATTTGTAGAAGCGAATTTGTGAAGTGAAACAAAATGGACCGAAAATTGCCTGTTGAATATTATTGGTTGTATTTTTAAACAGACTGAATATTTTGGAAGTGAAATCTGAAAGATGAAAGGATCATTGAATTTTTGCTAATGAAAATGTGCGTGAAATGTTTTTAATTGAAATATTCAGCTTAAATATACAACCTTGTTGAATTTCAGCCCATTAAAATGCAAGCACGGTTAATGCAATGCATATTTTTTTTAAATTAGTGCAGTTCAACAAGCTTTTTTTATTTCAAAAACATTTGCCATTAATTTACTTCCATACACTGAGCACCAAAAACAAACCGCGTCCGCCTGTTACAGTTCCTCCTGAGCCAAAACAACAAGTTTATGCTGCGTTCACACCATGTCATAACCGTAATTACGAGATGGCAACCCGTGATGTTATCTCCAGAGCTGTTCATGTCCTCCGACTCAGATTTTTTTTGCGTTTCAGCGGCAAAATGAATCTGCAACAGTCAGGTGGTACAAGTAAGAGCTCTGTAAGTTGTTTACGTTCATTATTATTGTAATGTTATGTGGTTTGAGACATGAGGTCATTTAACGCTGTCTCGTGACGCTTTGCAGAATCTGCTGTGTGCGTTCATGTGTTTTGAAGGAGGCGTGGCTTTGGAGAGTGCTCTAAAGGGAGGGTGGGATCTCATGCTTTCAAAGCTAACTTGCTATTACCAGACTCTCTGCAATTTCCTAATCCAGGGGTTCCCAAACACATTCCTGGAGCCTCCCCAGCACTGCACATTTTGCATGTCTCCTTTGTCTGACACACCCATTTCAGGTATTGGAGTCTCGACTAATGAGCTGATGATCTGGATCAGGTGTGTTTGATTAAGGAGACATGGAAAACATGCAGTGTTGGGAAGGCTCCAGTAATGTGTTTGGGAACCACTGGCCTAATCTACCTTTAAGTGACTAAGTAACTGTACAAAACTAATAAAAGATCTTAAAGCAATAGTTGTATAAGTGTACGACAGGTGTGCTGTAAGTTTTATAAAGTCATACAATAGATTTTTTTTATTTAATTTTTTATGTAAACCACCTTTAGTGAAATCATTCTTTATTGAAAATTATTTTGGTACTTGATTAATCTGTGGATTATTTCTGCAATTAATCAGATTTTAAAAAACACCGAACAACTTGTATATTAAGCAATCAATACAACTTTCCTTGTGCACAGGAAAATGACATCTTCCTGGGCTGGGAGAAGGGAACAGGGAAGAAATGGGGGAAGAGCAAGAAGAAGGGAGGGACTGACCTTAGTCTTGAAGAGATGAAGAAACAAGCTGCTGTGCAATGTTTGCGTTCCGCATCTGATGAAGTAGGACCTTTTTACTTTAAGGAATTTTATCAAATATGTTGTTTTGTATTCCCACAACCATTTTCACAGCTAAACTGTGATTAGTGTACTTTATTTAATCATCTGCAGACCTGATTGCCCAGGGTTGGTCACAGTACTGTTGTGAGTTTGTGTTGTGGGATTAGTGGAGCAAAGATTGGTTAAACAAGAATAGCACTCCTCATTAAGACTGTGAAAAATGCCAATTAGGGCTATAGTAATGTGGATTTGCCTTTGCCTTCGCTTTTGCCTTTGCTTATTTCTGTAAAATGTACCAGATATTTCAGAAATTACATTACACAGTGGGCATTTTTTGTGGTTAATGTTTTCATTTTGTGTATATTTGGAGCTTTCAATCAAAGGGAGAAATTATTTAACATTTTATATCTAATTCCTATTTTTTGATAAACTATTTCTTTTTTCTGTTTTTCACACAGAACTGTGATTGTATAATTTCCCCCAAAACTGCAAGTTTAAATTATTGTTTTGTTCTCCCTCAGAATTCTGGAATTGAAAGCTTGGTCGAGGAGCTTTGCTCTAAACTCAAGGATATTCAAAACAAACAGAAAGGTTGGTTTGCATGTTTTCTGTCTCATACAGGTTAAGCAAAATTTGCATTGTCCTACAGCTGTAATAGTTTATGGCAATGATTCAGTTGTATTGCTTTGCTATGATTGTCTTGCAGAAAAAGATAAGCAAGGAAATAAAAAATCTGATATATCTCAGTCTCCTGAACCAGATGAATCACTTTCTTCTAAGGACCAGGTTGAGATGTAAGTAACTAAACTTTACAGTCTATAATGTAATAATGTGGATTGTTGTACAACTGGTGTTATGATCTATATGTAAATAATTAGCAGTAGGACTTTTATAGCGATGTAGCCTTTATTAAACCAGAAAAGGCTGTGATTAAATATATAATCTGTGTGCTGCATGCTTCAAAGTGAATGGGCAGGGTTTTGAGAGCCTAGTGAGTGTACTAGCATAACATAATAAATGGAGATGAGAAAAAATTTGTTGTATGATTACAACAGTTGTCTCAAATAGTAACATTAAGATGACCTTATGCAGCATTTGATCTTATTGCTCTTTTAATTTTCTTATTATTTACAGTAAAATTATTATTACTATTATTATTTTTCCCCTTAGGTACTATGAAGCCTTTCCACCTCTGTCAGAAAAACCTGTTTGTCTCCAAGAAATTATGACCGTGTGGAACAAAGCTAAAGCCTGCACATATTCCAGCTCATCATCATCTGCTGTCCCTCAAACAAGCACAGACACATCCTCTCCAAAAGACTGCACCAGCGAAGGTGAAGCCTTTAAAGACCGAACAGTTGATGCACCCAGTTCCACCACCACAACCAGCGAGAGGGCCCAGCAGCGACGCACTAAGAGGGAGAAGGAAAACCGATTCCATGGAAGCGCAACAGGAGTGCCTGATGATCAGGTTGCTCCTCATAGTAAGAGGCAGGCCAGACACCGATCTGAGGGAAGGTTCCGTCCCAGATCGTGGTCCTCTGGCTCGAGTGAAGCTGGCTCAAGCTCTAGTGGTAATCAGGGTGACCAGACCCTTAGTTGCAAAGCAGCCCGCATAAGACACAAGTCTCGAGAGGTCAGCAGCAGAAACAAAAGAGGCCGAAGTGGCAGCGGACAGGTCAAACTGGCCCTAAAAGTCATCGACAAAGAGGAGCGGAAAAATGCACGTGGCAACATCAGTACCACTGGAGGCCCACCTAAGCAGCACCACTACATGAAAAAAGGCAAGAGACCTCTGAGGGAGATCCGCAAAGATGCTAATCTAGTTGAGGCACAGGAGTCGGGAGGAGAGGCCAATAAAAAGGAATATATGGAGGAGCCTCTTTGGTACACAGAGCCCATCTCTGAGTACTTTGTCCCTCTCAGTAGAAGTAAATTGGAGACAAAGTATCGGAGTAAAGAAGACTCTTCCAGTGACTTAGCTATGTCCATTGATGTGGACTGTCTATCGGAGAGAATTCAAGGAATCTGCATTGCAAATTCTTGTTTTCAAAGGGCATACCTTGCAGCAGGCACTTTTGTGGATGGCCACTTCATTGAAGTGCCTGGTGAAGGTGATGAAGAGGCTCCTGAACTGAATGGGATTCCAAGCTGCCATCCTCCTGAAGATGGTCAAGATTTAGATGATGAGCATCTGTCTGAATTCACTCACTTCTATGAAGTTGATCTTTATCAATCCATATTGGATCCTAGTGCCTCAGATGCGGTACAAGAAAGTCGAATCCTGAACATGATTCGACAAAAGAGCATTGAGCGAAAACACTTTGAAGCAGGATGTGTAGTTTTAGATGGCCTTGAGCTGCAAGGGGAAAGTGCAATAAGGGTTGATTCTCTGGGAGCCTCAGAAGCAGATGTTTCAATCACTCAAAATATTGCCCAAGTCTGGGAGTGCTGTTCATCATCTAGCTTGGAGGATTTGGAGGGAGAAAGTTGTCCAGGTGACTCTCCAGTCAGACTCTCCCCAGTGTTGGACAGTGTTCCATTTAGCAAAATATCTGGAGCTTTTGTAGGGCATCATCTCCAAGAAGCCAGTGGTAGCATCTCTGACCTAAACTCCTGCTTTTCACTTTTTGAGTTGCAGTACGATAGCCCTTCCTTTTCTTTTCCCTGCGACTCACTCACGGGGGGTCAGGACAATGTAGATTCAAGTAGCTGTTTAGATCCACAAAGAAACAAACAATCCCGTTTGCTAATTTGGACCAAAAACAGTGCCTTTGATGAAACGGAACACTGCTCTAACTTATCAACGAGGACCTGCAGTCCATGGTCCCACTCAGAGGAGACACGGTCGGATAGTGAACAGATCAATGCTCTGGCAGATGATTCTGTTCAATTTGGAAATGAAGAGGTTAGCTGTATCTCCCTTATCCCACCTTTATGCCTAGAGGAGGAGCTTTTAGATTTCTTTCAAGAGAACTCAAGTCACCAGCAGGAAGAAACAAGTGTAGGTGCAGAGTCCAACCAGCCCTTCAATAAGAAATCGAAATTGGAGTCTGTTTGTGGCATAGCATTAGAGCAGGATGAGAGTAAACTCTATAATGCTGTTGTGTTTTCAGATGTCTCAAATCAACAAAGTGATGAATACACCTCAGGGATAATAAAAGACATTTGGATGGCTATTGGAGACAGAGACTGTGTCTTAACACTTGGGGTAAAGAATACAGGGGAGCACTTGTTTTCAGAGGAGGCTACTGGCTACCAATGCAGCTGTCTTGACAAGGATGTAAAAGGTGAAATTCAAAAGAAAGCTGTGCAGTGTTCGGAATATCATCTTTGGGATGGACAGAAAGAGGATGAGGGACTTCCTAAAAACAAGCTCTCTAAAATGAATGATGGGGATTACACAACACCGGCCAAGCCCTGGAATTGTAATTCACAGGATAGCACCTCATTTATCCTCGGTGGGGTTTATGGAGAACTGAAGACTCTAAGTGGTGACAGAGAATGGGCTATGGTTCCACCTGGTGATGCTTGTGGCAGTTTGTTGCAGTGTGCAGCAGCCACATCTTCTGACATGGTAACCATTGCAGGAGCGGATGTGTTCATGAACACGAGCAGTCGCTTTGCTCCTGGCCACAAGCCATTGTGGAGACCTCTTGTGTCCCTTGGTCAAAATGAGCAGGCTTCCAAGGGACCAGGGGATGGTTTGAATAAGGGATTTTCTGTTGTCTTCCATGAAGATTTACTGGGATCATGCGGAGGCTTCCGTGGAGAAGAGTCGGGACTTGATTACCCATTTTCATCCTTTGATTTAAACAACCCTTTTTCCCAGGTCCTGCATGTGGAGTGCTCCTTTGAGCCAGAGGATATGGCCTCGTTCAGCCCGGGATTCAAGCCAAAATCCATATTATGCTCTGACAATGAGCCCTTTTGCCCATGGTTATATGGCATCAACCGGACTCAGTATCGGGCCATTCGAATTTCCCCAAGGACTCATTTTCGGCCAATATCTGCCTCTGAACTGTCTCCAGGGGGGTGCAGTGAGTCAGATGTAGAGTCTGAGAAAGAGGAAGCGAGTCTTCCTGTTGGTCAAGCAGACCTTTTTGATGACCCACAGGCTGACCTCAAGCCTCTCGAGGAGGACGCAGAGTGTGAGGGCCCTTACTATGGGAAATCTGAGTTGGAGTCTGGGAAGTTCCTACCCAGATTAAAGAAGTCTGGCATGGAGAAGAGTGCCCAGACGTCACTCGATTCACAGGAGGGTGGGAGCACCCTTCTGCCGATTACTGAACAAGAGATTTGCGTACATTGTGAGACGGCAGTGGTTTCGACGCCATGTTCTCATGTGCAGACCTCTGTTCTTCAACAAGAAGAATGCAGCAAAGAGACAGAGTCTTGCAAATGTGATGCAACTGATCAGATTCCTAAAACTGGGAAGTCACTTGATGTTGCTCAAGATATGCACGAGGTAAGTGACTACAGATCCAGTCTATGACCAAACTGTTACTTTCAGATACATGCATATGGACAATTGCACAATAGATTAGCATGTCTTTTGCAGTTAATATAGACATTGGTGTCACCTGCACTTCACAATGTACTGAATTCACATATGCCATGACTGTACTTGATATTCTTTAGTGATTTATAAAGATTTAAAAAAAAAGTATAGCAGTCTGTGCATTCCCTGATACATAAATTTTCTCCTTTGTCTCCTTACTTCAACAGTTTCCTCTGTTGAATTTTGGAGAACAGTGCTTAACTAATATGCAGCAAGAAGAGTGCTGGTGGCAGAGTACTCTATGCTCTCCTTTATTTCCAGGTTCTCAGTGCGGAGGTAAGAAGAGTACACAATTTAAGAGTTTTATACACTAGGAAGTGAGTTGTACACTGCTTTGACAAACCCACTGACCTATAAATAGAGAATAATCGTAATGAATGAATAGTTACTACATTGGAAGGAGTTTGCATAATACTAAATGTTTTACTCTTCTTTGCTTCTAGGAAGCAGTAATGTATGAATCTTCTGCTTAATGTGGAGACATACCAATGCTATTTTCCTCCTATCACTTTCAACCATAACCCAGAGGAGGGATAGGAGGAACCTTACAAGAACAGTGAGCCCTGGGCCCGCAGTGGGCTCTTAATTAACCACCCTGTCCTAAGCCCTGTTATTCCTCAGTTCATCTAAAATGGCGTATCAGCAAGCTGAAAACAGAGAGAGAGAGGAAAACATGGCAATAGGTTGAACGTACAATTAGATGATTCTGGTCAACAGCATTTATTATAGATCTGTTTTCAGTCTGTTAATTCCAAGGTTGATCAATTTTGAAAAGAATAAAAAGGCATAGTTAAGCATTAAGATTGTTCTTTATTTACCCCTTATAGATTTTAGCTTCACTTTTACGTTTGATCAAGGATACACTATAACTGTGGTCCTACTGATTGTGCATGTGCTTGTGAACCTAGTCTCAGTCCTTCTAATAGTCTAAGTTTCTGTGACCGAACTATGAATACTCAGAAGTCAGGTTGAAAGCACTACGATTGCAACACCCCCTTCCCCTGCCAGATAATTTTGCTTTTTGTCTTATTTTTTATCTTCTAAATGACTTATAGAGGATAGAGTTGTGTGAGGTTTGGTGTGTTGAAAGAAAACGTGCTTTTGTCCCCTACCATGCTGCTTTGAAAGCATCTTAAAGAAATAAAGCAGGGTAATATTGAAAGTGTAATAATACAATAAGCAAACTAAAAAACTGAGATAATTAAAACAGAAGGTTATTGAAGAAACAGAGCTTTGCCCTTGAAATTAAAAGTTGCTTTCTTTGCTTGAGTTTCCCTTTTAATTTAGCCATTTTGATAAAGGTTTAACATTTTGATTGGTTCTTTTTTTTTTCTTTTTTATTTGTCAGGTGGTTTGATTTGTGAAGTTACCTTTCATAAAAGTAAATTTTGGAGAGAGTTGTGGTGTCAAAGAATAGTTTACATTTTCCTGAATACAAGTATGGTAAGCTACCTGGAAAACATGTAAAATATAAGTGCTGCAGATAAAGGAAAAATTCAACATTTGGGGGAAAATAGTTAACATAATATGTTGACCCAAATATACAATTTCATATAAGTATTTAAAAAACTATTACACCTTACAGTTGATAGTGTATATCAGTTGCAGTTTGGTATTGTAGCCATAAACTTTATGTATTGTTTCTTTAAGCTTAGTGTAAAGTTTGAGGTTTTTTCAGTGACATTTCTTCCCATTTCTTTAATCAACAAAATTGTGACTACTGATTATTCATAATATAGCTTGATTTATTTTGTTTTTTTGTTTTTAACAAGAAGAATATTGAGTTTTTCCAGTAACAGCATTTGATTGCTTGAAAGTTGTTTAATTTCATTTACTTTTCCTCCTACTTGTTTCAGAAATCTGTGGCTGTTTCAGTGTGTACTGATGCATCATACTCGCGGCATGGGCAGCGCCTATATTAAGATCTAAAAAGAAGATGGGTTTATAAAAGCAATATAGTATTTTGGCACACAGTAACTCTACACAAAAATAGATCAATATCATAAGGTTGTAAAGTCTAAGAGGAACATTCATAGGGTTTATTTGTGACACATGTTGCTTTAATTTAGTCTCATTCCCCCTCAGTTTCCTATGAATAAGGCCCAAATTACTTTTCCTTCAAAGTTTGAAAGGTCGCTTGCCTATAATTTTTCAAGGCTGTGGAATGAAAGGTGGTAGGGGGTACGGTGTTACCCTTTAATGTTCATAATGCAAAAACCAGTCCATCCTAAATTTAATTTATTATCTAATACCATGTTTTACACGTGTGTTATCCATTCCCTTTCATCTGCTTCTTGACCTTAACAGATCGAACATGTCTAGCCTGCCATCTACTAGCTTTAATATAGCCTGGATGTTTATTTTCCCCCATTTGATTTAGTTTTGTTAAAAATGTTATGAGTGAGAAATTATTACATGTATGCTACATCAGCAGAGTGTTGGGAAGTGTGAATTTAATGACATTTTGACATTTTGAAAGCACCCTTTTTTCTTTTTTTTTTGGTCAAAAATGTTAGTGTTCTTTTTTTTTTTTTTTTTTTTTNCTAATGTGGGAAACTTTTTAAAGCATTACTTGTTAAATATTTTCAGGGGGAATTTGAATGTGACAATGAAGTGGAAAATAATAATGCCCCATTCAGCATTGACCAAAAAATCCTTTGAAAAACGATTCCTTAATTTGGCACAAGGATTTGAGTTTTTAAACTTGCTTTGGCATCAAATGTCTAAAAAAAAGAAGAAAAGAAAAAAAAAGCCCCTTTGCAAGTGAGAGTTTATTTTTGACCTGTTCTGAGATGCACTTTGGGTTAAATTGCAAAAAATAGTCTTGATAGTAAAATCTATAGAGTATTTTATATATCGGTGCTAACACTCATACACCATGTCTAAGTTGTAATCTTCAGATGTGTATAAGAAAAATGTCTGCACACTTAGTTCTTCTAAAAGATTTGTGCTTGTTTTAACAGAAATGGGTCTAAGGTTTGAAGTGTATGATCCTAGACTGTATGGAAATGGCTGTAGACCATAACCTTGGAAAGATGATTTTGTATGACCCAAAGTTTGTAACAGCTTGTGTGTTTGTGTTTCCCCACATTATTTCCTCATTGTGGTTATGGGAGTGTGATTATTGTTTTACAAAGATCATAAATATACAGTTCATAGAAATGTATAGTGGTAAAAAAAATGTATGGTATAACTGGGTAGAGCAGCACCTGGATGCCTTTATTGGATTATTTAGTTGACAGTTAACATGTTACAATTCACTTTAATTTTTCCAATTTAAAATACTGTCAGAGATTCCAAAATGCAATTATACATTTTTGGTTTCACTTTCTCTAATCAAAATCTAAATTAATTTTTGTTCTGTTGAGCACTTGGACTGAAATGTTGCCGTCCTCAAAAGTCGTTACTGGTTTTATTTGGACTTTTGTTCATTAGTGGGTGACAGAGGACAAAAGCATTTTGAGAAAATGCATAAATATTATAGTGAATGTGTGTGACAGTCAAATATAACAGAACAGCATAGACAGATTATTTACAGTTACAGAAATTTGAATCAGTTCCTATTTTAGTTTGATCAGACTCATTTTAAAATGAAAAAAATGACACTTTTTTTGTTATCTTTCAAGTCTAGCTCTGTGTGAGGTGGTATGGTTGCTGGAAAAAGACTGGAGTACTCATGTCTGTTGGAGAAATTGCATTATTTGCTTTCTTTTCTTATGTTTTGGTTTGGTCAATACATTTGGAGAGGATGACTTTCAAGTCTGTACTTACAGTTTTAAGTTTTATTTGCAATGTTGTATAACTTAAAGCAGAACTCTCCATTTCATCTTTGTGATGCTCCTTAATTGGAGCTCAACCCTGTATTTTTCCTCTGAATACCTGATGAAAGTCACCAAACCTCAACACAGACAAAGTTGGTTGCATTGTTCTAATGCCATGTACATCTGAGTACATCATTTTGTTTCCATTGTGAAGTTTCTAAACCTTTAATAAACATCAAAAAAGTTTGTAGTTGTTTTGTTTCTTAATGACAGCAGGAGAGAGCCTTTCTTAAATATTCTGAAACTCAGTAACTAGGTAAATGTTGAATTGGCCTGGTTTTCTAGGTACACATTAAGCTTTGATCCTGAGCCAACCTGGTTATGACAAAATCAGGCCAAGGGAAGTGCTTAATCTGTTAGTGGATCCCTGACCTTAAAGACTTTCCAACAACTTTTTACAGAAAATGACCTTACAAATACTGTAATTTGCCTTTTAAATTATATTCTTACTATTTTTTTCCCAGAGCTATACATTAGCTTTTTTTTTTTTCACCTCGCACTGGTGCTACAGAGGTTGATAGTTTTCTAACTCAGGCCACACAAATGTAGCACAAGTATTAAACATCTGTTCCCATTTCTGAAAACAACCACAAGTAGTGCAGTTCATCACTTAAACAGGCATGTGACTGACAAAAGACATTAATGTTCTATACAGGGCACACAAAATCCAAACCTTAACAAGAAATGTTTTTAGGCAAACATTGACTGACTGGCAGACTGCAGGAACATAATACTCTTGCTTAACATCAAGTCAATTTTGTTTATATAGCCCAATATCACTAAACACAATCCAAACAATCCATCGTTTTTGGTTGAGGTATTGCTTTTTCTTATATATCATTAGAAAGGTCTAAAGTTTTATTACAAAAAAAAATGATTTAAATAAATGTGATGTTAATTTCTTATTTTTTGTCAGGAAATCATATGCCTCCACTGAGAGAAAACTCCTGCACACTTCTCTACACTGGAGAAAAACTAAAATTTCTTTAGAAAGAAGTAGTGGTGAGTGGGGTAAGATGAGCCACCCCCTGTATCTTGGCAACTGCACACTTTTATTGTCATGTGACCGTATCAAATTTTCATGTTGCGATTAATTGCTGAAGCTTTTATGACGGTGTACGGTATTATCACGATATTGAAATAAGTTGCAAAAAAAAAGTGTTGTCATAGTATGACAGGTTTAAGAACTCTTTTTGTAATAAAAAGAACTCTGAATGTTTAAATACAATAATACAATACACAAAAAATATATAGAGTAACATTTTCAAATAGATAAAAGTGCAAAAGAATTAGGCTATAAAGAACAACAGGTAACACCTTACAATAAGGTCTCATTATTTAATGCATTAACTAAGATTGAGCAATAGCGCATGTTGTAGTCCAGATTAAAATATAAAAATGTTTAAGTTTGAAAATAAATAGCCTATTAAGTCTTTAAGTATTAAGTATTTGGTGCTGAGATGAACAACACTGAGATTACCAAAAAATGATTGGCTGTTTGAAGCATCACTAGCGCAGCTGCTTTGTTTACAGGGTTTCCGGGGTAACCGCTGCATTCTGCTGTTCCATCAGCGCCCTCCGCGCACTTTCATTCAGCGCGTCTCCTTCACTCGTTCCGCCATGTGCTTCTCATGGGCTTGCACGCGTGTCCCTTTGATGCAGCATACAGTGGTGTTGTGCATTTTATACGGTTGATGGGGAAAGTATTCTTAATGCATTATAAAAATTGTAATAATTGGTAATAAATTATTATTTACGGTATTTTGAAGTGCCCACGATAACAATATCGTGCATTTTCATTATCGTGATATATCGCATTACCGAATATCGGCACATGTCTACATGTGACCATATATTTTGTAACCACCCATCATTTCTGCCTGTCTGAAAAGAAGCACATAGGATGGATGAATGGAAGGTACCCATTTACTTTAAAAACTTGTTTTGGGCTTGTCAAAGTAAAATTTTAGCATAACAGATGTAATGGCTGTTAGATCAAAGCAAATTTATTTATTTATGAAATTTATACATTTATTTATGATGCATATTGGGGATTTAGCAACATATAAACTATGGAAATCTTTAAGCTAAATATTAGCCTGAATTGGTAAGCTAGCTATTTTTTCCCCCCAAAATGACCGCTATGGGGCAAAGTGAGCCAGCATTTTAACTTACCCGACCATAAGGCACTGAAGTTAAGTTAAATCTCTTTAAGTATAAACTGGTATAATTTCAATGAAATATTACAATTACACAAATGGTTGAATGCACCTTTTTTTGTNATAAATTATTATTTACAGTATTTTGAAGTGCCCACGATAACAATATCGTGCATTTTCATTATCGTGATATATCGCATTACCGAATATCGGCACATGTCTACATGTGACCATATATATTGTAACCACCCATCATTTCTGCCTGTCTGAAAAGAAGCACATAGGATGGATGAATGGAAGGTACCCATTTACTTTATAAACTTGTTTTGGGCTTGTCAAAGTAAAATTTTAGCATAACAGATGTAATGGCTGTTAGATCAAAGCAAATTTATTTATTTATGAAATTTATACATTTATTTATGATGCATATTGGGGATTTAGCAACATATAAACTATGGAAATCTTTAAGCTAAATATTAGCCTGAATTGGTAAGCTAGCTATTTTTTCCCCCCAAAATGACCGCTATGGGGCAAAGTGAGCCAGCATTTTAACTTACCCGACCATAAGGCACTGAAGTTAAGTTAAATCTCTTTAAGTATAAACTGGTATAATTTCAATGAAATATTACAATTACACAAATGGTTGAATGCACCTTTTTTTGTTGTTGTTGTTGTTTGAGTTTAATTGATGGGAACAGTGTACAAGTACACCAAATCCTTCTCTGATACAAACCAGAAGACTCGTAATCATATCTTTCCACCTGTAGTCCCTAACGGCCTAACATGGTCGACAGTGGAGAAAAAACTACCATGCTAAGAACCTTTTGAATAAAATGTTTATTAGTTTCACTGACATTTAATCATTCATTCTAATTTAGTTTTTATTTTTTTTATTTCAAACTCTCTGTTTAGTCTGTTTTTGGGAAGGATACAACTTTGGTGTTCAACATATTGTTTCAGAAAAATGCAAAAAAAAAAAAGATATTGAAATTTCAACTTCATTTGGTTTGTTTTATGTTGTTTCTGTTAGCTTTAAGAAAAGAAATATGATTATTTGTAAAAGGAAATTTGATTATTAAATTAAATTAGCTTTTAAAAGAGGTAAATTATATTTACAATTTCACATTTGATTCAGATTCAGTTAGATGGTCAGTTTACACCCAGATTTACACTGACTCGGATCAACTTACTCCTAACCTGGGGTAAATTGAGCCACAGGAACACTCACAGCTCAACAGCTGCTGGCATCGGGATCATGCCTATCTGACTGTTTTAATTACTATAAAATTCTCTAAAACAAAAATAATGTAAAAGAACATAATCATATGAACAGATGCAGAGAGGCAGGTCCAGAGAGGCAGGAAAAACAAACCCAAAATCTGCCAATTTAATCAATATTTGCTGAAACTTGCCAAGGCGGACTGGCAGCCACCAGCCAGCCACTGGCAGGTCACGTGACTTGTCAGTGGCAGCTCCGGCCAGCCGAAGATTGAACCCCTACTGCCCCCTATTGCAGCTATTGATTCTAAAAGCAATCAGAAGCAGCAGCAGGCAGTAGTTTGACTGGGACAATTCCACGATGCTAGTGTCAAGTTCGCCTATGATTTATCTTTGTTTATTTTTCTCATCAGTAGCTTAAGCATCAAGTGCTGAGCCTGAGACCCCTATAGTTTTTTTTATAGGCCTTTTTATTAGGGGTTCAAGCGCACAGCACTGAAACCCTATTGTAATTGTTAAAACTTCCAAAGATCAGCATTCTCCCCTAAAAGAGATCATGCAGGCCAAACCGTAATAGAGACTTGAAACTTTGAGGGATGGTAGTACCCACCCCATCTACATGGCTCAATGACTCATAATGCCTAAACTGTTAGTCACAGGCTCACATGTCTTTTATCTTCGGAATTTTCTGGTATTTTTGGATTTTTAGAAAAAAGAAGAAAAAAAAACTTTTGCGAACTAGTCCCAGGTTTTTTTTGCTCAACCTTGATAGCTGTTAAAAAGCTTTAAAACATATATTTCCTTAGTAAATTGCCTGTTTTGGCTGTAAATGGTCTTTGGTCTGTAATGGTCCACTCACTTTAAAATGTCTGGCCTCGCCACTGTCGCACTATGTACAGCCGTGGTTTTAGTGTACCCTCACACTGTACCAGCCACAATAAAATCCACCTACAAATATTTGCGTGTCCAAATGCATTAATACTTTGTCACCTGGTAGAGATGAAATGAAAAAATGTAACGTCTGTCAGTAACATGACATTTACACACAAACAGGGGCTCCTAATATACTGTTAATTCTTTCTGAGGTAGCTGTATTTTAGATACAGTATGTAGACAGTACAACCAATGAAATACTATTTTAACCCAGTGGTCAGGCTTTTTCATTGTAAAGATGGTGTGAGGAATGAGGGACGTTCACTTTAATCAGCCTGATGCAGGTTTGGGGGGCTGTTTTAGTTACTATAGCAACAGTCTGTCTAATGGATACTGATAAAACACCACCTACGGTTTTATTACTTGGATTTATTAAAACTAGCAATAAACCGTTATCTACGCATAAACAAACTTTAACTTCACGCGAGGCGACAAAACCATAATCAATCATGGGAGATTACTATTTGACACTGTAAGCAGCTGCGTATTAGATGGGAGCGTTGTAGTTGTGTCGCGTCGCGTCGCGCAGTGTGTACAGTGTTGACAGGGCACTGAAGGTCACTTCCTGATTTACTGAGAGTCGGTACTATGTCCTAACACTTTCAAAACGCTCTGCCTCTCTTTAAATGACGTTTTGTGTGCCTGAAACGCGACTTTACCGCTACAGGTGGAAATAGCAAGTTTTCTTACTTTATTCGAGGCAGACCAGCATCTCGTTCAGTCGCAGGACAGGTGAATTTATCGATTCGTGTGCTTTCCTGGCACGTTTATATTGGCGAGGATGTTTTAAGATGGCGGTGGCAGCGTCACAACAGGTAAGATCCTTTTCATTCGCTTTTATCGCGCTGTTGGCGTTAACTTGCTTGCGCGCAGAAGTTTGAATATATTTTGAGCTCTTTGCAGTCAGTCACTTGACGTAATGTAAAAAATATAACGTCTCTTGAATCGAGGAAGTGTTAAGTGCACCAGCAATGAGAAAAGTTGTGGGATTTGAGTTAAGTTTAGAGCTTAGATGCTAAATGAAATGTAGAAATGTTCGTGAAAGCGGATGTTATAATCGTAATAATAATAGTATTTAATGTATTGTTTGTTGGAGGGTCTGGACTCTGTAGTGAAGGTGAGGTGATGGACGCACACACATCCTTCCACCTGCAGCAGGAACATGGCAGAAGCAGAGCACACGTCCAATGAAAGCAACACAAACTGTCAGAACAACGATGGTGAGTTCAAAGTAACTTTGTAGCCCTATGTTGATTTAGGGTTTTGGATGTCAAAGTGTAGCAGAATTAGTATTATTACACTTATGTTGTGCATCACTGGTTTTTGAGACACAAGACAAAACTGGAGAAAAAAGAAAGTTTAAGTATATCAGAATTATTTTTGATGTTCAGATGTGTATTCAACTGAGGATAATCAGATAGAAAGCATCAAATGTTTTGTTAAATTAAAAATGTAGCATGCACTTCAATGAATGAATGAGACTACAAGATAGTTTCAAATTGATTTTCAGAGCCATCTATTGAAATGTAACCAGACAAATAGAAAACCTTGATATTTACAAATATTGCATATCAGCGATCACAAATGTATTAAATGCAGTGACTATTTTGTATTTCTGCTGTTCTGCTTGCTTTCCACTTTCAGCAGCTTTGGTTCCAGAAGTGTTTTTCCAATAGGGACTTTCATAAAAGTCTTAGTTTTTGAGTTATAAGCCATGAAACACAACCACCAGCTAGCAGGACATTAGTTTTTTCATTGTTCTAGAAATGTTTTAGCCTGATGTTAACTTTTGTAAGCATGTAATCTGTCATGCAATTGCAAATTGCTAAAAAGTTTGTTTTTGGTGCTTTTGAGAAATTTAAAGGATGCTGATTGCCTTATGAAGGATTGCATCAGAGAGCAACTGTCTCAAAGTACTTTGCAAGCATTAACAGCTCAGGGTGTAATGGCACACAGTCATGACAGTTCGGTATGTACCTCGGTATTGAAGTCACAGTTCGGTACGGGTTCGTTACAGAAGGGCGGAGAAAACTAAACAAAAAATTGCTTCTTTTTTCTTTTTTTATTAAACAGTGGTTTATTGAACAAATTATGTCTCTTTCTTTAAATAAATTCAATTATAATTAACATTTTCTTAAGGATAAAAAAATCTATCTCAACTAATGCTGTAAACTATATACTGAGAGCCCTTTCTTGTTCATTACTATAACATTAAAGGTTACAATTAACAACAGAGCCCAAACTATTAAATTAAGTTGCTATTTATTTTTTAGATTATAATCAACACTCAAATAAAACTAAAACAATATGTAAACTGCACATAAGCCAGGTTTTGCATTAACTTCTAAATCTAATTATATAATCTAATTCTACTCCAATTCATTTTTTAAATATAATCATTTACACAGTTACTGTCATAACTTGTTTTCATGACAAATTTATTTAAACATATTAAGCAATTAAGACATTACTAACAAAGTAAAAGTAATGAATATATAAGCTAATATGGTGCATTATTTAGTGAAATGCTCCCCTCTTGAGTAAATTTTTCTAGTGAACTAACATGCTGGGAGAGTAAATTACTTACCTGAGGTAAATGTAATGCTACTTGAGATATTATTCTCAAGCTATTTTATTGATGTCTTTCCATGGTTGAAACACCGGTTGAGAGATTATATGCATATTTATCAGTGCGTTCCAAACGGGATATATCGCCCTCCGAAGGGCTCAAAACTGGCCACTTTAAAAGGCCCTTCTGAATGAAGGATTTCGAAGGGTACAACTGATGGACACTTAAGGCCCCCATGATCCTTAGCACAGGGAAGTTGTTTGACGTCACAGAATGTACAGGAGGTTCGATTTTACCTATAAATGTGTATAGTATGTACAGTGGTATGCGAAAGTGTGGGAACCCCTTGCAGAATGTGTGAAAATGTGAATAATTTTAACAAAATAAGAGAGATCATACAAAATGCATGTTATTTTTTATTTAGTACTGTCTAAGAGTAAGATATTTGACATAAAAGATGTTTACATATAATCCACAAGACAAAAAAGTAGCTGAATTTATTAAAATATCTCCGTTCAAAAGTTTGGGAACCCTTGATTCTTAATACTGTGTGTGGTTACCTGGATGATCTATGACTGTTTTTTTGTTTTGTGATGGTTGTTCATGAGTCCCTTGTTTGTTCTGAGCAGTTAAACTGAGCTCTGTTCTTCAGAAAAATCCTCCATGTCCTGCAGATTCTTCAGTTTTCAAGGATTTTTTGCATATTTGGACCCTTTCCAGCAGTGACTGTATGATTTTGAGAATCATCTTTTCACACTGAGGACAATTGATGGACTCAAACACAACTATTAAAAAAGGTTCAAACATTCACTGATGCTCCAGAAGGAAACACTGTGAATTAAGAGTCAGGAGGTGAAATCTTTTTGAATTTAAAGCTCAAGGTAAATTGTACTTAATTTGTCTTCCGGGAAACATGCAAGTATCTTCTGTTGCTTCCGAAGGGAAGTACTAAATGAAAAAAATATATATATATTTCAACAAAATAAGAAAAATTTGGACTTCTTTATCCTGTTCAAAAGTTTTCACCATACCGTATGTCCATACCGTACGTTTTGGGATGAATACATGTACCGTTACACCCCTATTAACAGCACTTGAGCTACTTCATTGCTCTATGAGCTGTAGGACTGTATGATTTTGGTTGAAAGAGCTAATTATTCACTTGTAAAAATGTAATTAAAATCAGTTGGCTATTTCTCTGTGACTTCAGGAACAGAGAAACCTTAACTCAAAGACCAAAAATAATTCTTTAAATTTAAGAAATGCTGTGGGCTGGGTCACCTTTGAAATGTTGAAAGCCCTGTTATTCTTTAAGGCGTGTATTGTTGGGCAGTTAATCTATTATTGTCCCGTCAAATGCAGCAGTTACTGATTGCACGTTCAACTGAAGATTTCACAGCTTTGTTAAGGCATGTTCTGTCCACAATAGAGAATTGGCTTGTAGGTTATATGCACTTGTACATGTGACGCGCACTGAACCATATTCAATTAGGGAAGAAGAACCAGTAGAGCTTGTATTATTCGTTGCCTCTCCCATTGTATATTTTGCATCCTTATTAGGCACAATATAAACATTTTGTTTGTCATTCTGAGCTGATATTGCTCTATTTTCCACTTGTTTTATGTGCTACTGTGCTGTCCTCAGGCCTTCCCCTCTCCAATCATTCATCCTCTATCCTCATTAAATCAAAGAGCTATTTTGGTCCAATTTTAATGGAAGATATTGTCTGGTAGATTATCAAGGACGTTTGAGGACAGTTGTCTTGTAGTTTGAGTGTTGGGAGTGTGGACGTGATGTTACCTCAGGTCTTTGGGTCATATTTTTAGTGTGTTTTCTTGTTGCTTTCTCTACTTCTGGACAGTTTTCAAGTCACTCTATTATAAGCTGGTCAATGGTGTGTTGTAACTAAAGGAAGATAAAGGTTGCTGTTGTTTTACTTATGGAAGACTCAGAAAAGTGTTTACCCAGCCACGCACAGTCAGTCTTATCACTCTTCAGGGTGTGTTTACCTGGAACATTGACATGTGGGGAATATAGTGAGGGTTGAGAGCACAGACCTGACTCTACAGTACAAAAGTATGTAAAAATAGGGTCCAATGTACTGTGGTAATATGCAGAAATTTTCTGGATTGATTTTTCAGAGGTGTTTTACCTGTATTTTGAATTATGCATTGCATTACTTTGTGTTTCAGGATTGAAGGAAATGTCTGTAAAATTTCCTGGCTGAAAATTACCAGTACCTTTTCTGTTTTTTGGTTTTTTTTCTTGTGAGTTTGATGATTGATTATTTATGTCCAATTGACCCTGAAATATATGATGACAGCTAAAGTCAAAAGTAGAAATGGTATTCATTGCAAAACTGTCTCTTTAACCCTAATCCTATGCATAAAATGCTTTTTATAAAAATTTGCCTGATCAAGACGAAGGAGTCACCCATTTTCTTCATCATTGTCATGTCCACCACAGAATGCTATCAAACACTATACTGTTGGCTTAGAAAAAATGTCAGTTTGTTTTCTAAAAGGCTATTAGATTTTTTTACTTGTAAGGACTAATCAACATTTGTAATTTTGCCTTTCTAGATTCCAAAGTCTCATCAATCAGCAAGTCTTCACAATGTTTGCAGAGTGCTTCCATGCCTCTCACCCAAAACCATGTCAACCATTTCATGTCTTCAGACTCTCAGCCCCCACATGGCTCCCTCAGCTGCAAATTATTTACTCCATTTAACGGCGCATGTGATGAGGATCGCAGTAGCCTGGCCTCTCAGGACTCTGGTATCCCCACCCTTGAGATCAACCCACCTGAGCACATTCATGCTCGAGTCACCACTGCTGAGCTGGTGGTTCCACCTCCACATGATGATAATCCAGCAACACTAAACTTGGATATTTCAGATAGCTCCTTACTCAAGTCTTCCACTTTCCCCCGTTGTGATTTTGATTTAGTCCGTCTCTACAGTGCAAGTGGGCTTTCCAGTGCGGCAGGCAAGGGCACATTGAACCGCAGTGATGATATTTCAGTGTGCAGTGTGTCCAGTTTAAGTACTGAGTTTTCTGCCACATTGTCAGTCAGTAATGAGGACTTCCTAGACTTCATGGTTACATCCGAGTCCAGCGCCGTTGTTACATTTGAGAATGATGATGTCTTGCACCATTCTGACAATTCACTCTCACCCCCTACTGACCTACACGGCAAGCTAAGCAGCCCACAACGGCAACCAGTGGGGGTCTCTACACCTCATGAGGCTAGGACCAAAAGACTGGGACCACTCACCAACTTCTTCCACAGGTATTGTAGCATTTGCATTTGTATTTGTAATGTTGTTAAACTCACACCAACAAATCACTGCCTGCTTTGCTATTATTCAACAAGCTTCAAGCTTTTTTCTAATTTACAATTTTTGATTCCATATTGTATATCATGTGTGCATCTGTCTTGGGTACTTTTGGATATTTTTGAGGATCTTACAATACTCTTGGCAATCCATAAGATTTTTTGATATAGTTTATCTTTATGTAAATATATCCGTACATCGCAGGACTGCTTAAACACAACAGAGAAGCACAGAAACGTGGATGAAAGAGAAGAAAGAGCGGGGCGTGCTTAATGATGAGTTATTAAAAGCACAATAAACCACGACAGAGAACTAAATTCGGTACTGACAGGCAGCTTTCTGTGGTGCACATCCAAAGCGCAAGAGTACTGAATTAATTCACTTTCATGGCTCACTTTAAAACCTCTGATCTTAACTCTTTTTGTCACGGGCTACTAGCATCCTAAAAGTAGTAGTAGTTTTTTATTGCATTTGCTGCAAGTGGTGTTTCCTTAAGACTGGAATACACACAACTTTTCAAATCTGAACAGATTTTAAAACTAGGCATCATTCACTTGCTGTCTTTGTAAATGGTTATAGAGGGAAAACTGGGCATCATACACTAAAGTTGTTCCAAATACAACAAACTTGTGCAGAAGCATATGCCTTATTGCACAAAAACAAAACAAAAAAATCTGGCTCAAAATATGTTTGAAACATGTTTGATATCCTCTAACTGGATGGAATCATACAATAGTCTGAAGTTAAACAATGTATGTATGTCCATCATACACCACACGATTTTCTATGAAATCTGGCAACGCAATTCTACAGATCGGCTCTGACTTTCAGCAACTAGAGTCGACTCATTCAGACTGTAAATTTGGGCAAAAGTCCTGTAGTGTATTCTAGCTTTTAGTGGAACTGCAACAAAAACACTTTCTCAGTGTACTTATGTGTACATGCCAAGTTCTTGTTTCATCAGTAATATTTTATCTAAACTTCCCTATCTATCTGAACTTCCAATTATAGAGTAGTCCAGTGCTTCTCATCATCACCAGTGATTAGATTTTTTTTCTTCTTCTTTTTAATGTGTTGTCCCTCTCAAAAACAACAATCTCTTGCTGCCTCAACCCAGTGCTTGTTAATCTATAGCTGCTTTTCCACCATCAGGCCGAACGGTTCTTAGAATAGCAAGGAACGGTTCCAGTTGTGTTTCCACTTGAGCCTGGTTCGGCACGGCACGATTACAAACCATTCTCAGCCCGGAATTCTTGGCACGGGTGTCTAACCGTGCTGGTAGAATGCGTGTAGTGACGTCGCCACTCAGGATTGGTCACTTGTCTGTTGCCTGGCCACCAGTTTCTCTGTGGCTGGCTAAGTGCTCTATTTGAGTGACGTAAACACAAGTTGATAATAAAATTAAAAGAAATATCTGATCATCCTCCATAACGTGGTCATTATTTACATCTCATTTCATCAGTAAACCATTGCGTTACCAAGACAACGACTTCTGCTCTTGTATTACATTCCAAAGAGTGGCCGTTATCAGCCCCACAGTGGAAAATGAAACTGTAACCGTACCAGCTGGCACGGAATGGAACTGTTGCAATGAGAACCGTTTGGCCCGATGGTGGAAAAGCAGCTTATGATATCTTGGCCCCACCATATTCCATATCACCATCATCCATTATATCACTCAGTTTCAGTGCTGCTGAAAAGCTCATGTATTTGTATCACAATCAATCACAGACCAAAAGTGTTGAAGTCACTGAATAGTGTGGAGTAAAGGGCTCAAAGTCTTAAGTGGCTTAGGTTTTTCATACTTAATAAAGCTTGATCACTAACTGGCCCTTAGCTTGCTCTCTAAGATCAAATACTGTCCTCTATGTCCCCATAACAAGACTCTGCACTGTGGGTGATGGTTCTCATCTTGTGGCCCTTGTCTCAGAATTACCTGCCCTTTCATCATTGTGATGTGCACCATCTTGAAGCTCTCAAGAGAGATCTTAAAACAGCTCAAATATTTTTCCTTCTGCCTCACTCTCCACTATAGTGCAGTATTCTCTTAAATTTCTCCCTCTGTTCTGAGTATTCAACGAAAAGTGCTATAATAATAAATAAGTCTTGTTTTGTGGAGTTCATATCGCTTAAAATAGAGCATAAACGTAAAATGGAGAAGTGAAATTTGGGGCAGTTGTGGCCTAATGGTTAGAGAGTCGCAACAAAAATGGCTGCCCACTGCTCCAGCTGTGTGTTCACAGTGTGTGTGTGTGTGTGTGTGTGTGTTCAATACTCACTGCTGTGTGTGTGCACTTGGATGAGCGAAATGCAGAGACAAATTACAAGTATAGGACACCATACTTGGCTAAACGTCACATCACTTTCAGTCACTTCACTTTAATTTTTTAAATACTCAGTTCTGTTATTTCGTTTCTATATTTGTAAGGAGTCTTTTTGCTAGGAGGATGAAGGACACAGGTGCACTGGAAGGACAGCGAGAGCCTGGGTGGAAGCTGTTTGGTAAAGTTCCACATAAAGAACTTTCTACCAAAGACTCCAGGAAAATACAAAAGGTACGTTACACACCTGCACTCACTCATACAAGACCAAAAAAAAAGAGACAAAATGCAGTGTACTTGCTTTTTGAGTGGTTTGTTTGTAGTAAGATTGACTGAATGAATAAGACTGAATTCAGTGCCGTCTTCAACTCTATTTGTAAAAAGTACCCTTCATTGAGCATGGCTTTTGAATAAATGTCAGATCCTCTTTAACAAGGCAAGTATCTCTTAGTGTTAAGCAAGTCTTACGCGGTGCTGCTAGATGATAACATTTTTAGGGTAACATTTTCGTCCCATGGCTGCTGCAAATATAAAATTAGATATTAACCAAGAAATAGCACATATAAGCACTAAAATATTAATAGGCATCCCATAAAGCAATTATTAACTATCAAGCTATGCTTTAGAATATGTGAAGTTGCCACTTTACCCAGGAAAATATTATAAATTTTAATTGTGGATTTCTGTTTTTAATGTATGAAAGGTAAGTATTTAACAATTTCTTGATAAATTCTTTACAATAGCTTACAATAATTTAACAATTAAATCATATAGTGCTACAAAAACAATGTTTTGTATTTATGCACATTTATGAACTATGTGAAATCATGTCAAGAAGTAGTGTTCATACTTTGTCATGTCTCAGTGTTAATTATTGTTCAAAGTTATTGTTCAACAGACTTGCAAAATGAATGAAACTGGTTTCCCAAATGCTTCCCCAACCATTGGTCGAGCTGTTTTGGGGATATCAATATGTAAATAATTTCCTTAGTCACCAAAAATTCACTCTCCATCACAATTTACCATTCTTAGTTTTTTATGGAATATTTATAATATTATATTTATATTTATTTATATCAGTGCACTTTTTTTTTTTATCCATATGGCAACGTAGTCTTTACTCAAAAACTTTACCTTCCTCTTCCTCACAGCAAAGTTTCTTCTCTAATGACGTGTGCATTGGCATGAGGGCAGGACAATAATCCCTCCCCTCCAGCAACTCGTCACTCACATGAGATCGCAATTAGCAAACCTCAGTGATCTAATCAATTCCTGTTGGACAAAATAATCAAGTCCCGCTTTACATTTTTGCTTGTTTGAGAAGTCATTTCACTCTGATATATGTCACAATAATGAAGAACAGGCGGTTGATATTTCCATTTAATGTCGTCTTAAAATTTACTTTGCTGGTAGAAAGTATTTTAACAGCGAGAGAGAGAAAGAAAAAAAAAATCATGTTTAAGGATTTATTTTAGTTTTTTAGATTTTTCTTTTTTTAATCATTACGCATGAATCAATCAAATGGCTTTATATTGCAGTCTTGTTATGCCATTGTTGTGAATGGGGCTTTGTTTGCTATGTACAGAGAGACAACAGGCCTGCAATGTGCTTTAGGTAATTTGAACCCCCTGATTCAGCCTCCCTGTGTCCATCTACATTTCACCCACCTCCAACTCCTGTCTTTATCTCTCTTTTTTGTTCTCTGCAGTTGTAATGGAAGATTGAGGTATTGGGTGACCGGTTTAGAGTTGCTGTTTTATTTAGGCTTTGTAGCAGTGGCTCGTAGGAAGAGATGAGTTAAAATGAATTTAATATTATGTTCTTCTGTCCTGCATCAGTGCTTTTGACTTTAAACATTGCAGTATTCTACCTGCTGCCATTACTTGTTTTAGATGTAAAGTCTTAACGGACTAAACATTTGTGGGATTGTCTGACAGTGTGTTTAGGATGTGTTTCTTAATATTTTATTTTAATCAGTGGAAGCTCATGAGAACTGATGACACACAGGCCACGTAAAACAGACTATTCATCATCTTTGTACATGACTCAGGCATGCACAGCGGAAACCAGAGCGCACTGATCGCATGATTCTGCAGTGCAGAGAGCCTTGTGCTCCTAATAGCTGGAATCAATTAGTATGGCTGTCTGTAAATCATGGATCCTCTCTCAGCACTGTGATGATGACGAGTAACATTAGCACGCACACACACATATGGACACAGCAGGAGCAAGGGACAAGATCGGATCCTCTGCATCCCTCTGATGTAGGACCTCCCAGTTTGGTGCATGTTTGTTAGGACAGAGCTATAGAGAGAAAGAGGGCAAGGAAAAACAGTGTCAAATAACTTAGCAGGAGTGAGACAGCAATAACAGCAGAGGAGCAGGAGCACAGTAGTATCATGCTACTGTTACTCAGGGTGTGTCCCATATTCCTTGCGGTTTTCCTCTGCTGCTGTGCCTTGCCTATCTGTCTACAAGGCACTTAAGCTTATAGTTGTGAAAATACAGCAATGGTAGAGTGTGGTGTCTGAAACGCTGGATTCTGAATGTCTCAACAGCACTGCAGCGTTCATGGTGAGTTCATGTCTTTCTCATTTGTTAATTTTTTTTTTCCCTCATTGTTT
The DNA here is from genome assembly GCA_003731715.1 of Anabarilius grahami. Lineage (NCBI taxonomy): Eukaryota > Metazoa > Chordata > Actinopteri > Cypriniformes > Xenocyprididae > Anabarilius > Anabarilius grahami. The sequence continues at coordinate 3,469,887 of RJVU01057542.1, forward strand.
TCTGTCAGATAAATAAGAAAAGGTAAGGTGAATGAGAAGAAAGAGAAAAACAAGAATTTGTGGGGAGGAAATGACGTGGAGCGAGAGGGATTCTGCCGTAGTAGGTGTACTTGGTGTTCTTGTGTGAGCACATTTGTGTTATATATATATTTTTTTAGGTGGCTATCCCACATTTACTCTTAAAACTAATTAAGAGTTCCTCGTCTAATCTTATTTAACGTAATTTTCTTATATGTATTTGTCTCATAGTTTGAATGTAGGTCATTTTGTCTAGTTTTTATCTCTGAGAGAGTGCAGTGTGGGGGCAAATTAAATATTTATATTGACTCAGTTCAGTGTGCAATAGTGTGTGCTTTCTGAATGCATAAATACAACAAAACATTCATATTATGATCTTGCTTGGATATACAGATCAGACTGATTATAGACCATATCAGAGAATTTAAAGATGGATGCAATGCAAGATAGCACAGATTTCTATTCAGGGTGTACGGTGTATGGCAATAGACTTTGTAAAGGAATCTCATACTGTAACTGTAGCAAGTTGTTGTGATTTTATTTGGGCCCATTGTGACCTATTGTGTTCTACTAAGACCATTACTATTCTCAGTTCTCGGTTCCTGCTGGTTTGAGAACTTCTGCTTCCATTTGTGCAGGTTGTGAAGAAAATATTGTGTGGTAAACATTCCAACATGTTTAAGCATGAGTTCCATCAAGTTGTCAAGCCTAAAGCCTTGAAATGTATTATTTAATTATAATTTTATGACAATTAAGCCTTATTACCATAATTCAAAAACACTCAATACCCCAATNGATATATTCAAATGTAATATATATATATATATATATATTTGTATATATTATATTATTTAATAATATCTTAATTGTAACGTGTTATTCATCATGGTAGTATTTGTTGTATTGCTTTTCTTTTATGCAAATTTCAATCAAATATATATATAAAAAAAAGTTAAATTAATCAGTTACATTAAGCAGACTGAGACTTTTATTGAGAATAATGAGAGTATAGAATTACAACTCAATAATCCAGTAATGATAATTTGGTGGAAATGACATACAAATAATGTCATTGCAAAATAATAATAAAAAATAAAAAAAAATGCAAGAAACCTCAAAATAGCCTTGATTGACATGTCAAAATATAATTACTGGGGTGAAAAGTGACCCAGACTTTTTTTTGTGTGATTAATCCAACTGGCCTTTACCAATTTTGAGGAATATCATTCAAGAATTTGTATGTTGCTATTCTTTTGACTAATTGCTGGTGTATGCCAGATGTATATACATATGTACAGTGTGGGTTTCTGCTGCTAATGACTGAAATGTGTTAACAGCTCTTATTCATCAGAATTTTTTTAAATAATTTAAAAAACTTTTTACAGGAATATGAAAGGAGGAGTGAACACACAAGCAATTCCACATCTCCCAAGAAGAATGTAAGAAAGAACCTGGACTTCGAGCCACTTTCAACCACAGCTCTTATACTGGAGAACCGTCCAGCGTGAGTGCTTTTGTGTGTGCATATGTCTTTGTAAATGTGGCATATTTATCTCCTCCTGTCATCAAACTTCTCATTCCTGTATAATGGTAAAAGAAAAAAAATTGTGGTACCATAGCACTCTCCTAAAACAAAAACAGGGAAAAAAACGTGGTATATTGGTATAATGGTATATTGCAACGTTATACCATTCACAGACCGGAGCACAGCAAATGTTGCATACTAGTATGTATTAAAGCATAGAGTTAATTAAGATCAATAAATGAGTTTTAGATATAAAGTTTTACAGTAATGTAAATGTGTATTGACAGTTATTTTGTATCTATTGTTTAGGAATCTTCCTGCAAAGCCTGAGGAAGAATCCCAGAAACACAGACAAGAATATGAGGAGATGGTGGCTCAGGCCAAGAAGAGAGGTGACTTACTTTTCATGCATTTGTTTGTTGTTGTATAGAAAAAGCTTTGCCACCCCAAAATGATCACAGAATAAAATATAAATGTAAGCAGTGTTTCAAGGCGCTTCAATGTGATGACCTAAAAAAGTCAGTGTAATGGCAAGAAAACACGTCTTTCAATAATCTGTGCATGATAGTCAGCCTCATTAACAAATGACTCTTATGAACCGGTTCTTTGAGAGTCAAAAACACAGCGCAGCCAAGTTCACTTACGATTTGTTCCCCTATTTGTACGTGAATCTGAAAATTACTGCTTCCCGGCTAACTCAGAAGTCCTCTGAGAAATGTAATCCCGTCCGAATATGTCTGAGATTCATTTTCGTAATTGTTTGGCGAGCTGATCCACCCGGCCGCTCCACTTTCATCATGGACAAAGGTCTTTTTGTCATCTGACGAAACAATAACATGAAATCAATATGAAGATCCCGATCACAGAAAATAATAGCAGAGTTAGATAAGAATCTAAACGTATTTTAGCTTTTCTCGATTGCTAACACATTAAGTGATTCAGTTGGCCCAGTTTCCCAAACCATTCGTTCACTTCTCAANCGGTGAGGGGAGTGAATGTCCAGCGCTCTCCCCACCCTCAATACCACGACTGAGGTGAGACCCTTGAGCAAGGCACCGTACCCCCAACTGCTCCCCGGGCGCCGCAGCAATGGCTGCCCACTGCTCCGGGGGTGTGTGTTCACGGTGTGTGTGTTCACGGTGTGTGTGTTCACTGCTGTGTGTGTGCACTTGGATGGGTTAAATGCAGAGCACAAATTCCGAGTATGGGTCACCATACTTGGCCACATGTCACTTCACTCACACACTTTTTTTTTAATTAAGATCAATAAATGAGTTTTAGATATAAAGTTTTACAGTAATGTAAATGTGTATTGACAGTTATTTTGTATCTATTGTTTAGGAATCTTCCTGCAAAGCCTGAGGAAGAATCCCAGAAACACAGACAAGAATATGAGGAGATGGTGGCTCAGGCCAAGAAGAGAGGTGACTTACTTTTCATGCATTTGTTTGTTGTTGTATAGAAAAAGCTTTGCCACCCCAAAATGATCACAGAATAAAATATAAATGTAAGCAGTGTTTCAAGGCGCTTCAATGTGATGACCTAAAAAAGTCAGTGTAATGGCAAGAAAACACGTCTTTCAATAATCTGTGCATGATGGTTGCACGCGCATGCAGCGCGCCCTGTGTAGTCAGCCTCATTAACAAATGACTCTTATGAACCGGTTCTTTGAGAGTCAAAAACACAGCGCAGCCAAGTTCACTTACGATTTGTTCCCCTATTTGTACGTGAATCGGAAAATTACTGCTTCCTGGCTAACTCAGAAGTCCTCTGAGAAATGTAATCCCGTCCGAATATGTCTGAGATTCATTTTCGTAATTGTTTGGCGAGCTGAATCCACCTGCCCGCTCCACTTTCATCATGGACAAAGGTCTTTTTGTCATCTGACGAAACAATAACATGAAATCAATATGAAGATCCCGATCACAGAAAATAATAGCAGAGTTAGATAAGAATCTAAACGTATTTTAGCTTTTCTCGATTGCTAACACATTAAGTGATTCAGTTGGCCCAGTTTCCCAAACCATTCGTTCACTTCTCAAAACAAAGACATTTCTCAAAACGTTTAACAATGACAACATTTGGTAGCAAAACTGATGACACCAGTCAAAATCTAAAAGAGAGCTGAATGAATAATTTACCAGGGTTTTAAACTTACACAGTAGGTACTTTAGATGAGGGAAATTTCACTATTCTATGTACAATAAACGGTAGCACGTTGTACACCCTCAAACTTGTGATTGTCAACTTTCTTTGTATCCATTTGCTATGTGTATCCTACTGTATTTTTGCAGAAGTAAGAAATGACTGCCAAGGGATATAGTCTTGTTTCAGAAGACCAATACACTGCTATAGTACTGTATATACCGTAATGAAATTTGGCCAAATGTGCAGAGGATGCTGAATTTACTTTTACTGCAATTGACAGTATACTGTATTGTGTGGCATACCAAGTTTAATACATATTTTTCTCATGCTTTTCATCTACTGCAAGGTCACTTTACAATTGTAAAATGAAAAAAAGAAAGAAAAAAAATCCTTCCAAAAGTTCATTGCTATATTTTACTGTATTTTTGTATAGTGTAGTAGACATTGAGCTGCAAAATAATTCCTGAATCCCAGTAAGAGGTATTTTTATTACAGTGTTATATGATCTCACTAGTGCTCACTGGGCAGTGCAGGAGTCTGTGTATTTGTTACGTTTTGTGTGTCATCTGAGGCCAAATTTTTATTTTGTCAGACAAGAATAAGTTTTTGACTAGAAGATTTTATTTTGACCTGGAAGTTTGAGGTTTGTACAAGTTGGTGTATTTTGAGATTGTGTTTATAGTTGTGAGAACATGTTGAATTGTTTCATGAATTGTGCGTTAGCAATAAATAAAAACCATAACTATACTGAAAAGTTTGAAAGACAAATTTATATTGGCTTGTCATAAAGCCATTTTAAAGTCTTGTTTAAAAAACGTAAACTTTGGTCATTTAGGCCAGAATATAGATGTTCTGGGTGATTGCTAAAGTGTTGCTAGGTGGTTGCTAGGAGATTCTGGGTGGTTGCTAGGCTCCTGCTATGCAGTTGCTGGGGTGTTGCTAGAGTATGTGGTTGATAGGGTGTTCTGGGATAACACACACAGACATTTCCACCTCTGTTTATAACAGAAACTCAAAAATTGTTTTGTTGCTCTTTAACTTGCACTAAAACGTGATTTATACCATCGAAGTACCACTAAAACATGTGATTTATACAATCATTGTTCTTTTATTAAAATTGTTGCACTTTGTAAAGCACTTTGTGATTTATATCTGTGAAAGGTGCTATATAAATAAAAGTTTACTTACTTACTACTTACTTAAGTAGCCTGTGTATTATTAATAAAACTGCTCATCCCCTTTAGTGATACAAGCTCAGACTCATTTAGAATATGTTGATGTTTTTCATATAGTGTTTTAATTTTAAACAGTAGATGGTTATTTTGTGGTAATGCAATGTTTGTGAACACAATTGTGTATGTCAGGCCATAAATCTCCAAAAACTATGCATGGGCGCTTGCTTTGGTGTTGCCACCCCTCATAGACCTCATGCCACCCTATAAATAATTTTCTAGATCTGCCCCTGGCGCAGTTAATATGCGTGCAACAACACATCTGGAAGTGAAAATTAGCTTTGGCAAGTGTATAGGAATAATAAAAAAAATACCGTTTCATGACCAGTAAGAAATATTTATGTCTAATAAGTATTCTCAGTTCATCATTGGCAGATGTTACAAAAAATTGGATCAGTTTGATTGTTGATGTTTTTATTTTTGTGTGCTCTAGAGGGCGCTGTTGTAAAAGATTAAATCTAATACTTTTGACATAGATAAGCATTTCACTGCCATTCTCTCTCTCTTTCACACTGTGTGTGTTTCTGTGCTTCTGTGCAGAGCTGAAAGAGGCCCAGAAACGGAAAAAACAGCTAGAGGACAGGTGTAAACTAGAGGAAAGCATCGGCAATGCTGCTCTCACCTGGACTCAGGAGATATTACCCAACTGGCAAAGCATGTGAGTCAGCACACAAAAATCATTGACACAGTATATAGCCACACAAACAAATGTAACTTCTTGATATTCTATATAATTAAATAACAGTCAATAGATAAAAGAGCAGCCAAAAAAAAAAAATTCTAAAAATAGTAATATTTGGCAAGAGATGTATTGACCAATGTAAGATTAGTGAGAGACATGGACTAGAAGTTAGTGCATGTGTTCTGATATTTTGAGCCTAGGTGCTCATGCAAGCTATGCAAGTTTTAATTTGGCTCGCAACGTTTTCAGCTCCTGTTCTTATCCTTATTACATCCTGTCATCTCCCTTTTGTCCCTATAAATAAAACATAAAAAATGGCTAAAAGTCCAAAAATGAAATAATGTAAGAATTAAAAATGTGCTCAGAGAAACACAGTCACAATATATACACACAAATATCTGTACAGAAATAACTTGTTTCATTCTGTCTTTCTCGTCACCATTTCAGGTGTTCATCTAAGCGGGTGAGAGATTTATGGTGGCAGGGTCTGCCACCCAGTGTGAGGGGCAAAGTCTGGAGTCTAGCGATAGGAAATGACCTGAATATCACAGATGGTATGAATGTGTGTTTTGTATGCTTTATCACTAGGGTTGTTCCGATTCCGATACTAGTATCGGAAATACCACCGATACCACAAAAAATTCTGGCATCGGGATCGGCGAGTAATTAAACTCACGTACCGATCCGATACCATTTTCTTAAACAATACCTAGTTGTGCCCGCTATCTTTGCTTAACGCAGCAAATCGGAAATCAATTCTTCTTCGCGGCTCAGAATGCAAACACAGGAAGTTGTGCTGTGTTGCCACAAGCAACCACTGTTTAGAGCAGCGGAGAAGTGAAAACGCCTAGCAGTATGTCTGCTGTTTGGCAGTATTTCAGNACATATAGGAAAAGACTATAAATACAATGTAGTACTTTGGACAATATTTATTTTAAAATCCAAATTCATGAATGAAAAAGAATGCTAAATATAAAAGTTTTTTTTTGTTTTATTTTATTTGCATTTTTTGGGTAATTATATAAATCGCTTTGTATTAGGGCTGTACGATACAAATGTGTGTATCACAATATACATATCGCAATTGCTCACGATAACTGAATGATTTTAATAGTACAAAAGATTATGAAAAGTCTACATTTTAGGTTGATGCAGACAGCAGAGTATAGACTGGACACATGACTGTTACATATGTGTGACATGCTTAATGTTATTAGGCACAGTAAGCGAAGTACTCGCTCACACATGAAGCTGCCTCTCGGACTGTGCGTGATCCTGAATTCAATTTTCTTCCTGAGCTTATATGGCCAAATACACACAAAATTATATCAAAATTGCTGTCTTGGTGAGTATTCATGTAAACACAGTCATTTATGTCTTAAGTGGAGTAAATAGTTGAGAGAGAAAGCACACTTGTAACAGTATATTGGATCCGTGCAGCTTTTAAAGTGACAGAAGCCTAATAAACCTGCTTCCTGTCTGTGTGCTTAATGTTAATCAAACAACAAAAAACAAAGAGAGAAATCAATCTCTCATTTAAGAACGTTGTGCAAGTTTACAGCAACAATGGAGCCACGAACTTCACATCATTTTGAAAATCCAGTGTTTTGTTGATCCTGATAAGCGCTCATTGTCGCAGTTGTAAACACAACATTGTTCTTCTTCTATGAGGGGGTTTGGCGTCACAGCATTTGTTTCCAGGCGGACCTTTAAAAAAACGCAACACACACATCTTTTGGACTTCTGTAGAATAAAAAAAAAAGATGACGACTTTGAAACTCCTGAAGTATTTCCAGATAAGTGTGCCTTATGCATCAGACTTTCAGCCAACGGTCCGTGGGCATGACGTCTGAGGCTACTAGTTGTTAATTAACCCAATGTAGTCCTACCTGAAAACCTAAACCCCCACTGATGTTAAAATGACACTTATTTTATGTAGTGCTACAGTAAAACAGTGCTGTTCACTTTCAGATGTTGTAAAGATGCTTGCTTCTCACAAAAAGAATGTGAAACATGCATGTTGGTTTTATCTTTTGTTTTTTTTAATATATATATAATTCTAAATATTTCACACTTAAAGTATTATCGTATCGAATATCACATTCTTTGACGAGTTATTGCATATCACATTTTTCTTCAATATCATGCAGCCCTACTTTGTATTGTTTTTTTAGTTTTTTTTCTCATGGTATTTCACAAGCAGTGCCCTGTGGTTTCATTTTAAACTTTTCTCCAACTTTACAAGTGCGCAGTTAACAAAAACCCATTGCATGCATCATTTATACCATAAATTGGCAAAACAATTTATTTGAATGCTGCATTGACCTCATGTGGTAATCAAAGCAGTAGTAACAATGCTTTTGTGGGCGTTCACTGTGAGAACTCTATACTGAAATTTGTGTTGTGGTTTTAATGTTTTTGCAACAATCATCTGTTGTAATCATGAGTGTAGAAATAAAGAAACTTTAGGTGCAAGGATGTTGAATAGAAAACTATTCTTGATGAGACAGACAGGTTTACAAGCTTGGTAAGTATATTATGAGAACTTAGTTTTACATTATTATTTATATATTCGCTGTATTTAAAGATTATGTACTTATTTTTTTATATTTAGTCAATAAACACTTAAACACAAATCAGAAACACTCTTCAAGCCTTTTAGATTTCTAAGAGCAAACTTCATTCACAAAGTTACATGTAATAACCTTACTGTATCACTAGGGGGTCTAATTACAAATGATGATTTCATATTTACATTAACATTTAAATAACACATAATTTTTTCTGCATGTGTTTTAAATAGAGCTGTACAACATCTGTTTGGCTAGAGCCAAGGAGAAGTGGAATGCTTTTGTAGCCCCAACGGCTGCTGCAGAAACAGAGAGTGAAGGTGATTGTTATGCATTTTTCTTTTTCAGTTTTCCATTATTATAGCTTTGTTTCTTTCCTCTCACTTTTTGACATAATTGCTTCTTTAATCTCATATAAAGCATTCTTTATTATTGACAACACTTTAGAGTAACACTTGACTTTAGTATGGGGAACATTTCTCACTTTTAACTAGTTGCTTATTAGCTTGCATATTGGCTGTTTGAGTACTTATAAAGCACATATTAATGCCTTATTCTGTGTGACCATATTCTACATCCCTTAATCCTACCCAATATTTGAACTTAACCACTAAAATAACTACTACTATGTGTTGCCCATACTAAAGTGTTACCTTATCTTCTTTTATGCTATTTTCTCCATTATTTTTCTTTATTTCTCCTCCTTTATCACAATCTCCTTTCTGTTAAACTCCTTTGCTTTCATGTCCTTTTGTAACTAATAATTGCTTAATTTTCAGATACAGGCTTGTCTAATGCTGACCGAGAGGCCAGTCTAGAACTGATCAAGTTAGATATTTCCAGAACCTTTCCCAGTCTCTGTATATTCCAACAGGTAGGGTGCATTGCTGTTTTTGGTGTTTTATATCATCTGCTGACAAATGTTATCATTGGCTTTTATTTATTTATTTATTTATTTTTTGTGTTTCCTTTCAGGGAGGCCCATACCATGATGTATTGCACAGCATTCTGGGAGCTTACACTTGCTATCGTCCCGATGTGGGATATGTAAGTACCTTGTCTTGTTTACTCAAGTAATGTCTATTTTTTAAAATGTTCTCTGCACCACTGCATGGTTTACAAGCACTGTTTACCCCTTTGTGACTGTCTTAACCTCAGTTAGCTTGAGTGTTGACTCATATAAAGAGATGTTTACAAAGTAAAACAGGAACTGACATAGATGTTGTGTTGTACAGCTGGTTTGCTGGGGTATGATGAGAAGTATTGTTCCAGCATTTACGCACATTATATGCAGGGCCCTAACCTTATTCTGCTGCACATTTGAGAACACCACAGCAATGTGTGCTGCACAGCCCTCTTACATCCTGCTCAAAGACCACAATATCACCAAAGAGCCCTTGCACTAATACCTCCACATAGACACTGGGTGTGAAGGTCATATTGTAAGGAGAAGTTCAAAAATTACAAGATAAATTAAGAACTGTTTTACTGCTTTACTGTTGTTCTGTCACACTCCCTAAAACACCTCCACTGTTATGATGCAACAATTTAAATAATATTTCTAATGTAATTTAGATGCCTAGTTTATTAAATTTGCTTTAAAAATCTTGAGAAAAAAAAAACTTAGTTTGATTATAGAAAGGTGGCACTGATCTGACAAAGCGTGTTGTTTTAGGGTTAAGAGTAGATGCTATTTTTGAGTTGATAAACATCGCTTGTTTATTATAACCTTTCAGCAAGCTACAACAATCCAACCAATTCCCAATGGACAAAAGAGACAAAGTCTCACCCTAAATTTTTTTCTTGTTTGAAAAGCCACTTGGATATACGTCACAATAGCGAAGAAAAGACTATTCCGTTTCATGTCGACTTTAAAGATAAATCCTCAAACATGTCTCTGTTATGTGTTTTTTTTTTTTCTTCTCCTTCTGTGATCTTGTGTAGGTGCAGGGAATGTCCTTTATAGCAGCAGTGTTGATCCTTAACATGGACACTGTTGATGCCTTCATTGCATTTGCCAATTTGTTGAACAAGCCTTGTCAAATGGCTTTCTACAGAGTGGACCACAGCCTTGTGAGTTTTATGAGCAGTCTTGAAGTCCTTTAAGTTGTGCAATTAGTAAGATCGTAATTAGACAAGACTCTTCACATGCTCCTGTTTTTTTTCTTCACTAGATGTTGACATACTTTGGAGCATTTGAAGTGTTCTTTGAAGAAAATCTACCAAAGCTTTTTGCACATTTCAAAAATAACAACCTGTCCTCTGATATTTATTTAATTGACTGGTGAGTTACTTTCTTGATAAGTTCAGTTCATAAACGTACCCCTCAGTCTTGAGAGGTATAGATTTATTTATCAGAGGTCTGCTTTTTGTCTGTGTAGGATCTTCGCCTTGTACAGTAAATCGCTCCCACTGGACATTGCGTGTCGTGTGTGGGACGTGTTCTGTCGTGATGGTGAGGAATTTCTCTTCCGCACTGCACTGGGTATCCTGCGTCTTTACGAGGACATCCTCGCACACATGGACTTCATCCACATCGCTCAGTTCCTGACACGCCTGCCGGACTACATCTCTGCTGAGGACATCTTCTCCAGCATAACCAACATCAACATGAACAGCAAGAACAAGAAATGGCCACAAGTGCGCATCTTTTTCTAAACAGTCACACATAAACGCATCACATGCATTGAAATGAATACATATACACTGAATTATGCAGAATGATATATACAGTACTACCATTCAAAAGTTTGGGGTCAGTAAGGTTTTTTTTTTTTTTTAATGTTCTTGAAAAAAGTATCTTGTGCTTCCCAAGGTTCCATTTAATCGATCAAACTAATACTGTAAAAAATACTACAATTTAAAATAACTTTCTATTTAAATATATTTTAAAATGTAATGTATTCCAGTGATGGCAAAGCTGAATTTTCAGCATCATTACTCCAGTCTTCAGTGTCACATGATCCTTCAGAAATCATTCTAATATGCTGATTTGCTGCTCAAGAAACATTTATTTTTATTATTCATTTTAAAATTGATGTTGTGCTGCTTAATAATTTTGTGGGAATAGTGATATCTCATTTTCAGGATTCTTTGATGAATAGAAAGTTCAAAATAAATATAAATATAAAAATATAAATCTTTGTAACACTATGTATGGCTTTTGATCAAATGAATGTGTCCTTGCTGAATAAAAGTATCCCCCAGAAAAAAATCTTAATGACACCAAACTTTTAAATGGAATATACTGTGAATTCAGAAAGTATTCAGGCCCTTTTATTTATTTATTTTTTCACATTTTAGGTTGCAGCCTTATGTTTAAATGCTTTAAAAAAAAAAAAGAAAAAAAAAAGTTTAACATTTTAAAAAAAATTTAACAATCTACACTCCATACCCCATAATGAGTCATCAAAAACAGATTAATGACAACTCTGCAAATTTGTTTAAAAAAAAAAAAAAAAAAGATCCACTGCTCTGCACATTTTGAATGCATCTCTTATCTGACAGTCTTAGTACAGTTCATGGAGCTCTCGTCTAATGAGCTGATGATCTGAATCAGGTGTGGTAAATAAGGGAGACATACAAAATGTGCAGAGCAGTGGGTCCCCAGGACCAGGATTGAAAACCACTGGGCTAGAACATATACCCCTGGTTTCACAGTCCCAGACTAAAATGCGTGTTTGAGCTGTCTTTACTGAAAGTGACTTGCACTGATTTGTCAAATGTCAGCACCATTGTTTTGTCTCAAGATGCACATCAATAATGTTTTTTTCTAAGGCAGGTTTAAAAAAGCTACTTAAATGTCCTAATTGAACTAAGGCCTAATCATGGCTTAATCTAAGCCCTGTCTGTGAAACCAGGCCAAACTGTGGAAAAATTAAAGGGTCTGAATACTTTCTGAAATATATTTTTGTTTTCATCTGATGTGAATTTACTAGTCTTTTTTTCTCCTCTTTTGTGCCTCTAGGTTCTTCAGGCTTTGCAGAAAGGACAAGACCGGGGGAGTCCACTACTGAAACGCTAAGGATGCATTATCGTGTCTTCTCTTCCACCTTACAGAGACTAAGAGAGAAACTCATGTTGACTGTGCATGGGTACTCCTGCATACCTCTGGTACCTCATCAGAGATTATCAGCTCAAGTGGCCACTGTATGTGTCCTCTTCCATACAAACTGATGCGTGGGAATACAAACTGAGCTCACAGGGCTGGAACGAAGGCAACACATCACATGAATGTACACTCCATCAATTAGGTGTGGCAATGTGAGTTTGTGAAGCTCTAAACTATTTCATGTCTCTGTCCACTATTTTCACCTTCACTTTATCTCTTTGGCTTTATCCTTTTGTCTCCCTCACCTTAGACATGGCATTTTTGTTTAAGCAAAATAAAGTAATATATATTTTGCTGTGGTTTCTGAGATTGTTTTTATTTGTTTGCTCAAGTTGTTTTTAATATGTTTGGAAGTATATTGGCTTCAAATGAGTGTCCTTCAAAATCTTTGAATCTCAAAGGGAGTTTTATGTTTTAAAAAACTGGAAGTGTGCAAATCACGACGATAGTTTGTTTGCTACGATGCAATGTCATTGAATTCCACCACTGTTTCTAATACTTTTTGCACACTTTTTAATCTAAGTTTCTTATCAAGAACTGTTATTTATTCTACCTCTTACTCCTTGTGTCTGCATTCTGTGTTTCTGTCACAAATTCACAAATTTCGCTGTGTCACAAATGTCTTTATTCAGAGATTTGTGTTGTGTTTGTAGTACTTTTACTGGATTCTTTCTCCCTTTTCTTGCTTTTTTTTCTTTTTATTGAAATATCATGCCGGTCTAAAAACAAACATGCTGGAATACTAGCGTTTCTGAAGTTTGGCTTCAGTTCATGCCTACACAACAGGATTTTAGTATAATGAATGTGGCTTTAACATTGTGGTGCAAGTTGGATCTCATAGTGGTTGAAGTGTTAAGAAGAGAGTAGATGAAAGATTACATTCGAGTACCTGTTCAGAGATGATGGTGTTTTTGTGTCACACAGCTCATCTTAACATTTTTATTTGACATATTATCTTTGTTAATAACAAAGAAACTGCAGTAAATTATTAAGGCAAGCCGAGATTAAAATCAGACACAATTTATTATACAAAATGTGAGAATTTGATTTTTAACAAATGCCATGTTATAGTACTTCGTAGTCTTTGCTTGTTTCATGTAAATAACATGCACCAAAGCGTCCTAATTTAT
>RJVU01057542.1:3483328-3525379 GCA_003731715.1 Anabarilius grahami
CTTTTTTTTTTTTTTTTTTTTTTTTTTTAAGTTTGTCATTTTGGAGAATATTTTTCACTGAGAAATTTATGGAGAAATTTTATGGTTTGACACTATAACGTTAAACATCCAGATGCTTATTTATTATATTGATTAGAATATTTTATTTTTTTTTTTGTGAGAAAAAGATCTTAATTTCAATATCATTAAATTGTGTGCATGTGTTTACGTATGTACACATAACAATATTTAAAAAGCTAGGAAGGCACTGAATATTGGACGGCATGTGTTATCTTGCACACTCTGTAGTAAGTTTATGTTAAGGTATTATCAAGATAATGTGGTGAGATTTTGCTGCTTTTTGATGACTGTGATCAGAGGAAAACCTCCCACTTTTTTTGTGGTTTGAACCACACTTCTGCAATAAGCTGCTTTGCACTTTTTTTTTTTTTTCATAGATTTTCACTGTCGTCTTTACTGTGTTCTCTGCTGAATAATGTTTTGTTTCTTGTTCATTACCATGTAAGAAACCCAGGAATTCATTCTGTGTTAATGTTGGCTGTTTGGATGCATTATCATCCATCTGATTATTCATTGCCCTCAATTTAAAATAGAATATATGTATAACAATTAAAAAAAAAAAAACTATTTAAAACAACTTGTATATCTGGGGTCAAGCACCAGAAATTGATGGCTTTGTTAGTGGCTTTCCATTGTTTTTGTCTCAAGTCCAAAACTTTGAAGTAACTTATGAAAATATACACATAACTCAAAATAGAATTCTAAAGACTTCATGTGTATCCGGTTGTGCATTCAGCTCCTTATGACCTCATGTACAATAAAAAAAAAAAGTCATTACAATCTTTATTGATTGTACAGAGCTGACTTGTGTATAAACAACTTCATGTTATGTTGTGAGTACTTGTGTGTGCACATCATCATAAACCATTTATGTTTTTCAGAAGAGCATAGAGCATCCAGGAACACGGGAAATGTTGATAATGAAGTGCAATAATGTATTGTGCATTGTATTTGTTATGCTAGTGTTTTGTTTGTGTGGGAATTGACCGAATCAGGTGATTCGGTTAATATGACCTAACCTAAGATGAAGGTAGTAGGATGTTCAGTGTATCTGTGCCTATGTATGAATAACTGTCCAGTCAAAACTATTTAATGTTAGCTTTTTTTATTCTTCCATATCAGCACTGTATGAGCGTTCAAATGCAGACTGTGTGCATGCAACCCCACACTTGAAGCTTTCAGAAGTTATTTGAGCATGCATTTATGCAGCTCACACAGCACGCTTTGACCATGTCCTTGTTCTTATGTTTGTCCTTTTGTCATATAATGCTGCCTTTGTTTTTGTTGTCGATATAGAAATAAATAAACATGCATATATTCATGATCCATTGTCTCATCACCTCATTAATGTTCACATTGAGAATAATGGCACTCACTATAGACTAAGATTAAGATGGTGAGTTGCAGTTTTGCTACATGAAATAACCGCATAACTGTTTCCTGTAAGACTTGTGAGCACTTTTCTGTTCAGTTATGTTTCACAGTGGAACATTTTCTCACCTATAACCTGCCCCCTTACCAAAACCACACTCGCCCCCTCCCCTTCTACCTTTAAAGTCCACGGTAAAGTTTATAGGGCATTATCCTGTTGTTATCAGTATTATCTTGAAGCAAAATCTGCAGCCATGCGTCAATATTGTCTTTGTCTTTTTATTGGACTTTTGGCCGTTGCATTCCTCCAGTCTGGTGTACTGGCCAACAGTAAGTCAAACTAAACCTTCATTATTTATTTGTTAAGTGGTATGAGTTAATTTATATCAACAAACATTTATTTATCAGTTATGTGAAACTTAAGAGTGATATGTTTACACTGTTTATCTGTTCATTTTTAAATGTTTAATGTTACAATGTTTTATGATAAATCGATTCATTTTTATAAATAAATGATATTTTTCAACACAGATGCCAATACGCCAGGCGAATGCTGTTTTAAGTACTATGCGAGAAAAATCCCCATCGCTAAAATTACTTCCTACACAGAAACAAGAATGGATTGCAGTAAGCCTGGAGTCATGTGAGTTTTGCCATTGACAGTTTTAATTTCCATTCCTATTTCTGTAAATAGAATGATTGACTGTATTAAACTTCCAAAATGTGTAATTTGTCATCATAAAGATTGCAGAAATGAAATTCATTAAATTGTGTATGTTTGTAAGATTTCTGTGTTGAGTAACTGATCTTTTCCTTCTAACAGTCTTGTCACACAGAAGAGTCTTCGTATCTGTGTGAACCCTGAGCTGAGCTGGGTGAAGAGTGCCATTAAAATGATTGATGATCGTGATTTTTAGTGATGCAGATCATCGCCACAGCTGCATACTCAAAAGGAGTGATTTAACTTCCTAAATGAAGAATTAACTCAGTAACCTTCCTCCTATGATCTGTCAGTTTTTCTGTTTCATCATTATCATGAGGCATCATGACAAGTAACTGAATGTTTTCTGTTTGAGTTAAGCATTTTTTTTAACATTTGTCTTTTAAATATAAAAAAATGTTCTACCTTTCTACTGTAATGTTACTTTTACTGGAAAGCAATACATGTAAAAAGACAACATGATTTATGATTGTTCCAATTTTTAACATGTAGGCTTAAGAAAGAAATTTGCTTTAACAATAGTTGTCTCTTAATTCTAATAAAAATATAACAGAGGACAAAACCCCTTAAGATGTATCTTCTTGTAAAATTCCCCAGTTGTACATCAACAGCAGAGCAGAGCTTAATCAAAACAAGAAAAGAAATCAAAACCGGTGTTGGAAAAAAAAAAATAAAAGCAATAAAATGGTGACATAGAACCCAAAAACTTTCATGAATGAAAAAAACATTCTCAATGTCATTTGTTGTTAGGTGTATTAATACATATATTCATGTTATCAATTTAAGTGTCAGTAATTATTGACCTCTTATGCGTTCATGAAAAAAACGTATTTATTTTACTGTTTTGCACTCAAGAACAATTAATTCAACAAGATCATTTAAAGTGGAGAGGACAATATTCAGTAAAGCACACGCCACACATTACAGACAGCAGAGACAATAGGTAAAATGTGACTAAAGCATATAAAAATAGTGCAGTTTAGATGAACAATGAGAAAAGCTTTGAAGTTCCAGTGTTTAGGATTGCAAAATGAATGTATTGTTGCTCATTTTGTCTCCTGAAGTCTTTCAGTCAAAAAACCGAATTAAACAGACTTCTAAGCCAACTTGGTCTAAACAGGTAATACTAGTAAGAGGTGTACGTTAAAGACAGAACTAAATATCTGAATACAATCATTAGCATGAATCTCTCACAGATTTCTTACACTGTGTCTACAGCAGGAGACGCAAGCGACACGGTGTAAAGAGTTAGTAGACTAAATTGTTCCCTATTTGAAGTTATTGCGACCGTCAACATTGAACATTTTTCACATAAAGTAATAATAAATTATACTAAAAGCAAGATCATTCAAAATTATAATTGTAATAATAATGATATTGATATTCATGCTACTACAGTAGGAGAACATTCTGTTAATGTGAGTTCCGAAGTGAAAATCATACATGATTATTAAAGGGCCTCAAGCAAGACAGACTAATCAAATGAAATACTGAGAGGGTGACCCGTGAGCATTATTAACTTGATAACATGACAGAATTTTTGGTGGAATGTGTTCATGGAGTGTTCATGGAGTCTTATAATAGCACTAGTTTCACACCTACAAAGTGTCATTGGATGATAACGCCTCAGAGTTGTCAGCGGAACACGAGAGTTTGTGGTTGGAGGCTTATGCCCATGACCCCTATCACCTTCAACTGCATATCCTGCCATATACTGCACATAGTTTTAAAAATAGATGTGTAAAAAAAAAAAATCACCTATAATGTTAAATGGAAACACCTTTCTTAAGAAATGGAATCAGTCAGTAGTTAGTCTTGTAAAAATTCTTTGAATGTTCTAGCATGAACTTGCTGCAACAAGCAACAGCAGGGAAAATACAGCTGAAGCATGTTTCCCCTCTGACACCACAAAAGGCATGTGGTTAAACTAAAATATTATTTGTTTGCTTAGCACTGACCTCCATAAGAACTTGTTTGATTCAAATAGACTCACAATGCCAGCAGAGTGAATCGATTTCTTTATAAGACGTTTTAATGAGACAGAACTGGTCAGCTGAATGCCGGCCATCTGCCGGCACTGTGACAAACACAATTAGAAAAGAAAACTGATATAAACCTTTGAACTGTTTGAGAGAACAAATACTGTATTTTATTTCTCAGTTTTCCTTTATTTCTTGCACAGCACATTATCATAAAAAATCATATTGTTCAGAAGGGCATTGTCAGGGAACATCAGACTCAGAGACAGAGATATGTTTAAACCCAAACAGGGTATTTAATGACAGTGATGAATTTAACAGCAAGCAGGTGAGGAATGGAGTATATTTTCCTCTACCAAGGTGATAGTAGAGCAATGATGACTGGATTGGGAGTGAAGAGAGAGCACACACCTCTTCACAGGAGTATGGGGAGTAGACAGGTACGTGTAATATTCCAAAGAGTAGCTTACAGGAGATTGCTGGAGTATCACAGGGGGATCGTTGGAGATTTACAAGGAGATCACTGGAGAATCATTAGAAGATCGCTGGAGTATCATAGGGAGATCCAAAAGGCAAGTAGCGCAGGTAAGTAGTTTATTATCCATAGTTGAGACCAGACAAAGAGTAACTGTGAGGTGTGTGCACTTATCCTGGTGCAGATTGGAGCTCTGTTTGGACACAGGCACGGGTGATGGCCGAGTGAGTGCAGGTGAAGGACAGGAAGGAAATGTAGTTACTGATTAGATGACTGGTTTGTTGAAGATGGGATGATGGAGAGCATAGGTGACATTACCCCCCCACGGGCGGCTTCTGATGCCCACAGAAATGTAATGGTCCTTGACAAAGTAGTTTGTTATAGTTCTTCCGGGCCTGGGAGGGAGGGTTTGAGGCATTGAGGGGAAACAGTGAGTGAGAGGGCAGTGGAGGAGTTGGTGAAGCAAACACCACAGAGCAAGCCAGACTAGAGCCAGGATGAGGACCCATGGTGGAATCAAAGGAGGGTGGAACCAGAATGGAGCCAGAGATCTGACTGACAGAGGTGGAGCCGTGGGAGGTGAAGACCCTGGTGCAGGAGGCAGGAGGTACTGAGGCAGGAGGTACTTAGTGCCCAAGTGTAGGACAAATAGATCAAAAAACTCCTTCGTCCCCACTGTCATTGGCTTCTTGAATAAATTATAGCTAAATGTATTGCCTTTAGTCAAGGATGCTGCACTACATTGCCATATTGTTTTATTGCACTTATTTTATTTTATTTTATTTATTTTAATTTATTTTAACTTTTTCAAACTTAACTTAACTACTGTTTTATTTTATATGTCGACTGGGTGGATGCATGTATTTCTCCACTGTCTGCAAAACAATTGCCCTCGGGGACCTAATAAAGTGTTGAAGTTGAAGAT
Organism: Anabarilius grahami; assembly: GCA_003731715.1. NCBI lineage: Eukaryota > Metazoa > Chordata > Actinopteri > Cypriniformes > Xenocyprididae > Anabarilius > Anabarilius grahami. The sequence goes on from RJVU01057542.1 coordinate 3,488,860, forward strand.
GAAGTTGGTGAAACCGAGGAGACGAAGAGCCAGGGTGACACCGCTGGTCTGGAGGGCCAAGACGGAGCTGATGGCTTGTGGGACTGAGCTGGAGATGGGAACCCAGAAGACCATGGTGGAGCTGGAGCGACCAAGGACAACGGTGGAGCTAAAGGAATGGAGGGTTGAGGTGTAGATGAAGACGAAAGAGACTTGGAGCTGGGTGGTACCAGCAGAGACGCAGGAGACTTTAGGGTCTGGACAGAAACAGCATTGATCAAGGAGACTTGGCTTAGGAATAGGAGGGAACCAGGGTGTCCAGTACATTGACTGTGCTCATAAGCAGCCACTCTACATCACGGAAAGGGGCATGGATGGACTCCAACTCCACACTGTCAAACTCCACTAGAATCCCTACTGGGACTGCTACGTGTGCCTGCTCTCGCACCTGGTCAGACATGACGACTGGCTCAGCCTTTTGGACTAGTAGAGCTTCAGGCTCTGGCTCTGGGGTAACCTTCTCCATCCGTGGCTGGTCCTTGTTGGGCGCTGGCTCTGGCTCTTGACTCATGGTTGGCTCTGGCTCTGTGACTATAGCAGTTGGGGTAAAGGGCTGTCTGGGTAAGGGGCTCGGTGGTGGGTGTAAGGAGGTGTGGAGAGGGACTAGGGAGGAAATCCAAGGTGGACGGTGTCTCTGAGATGAAGATCAATGTCACCAGGAAGAATGGAGTGGGCTGGGGAGCCTGTGACTGAGGGGCAATGATGTCTTCATCCACTTTGCCTACTGTGAGGGCAGAGTACATATTCCACAGTACATATTCATCATATCGTTCCAGGGTACAGGTGGTAGTTCTCGCTGGTAGCTGTTTGAAGAGATGATCATCCAACCCACTCCCACTGCTTTTATTTCAGCATCAAAAATTGAACAAATCTGTTGAGTCAAAGATTCAATGACTTATTCATAAACAACTGCCTCATGCTTGAATGAGACTCAACGACAGACTTATTAAGATGGTCACTTGCCGCCACCTACTGGTGGTTTAGTTTAATGTTTAAAAGTATCACCCCCCAACATTTCTTATTTGTATTTTCAAATATATAAAAAAAAAAAATCCCATAACATTATTTAATGCAGTTGTAATTTAGTTTAATTTAATGCAGCTGTAATTCAGTGTAAATTATTTAATTTGATTCTAATTTCATTTATAGATCAGTTTTTAAGAATTTAACATGAAAGATGAATCATACATTTAATAAGATTAGGGGAAATAACGCCCTTTATAAAGGTTTAAAAAATGCCCTCGGGGTTAATATCACAAATATGCAGATTTAATTATGTCAAAGCTGCAACATTCTGAAAGAATAAATTAGATTTACACGAGAGAAAAAATCAAATAAAAAAATAAATTTTTTTCTGGTCAAGCAACCTTTTTACTCAGACAAGTGAATGGCTGATTTACTTTTCCAAAGAGCAAGCACATGACAAGGCTTAATGTCGAGCCCTGCAGGGCATCCATTAGATCATGCTCGTGGGCAGCCACAGGCATGGGCCAGAGACATATTGATAATGAAGTACATTAATGTACTGTGCTTTATGTTTGTTAGTTTTGCTTATGTGGGAGTTTAAGGCAGTGGGATGTTTAATATATCCGTGCCCAAGTATGAATAATTGACCACAGTGGCCAGACTACATATAACCGTTTTTTTTTATTCATCTATATTAGCACTGTATGTGTGTTTAAATACAGACATAAAATCCCTAAATTGATGCTTTCAGAGTTTTTACAGCATGCACTGATACAGGTTGCTCAGCAAGTTATACACATTGAAGTAAAATCTTCTCTAACCATGTCTGTGTTCTTACAGTATGTTTTTCTTTTGTCAAATAATGCTACCTTTGTCAATTATTGATACAGTAAGTTAGATCAGAAAGACCATTTAAATTACTTCTGCTCTGCACTGAATAAAAAATTCAACAGCAGTCAGTTGTTAGTCTAGCAAAATAAAGCTGAAGCCTCTAAAGCTGTAAGTCATGTACATAAACCAAAACTGGTGTTCTTTGTTTGTAGAGGGCTAACCGTTATTAAGCACTTGTTTAATTTAAATAGGCTGAAATATCAACAGATGCCACAATTTCAGGTGGTGATATCAGATTTCTGTATTGAACACAAAAGACAGTAGAATAATTAGCTGCCAAGTTGAGACTTAATAAATATCGCCATCTGCTGGCACTGTGACAATCACAGAAGAAAACAACAAGCAAGATATAAACTTTAAATGCTAAGATGAAAAATTTGATGACAAGTATTATTTATCAGTATTTCTCACCAGATATTTTATATTTTTGTATAAATTGTAATAGTTTGCAAAAGATATGCTTTGTCAAGTTACACACATTACATTTGAGAGAAACAATTTACTGAAGGGGATGCAAGTGCACATGTGATGTCACCGGTACTCGGCTTTGCTTTGCTCAATCTTCTGCTTCACTCCAGAACACTTCAGTATGAGCTCAGCATGACGTCTCTTTAACATCTCCAGTCTCTGCTGCAGGCATTCAGAGGTGTCTACCTTCTCCTCAAAGTCCCGCAGTAGCGTGGTGTTTCCCAGAAGGCCACAGCGCTGTTGCAGCTTGAGATTGTCTGCACGTAGGGAGTCACGAACCTGTCGGGTACGTGTCAGCACTTCACGTTTAAGAGCCACCAATGTGTCTGCCTTGGCGAGTTGAGTGTGTTTGGCCTTATTCTCTGTCTGCATGAAATGCAGCTTCTCTTTCATATGAGAAATGCCCTAAAGTTGAGGGACAAAAACATTTGTAAAAATTAATAATTTCTAAAACAATATAGTTTGCTACAATAAAAACTATGAATAGCAACATTTCAAAAGACATCTTATGTGTACAGTTGTGCATTCAGCTGCTTATGTTGGCTATTTTTTTTTTATTATTATATATAATTAATTAAATATATTAATAAATAATTATTTTTTGACATTTAACATCCTGATGACCACAAAACTAATTTACCTTCTCAAAAAAGAAAGAAAGAAAACGAAAGTTCATTTCTGAGATGTTTTGGTGATGTTTTCAGGAATTAAAGTGATTTACCTGCACAGAGCAGGCAACCTTCTGTTTTAGATCAATTAGCTCCTCGTTGCGCTCATTCATGTTTTGGCTCAATGTCTTGTTCTCTGCTTTGAGCTGCTCAAAGTCCATCAACATCAAGCCATCAGCCAGCTCCCGCTTGGATCTAAGTGCCACCTCAATCTGACATATCTTGTTCTTGAGCTTGATACTGTTGAGACGCACGCATGCCAGCTTGTCTTCCTGCTTCAGTCCGTCTGCCTGCAGCTGCTCCACCTTTGCCACTGCTGCCTGTTTGCCCATCTTTCCAGTCAGTGCTGTGCTGGCAGCCTCATATTTTATTGCAGCAAAGGATCTCAACTCATGCTTCACCTGGTTCCGTTTCTCTAAGTTCTGCTGGCGGAGCTCCTTAGTCTGCTGTTGGTGGAGCTCTGAGCAACGGTGGTGCTGCACTTTCAGGTCCTCCAAGAGCTCCATGTACTTTTGGTACTGCTCCTGTCCTGAGATATCTCCTTTCAGTTTGGCACCTGTCTTCTTACTGAGATATTCTGCTATTTTGGTCTGCAGCTGACCATTTAGCTTGGTGAGCTTTTCATTCTCAGCCTGTAGTTCATGTAGCAGGTCCATATGTTCCTTATTATTGATGCTTAGGCCAAACTCTTCCTCTTCTCCAGGAACCAGTGATTCATTAGAAGGGCTGGTCCTCTCATTTTCTGGGTCAGGAGTGTGAAGTCTATTCTCCTCTTCCTCTTCCTCAGTGTCCTCACGTGATAGAAGATCATCAATGAAATGTCCTATTTCAGGACCACCAGTGTCCTCCAAGTTCTCCTTTATAAGGAGTTCTCTTCCATCCTCCTCTTCTGTTATCATACCCTGCATAGACTCGGTTTCGTCCCTCTGTGGTCCACTTGTCTCAGCAATGGACATGTCTTCTGTCAGGACGCCCTGAGAGAGCTGTGAACCCTGCTTGACCACATCATCCTCAACTGCTTCTGAGATATTAGGAGGTTCAATTTCTTCGGGTTCTTTCTCCCCATCTTGAGCACTTGTTTCCTCTGTTAGATCCTCAAACGTTTCAGTGTTTTCCACCGGTGTGTTATTTTCTAAAACAGAGCTTTCTTCATGATCTAACTCTATTTCTTCCATTTTATAGGGTTAATTTTACACAAAATTCTTTGAAAATAATTTTTTGTACTAACCTAAGAAAAAATTACATGTCATTTCTCTAAAATAACCAACATTTAGCTCATGAAACAGCGCTTGCCTCAACTATTTTGTGTCTGTATGGGAGTGCGTGTGTGTTGCCATGGACACCCAGAGCGAGAGCCAATCACAAGCATTCGCTGTGTTACTATTAATATTAATGAGACGCAGCGGCGTGACCAGTGATACTCCACTGCGCATGCCCTGTCCCGCGCCACTGCTGCTTCCAACAACAAGCGGTAGTAAGCAATATGGCCGACCTAGGGAAGAAGTACTGCGTGAACTGCCTGGCAGATGTTACGAATTTGCGGATTCGCTGTGCCGAATGTCAAGATATTGAACTTTGTCCGGAGTGCTTCTCCGCGGGTGCCGAAATCGGCAACCATAGACGGTGGCATGGCTATCAGCAAGTTGACGGCGGGCGCTTTTCGCTCTGGGGTCCCGAAGCAGAGGGAGGATGGACTAGCAGGGAAGAACAGTCGCTGCTCGATGCCATCGAGCAATATGGATTTGGTAACTGGGTACGATTCTCAATTGAGTCAATATTGACATCTTTTGCATTGCCAAATGTGCACCTCAACACAAACTGGTCATGTTTAGTGTGCAGCAAATGATGCATTGCATAAAGAAGAAACTTAAAGAAAGTAGTTTCTTTAAGAACCCTGCAGATTCCTTGGTGCATTACAGTGTTGGTCATTCATAAGAACTTATAGCACAATATATAGTTTCCATATAGAGAACAAACAGTACTGTGCACTTGTACTGAAAGCAGGTGCTTTTGAATTAACTTAATTTATTAAGTAATATTATTTATGTTTAGGTTTCACATTATTATGACCGATAGTTCTCCCAAAAATAATTTTTTTTCCCAAACCCGTAAAACCTTTTTCACCTTCAGAACACAAATTAAGATATTTTTAAGGAAACCTGAGAGATATTTGTCCCTCTATTAAGTCCATGTTATCAAAACATTTATTAAAAACGATGTAAATGTATTCCACATTATTCGTGCTGTTTATTCAAAGTCTTCTGAAAAGACACAGTCACCTCATCTTCATTTATGTTTTGAAGATGAACAAAAGTCTTATGAATTTGGACCAACATGAGGGTGAGCAAATAATGACAGAACTTTTATTTACAGATGAACTAACCCTTTAACTTTGATTATCTCTGTGTTAGGAGGATATGGCAGCCCATGTTGGTGCATCACGCACCCCTCAGGAGGTCATGGACCATTATGTGAGCATGTATATCCATGGGAATCTGGGCAAAGCCTGCATTCCTGACAGCATCCCCAACCGCGTGACAGACCACACTTGCCCGAGTGGAGGTCCGCTGTCTCCAAGTTTGACTACCCCGTTGCCCCCACTAGACATATCTGTGGCGGAGCAGCAGCAGCTTGGATACATGCCGCTTCGTGATGACTATGAGATCGAATATGACCAAGAGGCAGAGAAACTCATCAGTGGCCTGTCTGTAAACTACGACGATGAAGATATTGAAATTGAGATGAAGAGAGCCCATGTGGACATGTACGTGCGGAAGCTGCGGGAGCGCCAGCGCCGCAAAAACATTGCTCGTGACTACAATTTAGTGCCAGCCTTTCTGGGACGAGACAAAAAAGATAAAGAGCGAGAACGACCAGGTGGAACAGGAGGGGTTGGGGGCGCAGGTGGAGCTCTTGGATTGGGGGGCGTTACCACCATCATTCCGACAGGGTCGCTGGGCTCCTCTGCAGCAGCAACGCCGAAACGCAAAATCACCAAGGAAGAGAAGGAGCAACGGACAAAACTACGTGCCCTTTGCCAGTTCATGCCACAACGTGAGTTTGAAGAATTCTTCGATAACATGCACAAAGAGCGCATGCTACGGGCGAAGGTTCGGGAGCTTCAGCGTTATCGGCGAAATGGCATCACGAGACTCGACGAGTCGGCTGAGTATGAGGCGGCACGCCACAAACGGGAAAAACGGAAAGAGAACAAAAGTGTTGCTGGCTCAAAGAGAGGTAGCAGTGGAGGAGGAGGAGTGGCCGGGCTTGGAGGAGGGGTTGGCGCAGGAGGTGGGCTTGGCGGCGGTGGAGGAGTCAGTACCATTAAAGAGGAGGGGAAGGACAGTGAGTTCTCAGCCATCGAGAACCTGTCTGGCTTTGAGCTGCTGTCGGATCGGGAGAAGGTACTGTGCAACTCTATGAACCTTAGTCCTACGCGCTATCTGACTGTCAAGACTATCATCATCAAAGATCACTTACAAAAACGGCAGGGCATTCCTTCTAAAAGCCGACTGCCCAGCTACCTGGACAAGGTGCTAAAAAAACGGATTCTGAATTTTCTGTCGGAGAGTGGCTGGATATCCCGAGAAACTTCTTAACGACACTGTCCAAAGATTTGGCTGTATGAATAATGACTGTAAATATATTTTTCTACTGTTTTATAATGGACCTCAGAAAATCCTGTGAGAACAAAATGACTGTAGGTGCCACACTGGTACATAATCAGTATTCATCATAGGGAACTTTCCAGTATGTTGTCCTGTGTAATACATCAGGATATAACACAAAAAAAAAACCATTGCCCCATGTTAAAATCCCTCTGTTTTGAATGTGATTCTGAGTGGCACTTGAATGTTGCCTGCCAATAGAGTATCAACACAATGCTTAATGTTGTACAAAGCAGATATTTGGTTCTGAGTTTCTTGTTTTGTCATAAGAAGGAATTTAGGACAGATTCTTGTTCTGCTTGCCAAAAGTCTCATTCTAACCTGAATTCGCCTGTTTCATTTGGATATATTCTGTTATGTCAGTTGTGGGAATGTGAGACACGTGAAGCATGCTCGAGATTATCTAAACATCCGATGTTTATGTTTATGATTTTTTTTTTTTTTTGGGGGAGTTGACCTTTGTGAGGTTGTTACTATAGCTTTTTATTGAGCATGTTTCAGAAGCTCAAGTTAAATGGCACACAACCAGGCTATTTAAAGTGTTAGCTTGATGATTAAAGCGTCAAGCTCTGAGTGAGAATATTTACCATAATCGTCCTGTTTCAGGAGGGTATTATTCTCATTTGTCAGGTAATGTGATGGATAAAGCTTAATGCGGCATCAAGGGTTCTCATCTCAAAGTGTACAACTACATTTCTAAGCTGAGACTGTTACAACTACATACTAAAGGTTTTTGTCTTTAATTTTCAAATGCCTTGACAAAATCTTCATGCAATACCAAATCATAGATTACAACTGAGACAAACTTATTTTTCCATGATTTGTAATATTATTGCCTGCTCGTGTCTACCCCAAAGCTGTAGAAAGCTAAGAAAAGCACTGTTCACGGAGGCAAATTAAAGGTTTAATTTTTTTTTACATAGTTTTGAAATTATTAATATATTACGAGTCAAATAGGATAGGCACAGTATAACTTTTAGCCATTGATTTTTTTTTTTTTTTTTTAAGGTATCAGATATTGGAAATAACTGTTTAGTGTAAATCCGCTGTAAAGTCCAAGGTGGTCATCCACATTTGTTTTTATACCTTGTCATTTTTAGCCCAAGACATTGGTACATATAAAGTCCCATAAACAGTCACTCATGTTTGAGTATGCTCATGTTGTGTGCCTTGAAGCATATTTGCCCTGGTTGATGATTTTTATTCATTTCCCTTGAAATATTATATTTTAATCTTAAATTGTACCACATCAAAAATGTACAAAAGGTTGAGGTTTATTTTAGGTGTCTGTTTGATCCTGTTTTTTCTTTACATTTCTATGCTAGACATAACTGCCCCACACAAGATGTTTGTCTTTTTATGACTAAAGCCATTAAAAGTAGATGTGCACACTGCACAGTTGTACTGGGAGAGAAACTCGCCCAAGGCACATGTGAGATATTTAAATTGGCTGTGTAACCATTTGGTAAATATAAATGATGAATGTAGTTATGAGGAGGACACTGTGAGTAGGAATAAGGAAATTATGGGGCAAATGTGGAGGGGTTCTTTTTTTTTCTATGGCGTTTTCTGTCACAGCCTTTTTATTTTATTTGTATTGGGGTGCTTACATTTTTACACAAGGTTATTCTTCAAGTTATGCTTCATGGTTATAGAAAATAGGATCTTTGGTCATTTACAGTCATAATCACCAACATTCACTTGAGGAAAAAATTGACAGGTTCATTTAAAGCTTACTATTTTCACTTTAATGCTCATTCAATATGCTACTTCAGAGTGTATAATTATTTTTCTAACACCTTAAAATGAGAGGGGATATGACATTGAAAATGACATCACAAAAAGACACTATCTTAAATACGTTTTTTTTTTTTTTTTTTAAGAAAATGTGACATTTACCACTTTTTTTCTGCTCGGTTGTGACAAATGTTCTCTGGTAAAATAGTCCATTTTTGAAGGATCATATTTGTCAAAATGAGTATGTGGAAAGAATTTTATTGCATATGTCATGTTCTTTCCTACTTTGTATTAAAGTGTTGAAGTATAACCGATTGTCTATTATTAAGTGAAAATAATGCCCTTGCTAAGATTTCAAGACTGAAATAAATTTCAGAAGGCATAATCTAAATAACATCTGTAAGAAAATGGCAATTTCTGGTCATTTTAAAATAATAATGGTTTTTATTAGTATGAAATGCCATTTAAAAGAAGAAATATGCCCACATATATACACTATATTCTTTTATCCAATTTCACAAATGAACAACAAACCTATGGAAGTTGTAATAATCACAGATCTACTTTTGAAAATGGTACGCTTTATTTGACAATTGTCTGCTTTTTCACTTGGATGGAAAAGTTGAATCCAGATGTAAATCTTTAAATCTGATGTTCACATCTCTCCATCATTCTATCCATATAACAACCACCATTTCTAATGACTTCATAGGACACAGATCTCTCAGTGTGCTCACCCCTTCTCCCAAAAACATCTCCAAAAAATCAATTACAGTTTCTGTTGACTGAGGTGTGATATTTCATCAGGTCTGCACACTATGAAAATAGTGAAAGTTAGGGAGTACAACTGCTGGTAATTAAATAATTATAAAATTATACATTTCTTTTTTATTTTTGAATAAAATGTTACTCCAAGTTCTGTAAATTAGATGTATTCTCGCTTACAAATTGAAAAACCTGCATAGCACAAGTGGAATCTAACAACTGCTGTCAACACATCATCATGCATGGTGGTGCCAAATTGGTAACATTCTTCAGTACAGTAATTAATATAAGAGAAAATACGTATAATAAGAAAAGACGTTCAACGGTATAATGTGCTGCAATGTTTCTTGAAAAGGCTTTCTGAGCAAGAATAATCACTTTTTGTCCCTGGAATGGTGGTGATTCTCAAAGGAATAATGCAGCATCCAATCAAAGACTCTGTGAATATTCTACTGCATATGCACTCAGCTCTTATAATATACCCAAGAACTATTGTTTTAATATTGACTATTATTAATACATAACTCAAAGACTAGTCTGGCATTGTCCTTCAGTTGTCAACGTATTGGATTTCGCCTCCCAGAGGCACCTTTAACAAAAAAAAAAAACTGGAACCTAAGACCAGGTAATGACCCATGATAGTGTGTATGAGTAGTTAGGGGGCCTTGACTACACCCACCAGAGCTGGCCGGAGAGTGCGACCATGCAGCTTGTAACCTACTTTGGTAACTACGGCTATGGTACCCGGCTCCTTACCCTCCACAGGTGCATGAAAGACAGCCTCATGCTCATAAGGATCAAATTTCCGACCATCAGGATTAAGCTTAAGAAGGCCGTGTTTTTTGAAGACCTTTTGGATCTGCACCTCAGTCATTACAAGGCCATCGTAAAGATTTTTCAGGTGAGGATTTGCAGCAGATACTTCTGTTTTTGGTACACTTTCTGTTGCCTTCTCTAAGATGTCAGCCACCTCCAAGAGATCTTTACAGAAGCCCTGGATTCCTGAGAAAAAAACAAAAACCCAACAACATGAGTGAAAACGATAAATTGACAAGATAAGGAAATGTCTGTTTATAAAACAGCTTATTAACTAATAATAGCTTACCATATAGTTTAGCATCATCAATCATCTTTTGACTTCTTTGCCTAAGGTTCTCAGTGTCTGCTAGTGCCCGCTTGTATTTATCCTGCAGCAAAAGGAAATTAAAACTGATCAGACAATAAACTACAAACAGCATGCTGAGTTTTCTAATCAAATTACACACAATATATAAACTGCTCCTCTCAAAAACACTTTGTTTGACAAATGACAAAACCTCTTGAATAATTTGCAATGCTTCTTCAAATATGCAATATTCTGTGTTCATTTTCTAAAAACTCAGCAGATTTATGTTGCAACACCCCCATTTACAATGTTCTGGATTTACTGTATTGATTAATCTGAATGCTTCAATGTAAAGAAAGGACCAAGCTGAGGCTGACACTCAGACACATTCTGATTAAGTTTGAGACACTTTACAGCTGATTTACATGTAAGTAAATCTTCTGAACATCACTAATCTGTAACATGACCAGCTCTGGTTTCTAAGAAACAGCATTTGTTTAAACAAATATAAGACAATTAGATAGAAGTGTCCTTGGCGTGTCCTTGAACTACAAGGGCAACTGAAGGTCAGGCTGTGCAGGAGGAAATTACATGATTTTATGAACTGCAAGAAAACATTTACTGTCGGTGCATTTCAATCTCTGTTTAAGTAAATTTATGACTGGAACTTTTACAAATCACTGATGGCTGATTCCTTTGACCAGTTATTGGCTAATTTCCCCATTAACGTATTAAATTATTATTATTATTATTATTACCAGGTTAGTATTATCATCAAATTGATATTAGGACATACATTCATTTGCCTTCCCCAATTTCATAACGACATCACACTTGTGACACGACACGCGTATAAGGATTGAGGACTCTTCAAAGAAAACATTTTTAAAACAGACTAGAAAACTACATCCCACATTAAATTTGAACTGCAAGGTGATCTATTCACAATTTGTCAGGAGTGCATGTTATAAAAGAGACACATCATTCTTATACAGTCATTTTTTAAAGGGGTGGTTCACTATGATTTCACTTTTTTAACTTTAGTTAGTGTGTAATGTTGCTGTTAGAGCATAAACAACATCTGCAAAGTTACGACGCTCAAAGTTCAATGCAAAGGGAGATATTTTCTTTTAAAGAATTTGCTGTTTTGGACAACAACAAACGGCTGGTAGGGACTACAAAAAGCTTCTTCCCGGGTTAGTGACATCACTAACCCAAAAATTTACATAAACCCTGCCCCTGAGAACACGTGATAAAGGGGGGTGAGGCCGTGTTGGGCTGCTTTAGAGAAGAGAAAGAGTTTTATTATCAAGCCAGACTGCTTCACAAATGAGGGTCAATTCAACGCTGGATTTGCACAAAAGATTAACATGACGGCACATGCTAGTAGATGAGTTGAATCAACTCCATAGCAACAACATAAATTTATCCACTAACCATTCAGAAATGTCCAGATGCATTTTAAAAGTTGTAACTTCTTCCTGAGTCTCTCCATCAGTGTCCGACTCCGGTTTGAACAATGTAAGGCTGAACACTGTTACTGACAATCATCATTTTGGCTGCGTGAGATTCTCCAGCTTTGTTGTTGTTGAGCAACCGAAGCGAGAGCTGTTAAAGCTCTGCCCTCTTCTGGAAAGTGGGCTGGGAGCAGCAGATCATTTGCATTTAAAGGGACACACAAAAATTGTGTGTTTTTGCTCACCCAAATAGAGGCAAATTTGACAAGCTATAATAAATGTTCTGTGGGGTATTTTGAGCTGAAACTGCACAGACACATTCTGGGGACACCAGAGACTTATATTACATCTTGTAAAAGGGGTATTATAGGTCCCCTTTAAGCCAAGGTAAAAACGGCATTGTTGTTGATCAGCATTTTGTTTTGTTTCCATAGCACATTAACAAAACTTTTAACAATTACAAATTATTATTGTTATTAATAATAATAATATTATTTCTACAATTATACAGGCCTAATAACAGTCTTTAGGTCCGAACACAGCACAATAATCAGTTATTGATGAAAATCAAAAGCAGCTTTAAACACCGACCTTAAAAACAAAACAAATCCTGTCCAGCAAGAAATACTGATTTTTTCCCCCACTATCATTAATGTATGGCCCACAAAAGGAATATTAAGCCAAAAAATGAAGATAGTAATTAATCATCTACATTTTCTATATCCAATTATCAGAAAAGATCGCACCCATGCGATAATATTGTGTATCCGCAATCTCACTGGCTGACAACAGGACGATATGATATGATTATTGAGCACATCGCCCAAACACTATTCTATGCAACAAATGTCAAGGCTGAAAATCTTACCGTAACATCTTTCAGCTGTTCTTCCAGTTGCATCTTCTCTTCTGTGAAGGCTTTCTCAGCTGCACCGGGTTCTGGTTTCTGAGCCCCATTCTCTTCTTCGGTTCCAGTTCCTGGGCTTTTCTGTTGGGCTGCTGTGCAAAGGAGACGTGGGGTCGCCCTGAAACGTTAAAAGATGGGAATATTCATTAATACAGCCTTTGCATTACAGCCAAAATGTACACTGAGATTATGCAACCTGTCTTATTCCTAAAGGAAGTGTTCACTCAAAAATAATTTGTCAATTTTTTCAAAAGGAGGTTTACATAATACCAGCAGAATGTCATTCTTTAGCATTCTCTCTGATCTCAATGGCACGCACTTGGTTGGCGAAGCTACTGAAGTACAGTTTGAAATATGCTATCTTTACTCATCAATGGGATTTCTGAGTCTATTATCCTTTTTGGAACTTAAAGGCGCTCTAAGCGATTCTGAGCGGAGAAACTTCCTGTTGACGTTCGAAGTGTTGTCAAACAAAACAGAGGCTAGCTAGACCCTCCCTCCCCTCCGTGATTCCTGAAACAATCATGAACGCTCATTTAAAATGTAAGTAGCTTGCGTATTGACGCTGCTTGTCGGTTATTGGCTGGATCATGTTTATTATGTTTAGTGGTCCAGGCTGCACCAGTTTGTTTTTGTGTCCGTTTTTGGAGCTTGTGGCGACTACAGAGACCGCGTTTTTTTACAGTGTGTTCAGGGGACAGGCAGCTAGCGGATAGTGAGGAGATGTTTGCTGTATGTGACAAAAAATGTTTTGGCCTAAAAACGCGTGACATCGCTTAGAGCACCTTTAAAGTCCATTGTCAATATGAATGATCACTGTATGGAAAGACAAGTTCTATAAACTAATTGATTTAGGATAACTGGTCCTTTATAGTTAGCAGTCAACACTGAATGGGTGATGAATGTTTTTTATCCAAGCATGTAAAGAATAAAAAATAATATAGCTATATTACCTTAAACTGATTAATATAATATTTCAATAACATGGGATTCTAGATACACTGACATTACAAAATATTTAAGAGTCCAGTCTGCAACTGGTTAAGAGATAGTCTAAACCAGGGGTGTGTCCAATCCTTAACTCTGCAGGACAGTGGCCATCCAGGACCGAGTTTGGACACCCCTGGTCTAAACCAATCATAAGGTGAACAGAGGCGGTAGGATTAACCTAAAATGTAGTAAGTCTTCTGAACTAGCTTTGACACTAACACGTGTCGGAAATGAGTCTGTCATTGTCATGCCAACATGCGGACACTATTTTTAAAGACTTAAGGAGATTGACACAAACATCCTGAACTCAATGAAACATGTTCTGTATGTAACGATATATAATAATATGGTAAAATCCTGTAAGCAAATTTCACTAGGAAGCATCGATGATCACACGTATCTAATCAGCACAGTTATTATAATGTATCCGACAGGACAACAACAAACCTGTCTAAATACTGTCACCTGAAGACATTAGGTGAGGGTCCTAAAGGACAACAGCATGAACCAGTCATTTCTAAACAGCTTACGCAACAGAGAGATGATTAATTTTCGTTAAAGCAAAATATTTAACCAAGCTTGGACATGAACTACACACAATAACACAATAAACCTACCTCACAAGCGAAGGAGACGCTATAATCGAAGAGCTCTGTCTGATCGCGCGCACACACCAGTTCGCCATCTTCACTCACTGATGTCCACGCTGAGAGACGCGCAGAAAGAGCAAGTCTCATTCAACCAATCGCAGCTTCTGTTCTTACACTGTTGTCTTACATGGCCAATCCTCGCCATAGTCAAAACTGACGCAATTCTGTAGTTTGGTTGAGAGAAAGGTCGAAACATTTTGCACGTGATAAAGGACGGCGTCTTTCCTTGGCCAACTGAAGGTTACCACACACTTTTATAACTCAACTAAGCTTTTACATCACTCCAGGTTCACCAGTTCAGACAACACACACAAATGAATTTAAAATATGTTGTCTAATTTACATTTAACCCGTAATTGCATTGGCAAGATTCTTACAGTAGTCGGAGTTCACTGACATGAGTGATGGAAATTAACTATAGGCTTATTAAAAAACAATTTATCTATTTATCACAATTTGAACTTTACTGTTATCAGTTTATCCTACTGAGACCCAGAACAAAAAGTTTTTTGAATTTAGTATTTTTTCACGTCATTATATTGTTTAGAGCATAAGAAACAAATGAAAAAATAACATTTTTGAAAAATTATATATTTATTCATGTGTTATGCTATGTCCTCTGTAGTGGATACCAGAACTAAGTTGTTTAAAAAATAAAATGGCATGAAATTACATGTGTAGATAAAAACTATGGGATTTTTTTTAATCACCAATCAATTTTTAGGCTTCAGGATTGTTTTTAACCAAACTATGTATAAAGATGATTCTCAACTATGTTATGAAGGATATAGTGGAATTAATTGATATACCATTTTACTTTATGCAATATGTGGGTAAAATGGCCATTCATCAGTTTTCCCATTCAATACAATTCATCTATACACTGTATCTAATTTGCATATTAATGTGTTCTTGGAGCAACATGTAATGAAAAAAGAAGTGTAATAATGGGAGTAATAATTGGCAACATTTTCATAATAATATCTAATAATTAAGGAATATTGATATAAATTTATTTCCCTATTCACTTGTTGTATCTCCTAAAATGCCTGATAAACATGATTTAAGTCTTGGTGTTCACTACTGAGGTCATGTATGAAATCAATGTCCTGCTTTGTAACAGAAAGTCATATTTTGATTTTAAACCCCATAACATTTTCCTGAGATGTTGATTTATAACAAACTATTTGAAAATTAATCCGATTTAAATGATAATTACAAAATATTATCATATTTCCATAAGAGTGCTATTTTAATTTTCAGTCATATTTAAAGACCAAGAAGTTGTTGTAGTCATGGCGAAACCTCTAAAAATTTGGTATCTCTGCAAAGCCCTGAATGTGCTCTTTACAAGACATCCAGACTTAAAACTGTGACATGTATGATGTCAGAGAAAAGCACTAAAATATAATGTCCACTACAGAGGACAAAAGACTATTTCTGGGTCCCAGGAGGATATAATGTATTCAGAATCAAAGTATGAAATGTGTTTGTGATTTTTTCCCCCTCAGGTTTTAAAGCAGACAGCTAGGCTACTCTTTAAATTTAGTCCAGTAATCCTCTGTCGACTCTCAGTCAGCCTAGTCTGTCTCTTGGACATCATTTTTGAGATTGAGGTGAGGAAATCCTAGCTTGATTTAGGCTCAGAAACAGTTCCTGCTTGCATAAGGATTTTTTCCCACAAGTTTTGACCCATTATGGGTCTTTGTTTAAGCCTGTTGTTTGACCTGACAAAAGAAAGACCCTTTCTGGGAGGTGTGAAAACATTCTGCCTTTGAGCAATCCTGTGTAGTATACACCATTTAAAAATTTGGGTTCAGTATTTTTATTTTTATTTATTTATTTTTTCAACAAATTAATACTTTTATTCAACAAGGATGCATTAAGTCAGTGAATCTCAACCTTTTTTGAGTAATGGACCCCGTCATATTTGGAACCATTCTCAAGGACCCCAGAATAAAATTGGCTCATTGGTATCATTAATGTCTTTGTGACAAACAAATGAAATCAAGTGTAATACTACTACATTAGCTGACTTGTCCTATATTCATATAGTCAGTTATATTATACACATATTATCTTCTTTTATGGGAACATGTCAAATGTCAAAATATACAAAAAAAAAAAAATCATATTCAGATATTTTATAAGGACCCCCTGGCATTATGTCAAGGACCACTAGGGGTCCCCTGGTTGAGAAACACTGCATTAAGTTGATCAAAAGTGACATTAAAGACACTTATGTTACAGAAGATTTCTATTTCCAATAAATGCTTTTTTGTGAGCATATTTGTAAAGAATCTTGAAAATATGTATCACAGTTTCCACAAAAATGTTAAGCAGCACAACTGTATTCAACATTGATAATAAGAAATGTTACTGTTATTAAAATGATTTCTAAGGATCATGTGACACTGAAGATTGTAGTAAATGCTGCTGAAAATTCAGCTTTGCCATTACAGGAATAAATCACATTTTAAAATATATTAAAATAGAGAACATTTCTTTTAAATTGTAATAATATTTCACAATATTACTGATTTATCTGTATTTGTGATCAAATAAATGCAGCCTGTGTTCGCATAAGAGACTTTTAAAACTATTTAAGAGTACCGAACTCAAAATATATGTGCTTCCCTGTGATCCCTAATTGGGTATAGAAAATGTGGATGTTTTGTAATAGTTTTAGAATTCTTAACATATAATATTTTAAACTCTATAACCCTGTATAAAGATATTAAATCAACTGAAAAAAGTCCATGTTGAGTGTCGCTTGTTTGAGGATCGATCTGGAAATGAAAATCTGCCTTTATTAATTAGAATATTTGGACAGTCTAGTTAAGTGGCCACATCAGCTCACTAGAATGTTGTAACCAGTGACTTTATACTTTGCTGTGCATCTAATTTCATTCTTCCTCTTCTGAAATGATTGATTTGAGGTGGAATTTAACTGAGTCAGCTTATTTATAGGCAAATGTGATTGAATAATTGGTCCACCGTGGATGTTTTAAGTAATAAGGAGAAAGAATTACAAGTTTTTTGTTTTTTTTTCTCAATCAAAATACAAGCACATAGAGATATCATAAAATATTTGAAAAGTGCATAGATTTTGTCTATTCAACAACAAGGAATTAAACCATTTAGATTTAGTTTTCCCCATGCAGGAGCCCAGCTAAAGTGACTTGCATGCCTTCTTTAAAACAGTTTCAGAGAAGTTTGAAAGTGTGTAGTACTGGTTACAATTGTTACCAGGAATGAAATTGACAATTGACAATCCAAAAATAAATCCTCATTTCCTTTATATTTTTCATACAACCTAAATAATACTTTAACAATAGGCCATTAAAATATGATATATGTATATCAAATATAGTAATTGTATAGCAAGTTTATGTGCGTCCAGCTCTGTTCATGTGACTATTTACACTAGCAATGTAACAAAAAAAATTTCCAAGACGTCTGTACTTTCATATAGCATATAGTTGACACAAAAATATATTAATTTAAATAATTTATGCATGAATTAATAAAATACATCAACACATTTTTAGACTCTTTAATCTAAAAAAAAAAAAAAGTAGAAAGTTTTGGTTTAAATTTTGGTCTCAAATGTTATGTGGGATTAAATGGGGATTAAATTAAATTTACCGGATCTTAGAAATTAAGGAGTGACTTTTTTTTGTTGCATTATTTGATATGTGATGTTAGTACAAACTTAAACTTTTCTAAAATAGTTTTGGGTAAAAAAACAAACAAACACTTGACGCGTAGCTCCACTAGGTGGCAGGCGAATACGGCTGATCTTCTCAGCGGTCTCGGCTCGGCTGTCTAGTATACAGCACATGAGCGCGCTCGGTACGTAGCTTTGCTTTCCCCACCCTCTTCCCCTCTCTCTCCCTTTCTCTCTTTCTCTCCCTCCCTCTCTCTTACATTAGAGCTTTCCATCTTTCGCTTGCATCGCACTCGCTTTGACAGTGTTAAATGAAGACGCTCATCATGGCAGTTTTTGCGCACCTGTACCCAGCTGTATTTTTCGCTTGCGCGTGGATGTCACTTTTCGGACCGATTTCGTGTCACAGCGGCGTTATACACCAGAGAAACGAACGGGACCTAGAGCTTGACAGCCGTGGTGGGCATGTCAGTGGCAGAGATGAAACGCTTATCTCAGCGCACAGCCGCGGAGATTACAGCGGGGACCCGGGCGGACCGGCCATGGGAGTTCCCCGAGTCCGGAGGGCATCGACTCCGGAGAAAGTCTCTCTACTCAGCAGCTCTTTCGTCCTTAAAGGGGATGCCACCCACAACCAGGCAATGGTCCACTGGACGGGTGAAAACAGCAGCGTGAGTACACCCCTTCTCCTGTTATCCGTTGTAATTGTCCCAAAAACTCATAAGATTGAACGTTGAGTTGTTTATCCTGTCAAGTCCTGTCGTAAGGTTCGTAGATGCTCTATTGATTTATTTCGGGTTTGAGAAACAGGTAATGAAAATGAAGCATGCATGCGTAATGTTTGTACGGCAGGTGGATGTATAGCGCTCAGCATTCATCATCATCACACAAAACATCCGCGGTGTGCATTGAGAGGTTTAGGTTCAGTGTTTACCAAACCATCGTGCATGTAATGTGAGCCAGAATGACAAGTGATGCCGAAACGCACCGACAGTGTTCCATGCACCTGCACGCGCCTAGCAGGTAGAAGGTCACTGCAAGTCTTCGTTAGTATAAAGCTGGGTGACGCAAAGTTTGAAGTTTGGCTGTGTTTACTTGGGCTTGCTCAGTCATATAAACGATACAATGTGAAATAGGATAGTAATTACAAAGCGACCAAACGAACCAGCGACTCTTTGAGCGCTTGCAGCGCGGATGCGCTCTGAACAAACGCGCGCTTGTCTGTGTTATAGTTTGGTGAATTGTATCTGCAGGAGACGTCCCTCATTCACAAAGCTGCCAAAACAACTCATGAGCCGTTTACATAAAATAAAAGCGACCTGATAACTTCTGAATACCCGTTAGAAGTATTCTGTGCTCGGCTTCATTTGCCTGTAACTAAAGTTAAACATTCAGGACTGAGAAGGATTATTGCTCAGATCATTCATAATTTGTTTAGATTTAACTTTTAATTGTTGCCAATACAGTAAGAATGTAAAAAATTTGGATGGCATTCAGGTAAGTTGTTTTTTGTTGGAGTTGATGAGAATGTTTTTTAGAATTGTAATCTCTGACTTTTGATTGGAGACTTTGGTATCTTGGTGGATTTGTGGGCAGTTTGAAACATTGAGTTGTCTCTTGTGAGAAAGGAACACACTTTAGCATACTTGTAAAAAGAGTACTTAATACTTATTGAAATATTATATACTTTTATAGAATATGCTTGTGTGCAAACTTAATTTGTAATATTTTTTGACACTTAATTGCATGTTAATTGCAATTAAATGAAAATGCATTACTTTCAATTTATGTTAAAGGCAATTAGCTGAACTTTAGAGTAATTTTTTTTTGACTGACTTAAGTTGGACATAAGTACATATTTATATTGAATTATTTCATGATAACTTCTATTTCTTCAAAATATTGTTAGTGTTCTGCCGAATGTACTGACAAGAATTCAAGGTGAACTAAAATATATACTTAAATGTAATTTCTATTGAAACTTGCATGTATTTTCTCATTTAAAGTTGCAATTTAGCCTAGTACATTTAAAATATATTAACTTTAAATGTAATGTTGAATAAGAGTATACACTAGAGTGTATTATAATCAACATTAGAGCAATATGTGTTTTACTATGTTAGTCAAAAAAAAAATGTAAGTGTAAAAAAAGTGTACTAAAGTAGCCTTTAAGTATAGGCTTCATTTCATTAAGAAATGAAGTGAACACCACTGCTCCGGGTGTGTGTTCACGGTGTGTGTGTTCACTGCTGTGTGTGTGCACTTGGATGGGTTAAATGCAGAGCACAAATTCCGAGTATGGGTCACCATACTTGGCCACGTGTCACTTCACTTCACTTCATTATATTATCTGCAGGTAGTTTTTAAAAAATATATTTTTAAGATTGGGTGTACACATTCAAATTATGTGCACTCCTTTTTTCACAAGGGGTCCTCTGAAAGTCTCACAAAGATGAGAAGCAGGAGACAAGAGAAAAGTCTCATACTTGTCATTTAATATCATTGATCTGTAGAAACAATTGAGATATTAAAGAGTTCTCATTTGTTTTTTTTATATATTATAAAAAAATTCTTATAGTTTCTTGTAAAGGTTTTACAACATCACTGAAAACAACTCCCACGCAGTAAGCAGTGATTCCCTTTGTGTAATCTATAGTGCATTTCCTCTTAATCACGGATCCGCTGCTTTTCCAAAAGATCTAAGAAGCCATTTTGAGAGGCATGGAATTGGCATGAAGATGCTTTATCCTGTGCGTATTGGAGATGGAGATGTAAGTTTCTGTGATCTTGTTGCTTCTTTTAATTACTTAAGGACCTTAAAGCAGTAGATGTATGAATTATGCAGGTCGTGGCTGCTATGTCAGATGTCTGAGGAGAGCTGTAACCTCATCTGAGCTGAGCAACAACAGACACATACTGGATAAGCACAGAGATCAACAAGCACTGATACGCTTACATATGGTCGTTTGCTAGATTTGTTACGAGACTGCAAAGCATTTTACCAGAAGCACTGCTAAAGATCTTTATCTTTTATATCAAGTCCACAGATCTCCAGTCCATTCACAACAGGGTTACTTGACCATTTAGTGATTGTTCAAAATAGATTGACTACAGAGCCATGTGGGAAAGATGACGCAAAAAGGAACTGACGGCAGCAAATATTCTCTATTGTTAGAGTGTGGTAATGTGAGACTGTTTATGGGACGTCTTATTGAAATTGTCTTCAACCTGAGACATAAATGCAGAAGTCACTTGTTTTTCCATATAGATTCACCTTACTGACCTACATGAAAATAGTCAACACTCTTAAAAATAATGCCATAAATGGACCATTTTCAGTTCCCCAAAGATTCTTTCAATAAAAAGTACTTAAAAGAACCATTTTCTACTTAGGGTGAAGAACATTTTAATAATCTAAAAAAACTTTTTTTGCTATAAAGAACCTTTTGTGGAATGGAAAGTTTCCATGGACGTTTAAGTTTCTTCATGAAACCAACAATGCCAGTAAAGAACCTTTATTTTTAAGAGTGAAGGCAATCCAGTGCAGACTTGTGATTAAATTATTTACACTATCATCTACTGTTGTAATAGGAGCACGAAGAATTGATGTTAGCTTAATTGCATAAACAAATAAGAGGAACAAAGATATCAACATGTCATAATTACTAGTGCTGTTTGGAGATTTATAATTAAGGATCATTCTACATGTTTCGTTAAAGTTAAATTTTAGTTTAAAAAAAAAAAATTCACAAATGGAGAGAGGCAATTTTCCTGTGCTTCAGGTGATGTGTAGAATAGACTGTTATAGCAACGGAAGGACAAACCATCATTGACTCCAGAACCTATAGTTGTGAGTTCCTTAAGGCTCTAGTCCTGGAGAATGATACTAGACTCCCAACATAAAGTCAGCATTAGAGCCCTTTTATCTGCTGAATGGGTGCGCCTTGTGTTTTCCGTTCTATCTCTCTTTTACTCCCTCACTTTCTCTGGGGAGTTTGACCATCCTGATTCATTTATTTTGACCTCCTGCACTTCTGATGACAAATCTCTTTTCTGTAAATATGAGGAGATATAGACATCTAGTATTTAGCAGCAGTCTCTCCGCTGTTGTTCGTTTTGCAATGTTGTCAGGAACCATCCATCTGTTTGTCTGCTGATAGCTGTTTAGTTAAGACTACAAAACTATTTTTGTGAAAGAGATATATAGATAGACAGACAGATATTTTTATTGATTCCCAAAGGGATATTCAAAATAGAGATACAATGAAAAGGAGTCCAAGGGAGAAATGGTAGAGAGATTGCTATAACAGTCTCAGTCTCATTTAGCTCAGAGTGTGTGCATGCTGTTCTCTTGCCTTCATGCTATTAGAAAATCTGATCAAATGAAAGACACATGGCTTACTGACATGTGCGCTTCCCTCACGAGTCATCATTTTCTTGTTTTCCAAATNGACATTAAAGAAGCTAGGATTTGAAACCAAGCTACATATACTCTTAACGTCCCTGTAAAGTCAATTCTGAGAATTGTTTCTAAACACATTATAAATGTTACAAATGTATTACTGAAACACATTACAAAGACTGAACTATGTAGTACTGAATTGTGGAGTTAAAGGATTAGTTCACTTTCAAATTAAAATTTCCTGATAATTTACTCACCCCCATGTCATCCAAGATGTTCATGTCTTTCTTTCTTCAGTCGAAAAGAAATTAGGGTTTTTGATGAAAACATTCCAGGATTTTTCTCCATATAGTGGACTTCAAAGGAGCCCAAACGGTTGAAGGTCAAAATTACAGTTTCATTGCAGCTTCAAAACGTTCTACGCGATCCCAGACGAGAAATAAGGGTCTTATCTAGAGAAACCATTGCTCATTTTCTAAAAAAACAACAAAAACAAAACTTCTATACGTTTTAACAATAAATGCTCATTCTTGAACTAGCTCTCTTCTTCTTCTTCTCTATTGGAATTGCGGCATTGTAGACACTGCTAAGTGTAATACTGCCCTCCACAGGTTAAAGTTTGAACTAATTGTTATATACTTGCACTAGCATATTGTATGACAATTTAGTTCAAACTTTGACCTGTGGAGGGCAGTAATACACTTAGCAGTGTCTACACTGCTGGAATTCAAAAAGAGAATAACAAGAGAGCTAGTTCAAGATGAGCATTTATGGTTAAAACTTATTATTTATTAATTTTTTTTAGAAAATGAGCGATGGTTTCTCTAGATAAGACCCTTATTTCATTCCTGGAATGTTTTCATCAAAAACCTTAATTTCTTTTCGACTGAAGAAAGAAAAATATGAACATCTTGGATAACGGGGGTGAGTAAATTATCAGGAAATTTTAATTTGAAAGTGAACTAATCCTTTAAAAAGTTTTTCACCAATTCTGTTTTCAGGATTTTTGGGGCGGGGCTAAAACGGTGGCTCGTTGACGCACTGGAGCCACTGAGCATGGCCCCGCCCCTAACATTATAATGACTACAGCGTTTTGGCACCAGTGGTTCTCCCGCTCAGTCTCGAGTGACTGTCATTACCATATAGCCTACATTTTGCTAGCTAGCTATGCCTTCGTCACGCAAATGCATATTACCTGGTTGCGATAATATACAAAATAGCTCGGTCTCCTTATTTAAATTTCCTAAAAACGATGATATGAAGAAGAAGTGGATTCATTTTGTGAGGAGCCATCTTGATGGAGAGCTGACAATCACCACCAACACCCGCCTCTGCAGTGATCATTTTACACTGGATAGTTTTACAAACTTTCATCAGAGACAGCTGGGATTCACTGATAATCCGCTGTTATTGGTGAATGGGGCTCTCCCGCCTCGGCCATCATCCTCCCATCCCGCCAACAACCGATGATATGGGGCCGAACCGACTATCTCTCGTCCCGGCCTTCATCCTCCCGTATCGCGGCGCCGACATCTGGTGCCACATTCGGCAGTACGTGCCCATTACAAAGAGTGCAAGTAGCCTTGTTGTGTTCTTATGTTATAATTAGTAGGTAGTCCACAGTAACTCTTCTTAATTTTGCATTTGTTTCTTTTGTTTATATGCATCAGTATGTTTGACATCTTTCTCGCGAGTGGGCGTGGTTTCAGCGCCAACAGCGGACACGCCCCCAGCGTTTGAGAGCTTGTTTATTTTTCAAGATTTTGATATCTTATTTCATTGGCATTTTTTTTTATCGTTCAAATTTGGCTGTGTGGTTATTAACATTTTTTGAAACTCAGAACACATTTTCATATTGCTTTACAGGGACTTTAAATAATAATAATAAAAAATGTATACATAACATTACAATGATGAGCTCTAATAGATCAGATTGTGTACAAATTTGGCTCTCTAACATTTCTCAAATATTGATACATGATACATGATTTTTACTTTGTGGAAATTAAATGCACAAATGTTTTATACAGTATATTATCTACACATGCAAATACAAACACACACACACCAACCCTTTTTCAGTTCACCAAAATATGTGTTCAAGTGCAAAAGATGGATGAGCCATTCAAGGTAGTCTCTGGCAGCACATGGTTAATTAAAATATGCCTTTCTTTGCATGTAATTTGGGAATAAAGTGTAAAAATGTGCTATTAATATTCATAGCATGTCCGCATTATTTCTCTCTCCTTGTTACATCCTCTGGAAAGCTTACTTCATGAAATAGGCATTCATTCATGGGTTATATACTTAACAGACAGTTAATTTGACCCCTCCTATTGCATGAGCAAAATTGTTAGCACATGTCTTGTCTGTCTGAATCAATATTCCCTATTGTTTCTGAATGTTTCTGTTTTGCAATGAGTCAGATTTGGCTTGCAAACATGTGGCAGAGTGGACAAAAGTGTTTTCCATCCACATTTTTAAAGCCTCTCCAAATCCATTTTCCCATTCCAATCTTCTTTTAAATATCAGTACTAATTACTGGCATGCCATTGGTGGTTTTGCTCTTCTCAGCCCTGAGACTAGTTTCTCTACTTCTATTAGCCCAACTTATTAGAGGCTTACTTGTGGTCCTTTTTCCTTCCGCTCCCAATGAGGATTTCTTCCTTTGTTTCCTGGGAGACCTCATCAGAATCTGGAGGGACAGCTCAGGCAGAGAGTTCATGTGCAGCATGCAGAATGTGTTTTTGTGCATTGGCCTTAGACCTGCATATGTCTTATTGCCCCTACAATGGTGTTTTAAGGACTAGTTACACAAAATAATAAAACAATGAACTTTTACCCACACTCATCCCTGTAGTGAAAAAAAAAACAAACTAAAATGTATTTGAAATGCATTTATTTTGTTCTAAGTATACTACAAATACGTTTATATTTGTGTGTGCTAAATAAAAATACCCTGCAGTTGTACTTTTGGTATACTAAACTAGTTTATTTAAAGTCTGCTAAATTGGAACAACTAATTTTGTACTTAATGCACTTAATGGTGCAGAAGTAGTCCTGAATGTGATTGTGCTAAAGTGGAACTATTGCAAGTATACTTAGGTACACTTTAAATATCTTGCATTTAAAGACTGATATTACACAAAGATTATTAGTGATATTAAAATATTTTAAAGCATAATATTAAGAAATGTGCATTGTGCAATAAAGACATACTCCAAATAAAGTTTAATTATAATTTTATATCAGTAAGTCTTAAGTGATATATGTCAATAAATATGATAATGGATATGAAATATACATTTATTTTAAATAGATTTTGGTATTTTTTTTTTTTTTTACTAGGTATGTCATTCCAACTTTGTATTATTTTCTTTTGTCTATGAAAAACTAAATGAGGTGAATGTCTGTATTGTTATTGGATCGTGATTTATTATGAAAGTAGCATTGGACTGATACAGAGCTCTGGTATATTGATACATAAAGGCAACAGCTAAACACCCTTAGATGATTATTAAAAACATAAAATTTGCAAGTTATTTCTAGAGGAAATTAATGAATATGATGTTTTGACCTGTGGTTGCCTGTGAACACCATATCAGAGTGGATTTGACAGACTACACTGATTAATTTACATTCATGAGCACAAGTATTGTATTTTGGCTTTGAAATTAACATGT
Source organism: Anabarilius grahami (assembly GCA_003731715.1). Classification (NCBI taxonomy): domain Eukaryota; kingdom Metazoa; phylum Chordata; class Actinopteri; order Cypriniformes; family Xenocyprididae; genus Anabarilius; species Anabarilius grahami. The sequence goes on from RJVU01057542.1 coordinate 3,514,926, forward strand.
GACACGTGTGGAATGTACAGCAGTTGCTTGTGTACTCACCAGTGGGCTTCAGCAGACAACGTGAATAAGCGAGGTGATGAGTTTTCATTTTGAAGCTGCTGCTTTTATACACCCCTAACAGCTTTAACATCTCATGTCACAGTTCTAAACTTTGCTGAATAACACACAACTACAATTTACAAATGTCTTTTCGCCTTACACTGTGCAACGTCCAAGCTCCAGAATGTCCCATATAGCACCATAAAGATGCCAAGAAAGTAGTCCATTCGCTTTGTGCAGTTTAGTCCAAGCCCAAGTCTGAAGCTCTATGATAGCTTTGTGTGTGGCGGAGAGTGAATTTTAAGCCGTTATTTACTGATAATTGACCCATACGAGAGCCTTCAAATCTGCCTTGTATGGAAAGCAGTTAAGATGTTCGGCCAATCATCTTCTTTTATATTTCACAAAAGAAAGAAAACCACATTAGAGATTACAACAATATGGGGTGAGAAAATGATGACAAAGCTTTTTGGGTGAACTATTACTTAAAAAAAAACAAAACCCACAGAGATGGACTTGCTATATGGATTCATTAAACCAGCAGCTATGAATAACAGTAGCTGTTGATGTCAGATGTGTTCATCATTCTAGATCCATGTCACTAATGAGACATGTCACTCTTTTGACAGAGAGTTCTTCCTGCTTCTGCCAGGTCATACTAGCTTGAGGTTAGTCATGTCTGTAGATTCTAGTCATTTCATCCTGTAGTGTATGAGACCACAGAAGAATGCAGAGAGAATGGTGGGTGAGAACTAATTTAGCTCTGAACGCAGAAGTGATGATGCCTAGTTGATAAGCTTGTGAGACAGTCATAATAAAGCTTGTGCTTTCAAAACTTTCCTCAAAGCCATGAAACAGCAGATGATTAACCTGATCTATCTACCGTCCAAAATCTGGTTAATAAAATACATTTTGTTGTCAGCAGTCACACAAATTTGAATAATATCAGAACAAACAATGCCTATTGTTCTGAGGGTGACTACAGCTGGTATTATCAGTATTGAAGTTTGTGTATCTTAAAGATGACTGTAATGATAACTAGTCCATACCAACGCACAATTTTGTTCTGTTTATACTAAGCATGTGCTTCTGTTATATCGTCTGCCACTTTAAATGCTCAATCTCTTTAAAGCATTATGGATTCTGATTGGCTGTCAATGTTTTATAAAAAAAAAAAAAAAAAAACTTTCTGAAAGTAATTCCAACAATATAGTTTCTCTGTGCCATTATCATTATAGTTGTGGTGTGGACTCTGCTATTCTTTTATATTTAAAATGATTTTAGAACTCTTTATTATTATTGCCCTTGCTGTAAATGGGCCTTTATTCTGATTGGCCTGATGAGAACATTGTTTCTGAACTGAGGCATGATGTATAAAACAAGCAAACGTTCGCAGTAGTTGGTTTGTGGGCTGTAGCGGTTAAAATGTTTGCATCCCCTTGTTCTGTTTCTTTTGCCATACATACACATCTCCTGATTGTTTTGTGCCACTTTATGCAGTGACTCGTTATTTGTACATATACATTCTTTTTTCTTGAGGTTCGACTGACAGTTGCTGTCTGTATTACAGTGTAGGGTAGCTTAACAGAGCCTGAGAAAGCTTGAGAGTTATGAATACACCTCTAGTAAACAGAAATGTCTTGGAGGAGCCAAGGACATTTTTGTCTTTTCTTTGTCAGCTGCTGTGATACTCATTCATTCTTTCATTTTTTTTTCCCTTTAGATGGAAGATTTGTGCATTAATAGACATAAGAATTCAAAAATTGTTTGTAACTTTAGTCTGAAGTATGTCCATATAGAGCTCAGTCAAGCAGACATCTGCCATGAGTCATGACATTGTTCTAATGTCACAGCTTTATCTATACGCCTCATTGAACTACTGATAATAAGACATCTTTATTGCTTTAGTCCTCTAAACCTTAAATGGACCTTGTAGGGGAAATTACTCCAAGAATTAAATAATTGGTATGATGGTACTGAAGCATGTTTTCTCAGTTAGAGTGCATCTATTTCATGATGAATCCTGTATACATTCTCTTAAATCTCTCTCTCTCTCTCTCTCTCTCTCTCTCTCTCTCTCTCTCTTAATCAGTGTGACTGTGCTTTAATGAAGTCTGTTCGTAGTGCCTAATGACACTCTGTCCTCATCTCTCTAACCTTCAGCTCATACACACACAAATGTAAAGGGTGATGTCTTTCAAATGTAATTTTCAGCAGGACTGACAAGTACCATGATGAAGGTTCTATGAGCTCCATCAATTTTAATTACAGAGGCACTCAGATAGTTATTGGGATCGTTCAGGTCAGCCAGGATGGCAATAAAAATTCACACATGGGATGTCAGTCACTATATACTTCGCACTTTTTAATCTTGGTCATTTTAAATACTAATATAAATTGAATATAGACAGCATGCTTGATTTATTGCCTACTGTCTGGATAGACACACATGAAATGTGAGTGTTGTAAAGAATTATGCATAAAGACCAAACCGACCGAGGAGGACCTGAGAGAGGAGACCAAAAACCCAATCTTGAGGCTTCTTATTCATTCTGATGTTCCTTTAACCTCATGTCCAGGTTTCATCAGGAATAATCCAGCTGTTATATAATAACTGGAGGAGAATTTTTTTTCTTCTGAGAGCAAAGTTTGACACTGAACCTTATGCACTTTCTTACTGAAAATAGTACGCTGTAAGAAGAAAATCTGTAGTAAAACGGATAATGTCCTGCAGAAAATTACATGTCCTGTACCTTTTCCGTCAGGTTTCCTTTAACAAAACACAATGCAATACATAATTCAAAATGCATTAATACAGAAAATTCCTTCATATTAAAATTGGGCCATATTTTTTACAGACCTTTCTTATAGTGTTGATGTTCATGTTTGCGATTAATTGTGTTCAAGATTGAAATATTGTTCATTCGGTCACCTTCATTTAAAAACATTGAATGACCTATTACTGGCTGCATGGGAACTGAGACATTATATCCACACAATAATGTACTCTCTACTCAGCAAGGCTATAGGATGATGATATTATGAAATAACAATACACTGCCATTGTGAAACAAACAAAGACTCTACGCTGAGCTCCCATGATGGATCAGTCACACCATTTACATCTCCCCTCTTTTGAAGGTCAAATAATATCTTTTTGCTAGGCTGCATTTTTGATTTGATGAGTATAGAGTTTTAAGGTTTATGCAGTTAGCATATGCTAATTGAAATCAATTAGCTGTTATTGTCTGCCTATGGGGCACAGTTACATAATTAGAGCTATAATCATAATCATCATTATATCTGTTTTCCTTTGACTGGTATAACTTGGAATACCTTTAGAAACACGTATCTCAAACATATCCAAGAGATATATGAAAATGTAACTATACAATTATATCATTTATAATACAAATATAGAGGATTCTTAGAATGTTTACAAGTGTTTCTAAAGCTGTGCATATGTAAATACTATATTATATATGCTGTCAGTATGTTCATATGTATGTTTCATCAAATTTCCAAATGTGCAAAAATGACTAACCTGGCAAACCTGGGTAAATCCATTGGGTAGTTTTTCCTTAAACATGCTTGCTGCATCAACCATGTGTTTTTGTAATCCTAACTTTGTTTCAGGAGGTTTGCTGTAAAATTCTGCTGGAGCCAGCCAATCAGATTAAGGCTTGCCAGATTGAGAAAATGCTTGCCAGTTTTGTGTGCAATATCAGACAGTCATGACCGAACTGTGGGCGGTCTGTGGGTGTGCCGTCTGAGGCTAAGACTAACATTTGGATTGATTTGAACACTAGCATTGACTAACATGCAGATAGAGGTTTGTTTTCTGGCATAAGAACGAAGAAATATAATAATTTTCCTGTTTTCAACATTACACTTTTCAGAACTCTCTCAGGAAAACCCATTCATCTTTCTAATGTGACTTAATTATTTTGATATATAGTATTCCCGAGTATTGTAGCTTTAGCAAAAGGGCTAAACCTATTAGTAAAATGTATTTTGTCAAAATTCTTCTCTGGTTAGAGTTAGGATAGTAGCAAAAAATACCCATGACCAGCTGCTTGCACAGAGAGGTCAAGACCCTAGAGAGAGAGAGGTCAAGACCCTAGAGAGAGAGAGAGAGAGAGAGAGAGAGAGACACACACACACACACGCATGTTTGTTTTTGTGAAATGTGGGGACATTCCATAGGCGTAATGGTTTTTATACTGTACAAACTGTATTTTATATCCCCCTAAACTACCCCTACCCCTAAACCTAACCATCACAGGAAACTGTGCACACTTTTACTTTCTCACAAAAACTCATTCTGTATGATTTATAAGCCTTTTGAAAAGTGGGGACATGGGTAATGTCCTCATAAGTCACCCTCTCCTTGTAATACCTATGTCATACCCATGTCATTATACACATTTGTGTCCTGATATTTCACAAAAACATGCCCCCACACACACACACACACACACTCTCTCTCTGTTATGCCATACCATCATGTACCATAGTATCACAGCCATATGGCTCTTGTCCTCAAGTCTTAGTAATTGCCTACTGAAATGTGCCATCATACTTGTGTACATTTGCACCTTTAGCTGTTACCATTGTATGCTGTAAAACATTAAACATGATCACCCAGAGAACTGACTGTTTGGTGTGTGTATGTGTGAATCTGATGGATTGCATGAATCACTTTCTCTCTCTCTCTCTCTCTCTCTCTCTCTCTCTCTCTCTCTCCCTCTCTCTCTCTCTCTCCCCTCAAAGTCACCAAATGGAGCTTCACTCATATATCCTCCATATATTCATCTGCTATTTTTGTCTGTCCTCAATGTGTCTTTTATCTGTTATTTATTTTTTTGTGATAGCTCATAAAATTATGCATTTTATATATTTTGTGTATGTATGTATATATTTTTGCTTGGGAGCTGCTCTGTCTTTCCCTTTCCTAGTCTCTGCTTCTCTTTCTTTGAATTCAGTGCTTGCTACCTCAGGATTTGTAAAACTCAGCTCAGACTAAGTATGACTGAAGAGGGAGGCTTTTGGGTTTGGTTGTATAATCTCTTGTCTTGATCAGTTGTTGGGTTGTGGTAAAGAGTGCTGCTTGTCACAGATTCAGTCTCTCTCCCCTCTCTCTCTACAGCAGACCCATTTATATATAGCTACAATGCACAGAGCTGACAGGGAATATGACATGGGTAATTCAATCAATGGAAAAGGACAAGATTCTCTCTCACTGACTTACTCTCCCTCGAGGTGGTTTTCCTGTTAGAGCGGCACTTAGTTCCCAAGTGAACATTTTGAGATCTGTTCATTTTCTGCTCTGGTTAAATTTGACCAGTCAAATCTAAACACTAACATTAAAACATTACATGTGAAAAAGTATGTATTTTCAAAATCAACGAATCTGTTGGTTGCCTGAATAACTAATCTATTAGTCTATCTTAAGGAATCCTTGTACAATTAAGCTCTTTTCGTGTAAAACACATTCTTGCATTTAAAATGAGAATTTTGCATTGCATCAGTTCCTTGAACAAAGCTACATGATGCTGAGCACCTGCCAACTCTGTGCTTTAAGTCCCCCTGAAATCAAAATTTAAGTTTTTTAGCTTTTAGTATGAATATGTTAACCTTAATGTTATGAATAAGCTGGTGTGTTCCAAAACAATGACAAAATTCGCATTTAGGAGAGATAAGCACAAAACTTACAGTCTCTCACTTCCGCTAAAATGGATCACAGATTTTCATGACATCACGTCGCACTTCAGCTTCTCATCAAATCTTCTGTCCAATCAAATGCTCTCTAGAATCTGAAGTCCCGCGCCCTCCTACACTATCAACAGACACTGAAGCTGCGGCTGAAATCGGTCATTTGTTCACACATTTACTAGTTTCTACATGGTGAATGGCACATAGTGCACTATATAGAGAATAGGGAATAATTCAGACCGTGTAAATATGCTTTCCATTGACGCAAATGAAGTCCGTTTTGAACCGCCGCAGCGCGAGCACAGTGCTCTGGCCCAGGGACACGAGAGCACAGAGAGGATCATATCCGCGAGTCGGCTCAGACCTAATTGGACCTATTTAAATTCTGCACAGAATGCTATATTTTAAAGTGATATAGATGAGATAAGAAGGATAAACGATTAGATATTAAAAAGGAAACAGAGGTTTTACTGAGTTTAACGGCTCTGGCCGAGCTGTGATATAAACTAAACGCTATTGGCTATTTTAAAAAAGGGGTGGGGCTGCTCGATATATCGCCCTGCCTTCCTGTTTCAGTTGAAATTACGTCAACACATTGAATAATGCTGCGCATTCCAAGACACTTCAGTGGGCCTTTAAGAAATTGATCTGGTTTAAAAGAGTTGTGCTGTTAATGTCCTCACTACATTTGCCCATGACTTCTGTTCTGTTGTGGTCACTGATTCCTTTCGTCTATGTTGAAAAACATCTGTGGTAATTGTTGATTGTATTCGGTGTGCTTCATGTTCACCTTCTGACTTAAAACTGATCGGTCAAGCCGAGCAAGCATTTAGATTTTTCTCAAATAAAAGGATTATGTAAATAAAACATTTTGAGTTATTACATTTTGATTGGAGCTTAGGAACTGATCTTTATGATTTAAATGAGTGGAGCACTGACAGGGCTGGTTATTTAGCTTTAGTGTGGTGTCATTTCTTGCATGTTTTTCCACTCATATTTTTGACATTAGCCATCTTTGTTACTTCAGACAGTGAAATGTTGCTCAGCATGTTTCTGAACCATTGACAACAGAACCAGTTTTACCTGTGAAAGGGAGATGCACAAAGAGTTGTGCTTATCTGATAATGAAATACAGCAGAATGACCTGGAAGAGGGTTATTGTGTGGCCCACAGCAGGACCTCTGTAATATATTTCTGTTCAGACTACAGTGATAAAGATGTGTGAGTGCTGTGTACAGTGCACTAAACTGTTGACTTATTTAAAAGAGACAAAGAAAATAACTTGCTCATTCAAACTCTCAATGGGATCATCATGTCATAAGTAATAATGGGTGACTATCAGCAGAATCAGAAAAACTAAAGCCATCACTGATCATATCTAAATCTTTTTACAACAAGTGTGCGCACACACACACACACACACACATGTTCGTTTTTGTGAATTGTGGGGACATTCTATAGGCGTAATGGTTTTTATACTGTACAAACCGTATTTTCTATCCCCCTAAACTACCCCTACCCCTAAACCTAACCATCACAGGAAACTGTGCACACTTTTACTTTCTCACAAAACTCATTCTGTATGATTTATAAGCCTTTTGAAAAGTGGGGACATGGGGTAATGTCCTCATAAGTCACCCTCTCCTTGTAATACCTATGTCATACCCATGTCATTATACACATTTGTGTCCTGATATGTCTCAAAAACGCGCGCGCACACACACACACACACACACACAGGTTTGTTTTGCTATCTTAGTGGGGACTCTCCATAGGCGTAATGGTTTTTATACTGTACAAACTGTATATTCTATCCCCCTACACTACCCCTACCCCTAAACCTAACCATCACAGGAAACTTTCTGCATTTTTACATTTTCAAAAAAACATCATTTAGTATGTTTATTAATCCATTTCCCTCGTGGGGACCGCTGGCTGGTCCCCACGATGTAGGTGATCTCAGGTTTTTATTACATCGTGGGGACATTTGTATTCACACACACACACACACACAGGCTATATACTAAAAATCAAATTATTGTAATCAACTAGTGCTCAGTTTTTTCCAATGTGTATTTGCATGATTATTAATAAAAACTGTTTTCTATATACCTTAAACAAAATAAAATTAATTGATTTCCTCAACAAACTAAATGACATCAAGAGAAAATCTCACTGTTACAGAATCAACCATACCATACTACAGAAGCTTAAAATAGATACAGAAAAGAGTCAGGAATCAAGAATCTTGCTCTGCTGTGTGTGTGTGTGTGTGTGCTGCTCAAGGCTCCTTTCTGTCCTCGTCTGGTAGAAGCTGGACAAAGGGCCTCAGCTTTCTATATTGTTGTCTTCGCCTGACTGATTCCTCTGCAGTAGCACAGGGAGACATGTTTCTCTTCCTCTTACCTGCTTCTTTTTAGCTGTTTGTCTCTCTTTCTCTTCTGTTTTCTTTCTATTTTTCTCAGTGTATTTCTGTATCCAATTATATTTTCTACTTTATTGTTTCTCTCTATATTTTAAGCTAGTTTTTCCAGCCACATTTTCCTTTTCTCCCAAGCTTTTATATTTTAGGCACCAGTGTCTGGTGTTCTGACTGAATCTTGACCTCAGTCATTCTCTGGGCTGGACAAATGACTGAGACATCCTCTTTCCCTGGAGCCATTCTATTTTTCATTCCCATTCACACACAGACACACAAATTCTCCCTTTACTCTCCCATTTTTCATTCTTTCTCTTCATCTGCCTCATTCTTATTTTCTTTTCAACTCCTTCTTTCCATTTTGTTATAACAGTCTGGGGAGAACCACAAAAATCCTGAAAGATTCTTTTTCTTCCACTTATTTTATTCCTTCAGGCAGTGGAATTTTCAGTAAATCTCTCCCTGTGTTGCTGCACCGCATTGGCTGTAATCTCCTTTCAATCTTTCTCTTTTCGTTCCCCACCCTGATCCCATGATCACGGTGATGTTCCAAGCCTTAAGTGGAGCTGAACGCTCGTGTAAATCAAATTCCCTATGGTTTACCACATCACTGCGGTTACAGTCAGATGTACGAGCTCCTAACCCGTGACCCCACCTTAGATTTGAGACAAAGCTAATCACAGAGTGGGGTCACCCATGGGCCATTACATTTCTCACAAGCTTTAGCTCTGACCTTGTGTGTTTCTCTAAGAAGAGAAGTGACCTCTGTTCGGTTAGAAATAAGTGTGAACATGAATAAGTGTGAACAAGTTGTATGTCTGCATGTTTGTATGCCTAATAGTGAGCAATTTATGTTAAATTTGATTTTAACTTTTAAACTTGGCCTTCGTTCAAAACTAGTTTGGAATTCTCTCCAACATTTGTATTCATTTGATGTGCTGGAAGTGCTTGCCTTTGAATTGTGGACCATTTTCTTTGCACATTCACAGTCCCAGCAGGTGGAAAGGAGTGGAAACTGACTGATGAAGTAGAACATTGTAATCAATGAGCAGTGTTGTAGTGTTGAGCTGTATACTAGTCAGTCTCTATACATCACACAGACTGACTCTTTCCTAGTAGGTCTGTGTTTTCTCTTAGGTGGTTAATTCATTAATTAAGTCTGATTTCTTGATAACCCCTATTGCCACAATTGTTATTGCCTGTTTATGGACTTTTAGCATTGGATTTGTGATTTGGACTCTAAAATAAACTTTGCATGTTTTTGTTTCGAGTACTGATAGGTCTTAAAAACTAGTACTTGGGTGTGGGCTATGTGTAGGGGTAGGAGGGTTTCCATCATGGTGATAATGAAAATAATTTCATTAAAACACTGTAGCGAAAATTTATGTTGACAAATAAAAATAACACTGTTAGATTATCAGTTATGCATCAATATTTTTGAAAAAGAAACAAAAATGAATAGCTGATTTGTGAATAGGTGAAGCTGGAGAGTGAATGAACACCAGTAAACTGAAGCCCGTTCTTTACTACACATCCTGTATGACATTAACCAGATATTCAGATATTATGACATTAATCAGATAATTATAGATACACAACATAAATGTAACATTACAACGTGTATCTGCACAAAAGGATGCAAATGCAAGTGCAAACTGGATGCAAGGATGCAAACTTGTTACGTGCTAACCAGAATGTGTAACTCTGGTTGTAGATGCACTCTTCCAGTAACAACGCATTGAAATACGGGCAACTAAAGCATAAAGAATTCACAACATTCACATTATAATGATGTATGATGGATTGGCGCTGCACATTTTGCACTTAACTGTATTTACATCAAGTGATTCCAGACATCACTGCGCGTTTTCTAAATCACAACAAGAAAAAATAACTGCTAATTACTGCTGGATAATTTATCATCTATGTTTTTGAAAAAGAAACATCCAAAAGGAATTGACTGTTTCAAATAGCCCAATCATAGTCAATAATGTTGGGCATTGCAGTTTCAGTTGATGCTGAAGAGTGAATGAACACCACTGGTAAATTAACTCTATTTCATGATCAAAGTGATTCCAGGCATCACTGCGCACTTTCAAATCCATAGTTCACTTTATTTTGCTGGTCTGGACGGCATGCTGTCATAACGCTAACCAATCAGACCTCAGGTATCATCCAAAATGCCAAAAATCTGAAAAAAGGAAATAGATTTTTTAAAGTCACGGCGATCATCGTTTTCATGATTGATCGTCGCTGTCATGTCCGAGTACTCGAGTTCTTG